>CAUOFW020000836.1:2673945-3070498 GCA_963454935.2 Ilex paraguariensis
CCCCTTTGGACATTTGGATTTGCACCTATATTCTCAAAATTGTCACCCGCATCCTCGGGTTATTCTTGGTCAATATTCATGGTAGGAGCCAAATTTTGTCTAACAAGTCGATTTCAGTCGTTCCGCCACCACATAAAATAAAATATATACGAACAAAATTATACACAAACAAGATTATGTACTCGAAACAACGTACCTTAGCCCATGATGAAGATCATGGGACTTACCTTCGTCATTCGAAAATCACCTTCTTGGTTTGACACTTACCTTCCCCGAAAACGGTGCCAAAAATGCTTAAGAAAATTCCTTGTTGTTTCCTAACCTCTGAACATCACTTTTTAGCATGTATAGTATATGGATGATGGAGAGTGTCACTTTCCTTGGGATGATGTCAAAAGAAAGGGCAAAGAAATGGTGGATGAATGAAATGTCAAATGTGTGTGTGTGTGAACAAAAATGCTCCCCAAGCGCAAGGAGACTTTCACGGATCGTGTTTTACTTGGTAGTATTCGAAGGTCGTTTCCACGGGGAAGGAAGTAAACCGAGGGGAAGGTGATTTTGGGAGAAAGAAAGTGTAAAATCTTTGATTGTTGGAAGTTGTTTTGATGTTAGTAAAATGAGAAACAAATGTTGGCAAATCCAAGAGGTCACTCCAATAGGAATACCGTCTCAACTAGAAACCCTCCTCCAATAGAGCATGAATGAATGACCGATTCGTGGGAAGCTAGGGATAAGATTGGTGAGTATCTAAGCATAAATCGTGACTAGGCTCACGGAATATCAAAGAGTCACCAAGTTATCCACCCTTAACCCAGTCAAACCAAACCATTGAACTTTGAAAGGAGGGAGGAGAATGAGTTAAAAATGGTATACCCAAGTCGGGGTTCCCCTTGGTTTTGCCAACTAAGAGATTTAGCTACTCATGCTTAAAGTAAAGACAACAATGTAATGAGAAGACATTATAAAAAAATGAAGATTGAAGCTAAATATAAATGAAATGCACAATTATAGCTTCCGAATAATTATATATTTCCTTCCCCTCTTACTAAAGATTGGATGATAAACTACTTACTCTTCTTGCCTTTGGTAAAGCTAGAAAAGTGAGTGATGGTCATCCCTCCAAGTAGAGGAGTTACAAGGTAAAACACTTCACACAAGGAGCTGATCTTTGATAAAGAATGAGTGAATCACGTTCCACCCTTCACGACTTTGGTAAGCTCTAGAAAAGTAAAAGATTTTCACTCGTCTAAGGGAATAAGGAAGCTAAACAATGGAAGTAAAAGAAAACAATAATACAATAAAAGAAAGCAATACTTAAAGAAAAGGAATGAGCAAGAGAGCAATAATACTTTTGAAGGGTTTTCACTACCAAAAGATGAATGCTTTATAAGTCCTAAGAGGTAGTATTTATAGGCAACAAGGGAGGGTGAAAGTCTTGTTTGGTGGCTTTGAATTTCATGAAAGTCTTGTTTGGTGGCCTTGAATTACATGAAAATCTTGTTTGGTGGCCTTGAATTCTTTGATCCCCCTTTGTTTTAAGCTTTAATAATTGGCACCCTAGTAGTTTATAGCTTTAATGCAATTGGTTTCCCAGTAGTTTGTAGCTTTGACGCACAAAACCCCGAAATGAACAATAATTAATGCATTATCCTTTATTCACACACTAACCCTAATTTGATTTATTTTGACTAGTTTAACTTTATTCAACTAACACAATTTATCTATTAAATTATGCCTTAATTAGGGCTAATCAACAAGTTTCTCTNTATTTGGATTTGCACCTATATTCTCAAAATTGTCACCCGCATCCTCGAGTTATTCTTGGTCAATATTCATGGTAGGAGCCAAATTTTGTCTAACAAGTCGATTTCAGTCGTTCCGCCTCCACATAAAACAAAATATATATAAACTAAGTTATACATAAATAAGATTATGTACACGGAACAACGTACCTCAGCCCATGATGGAGATCATGGGACTTACCTCCGTCGTCCAAAAATCACCATCTTGGTTTGACACTCGCCTTCCCTGGTAACGACGCCAAAAATGCTTGAAAAATTTCCTTGTTGTTTTCTAACCTATAAACATCACCTTTTAGCATGTATAGTATATGAATAAAGGGGAGTGTCACTCTCTTATGGATGATGTCGAAAGAAAGGGCAACAGAATGGTGGATGAATAAGATTTCAAATGTGAGTATGTGTGAATAAAAGTGCTCCCCAAGCGCAAGGAGACTTTCGCGGATCGTGTTTTACTTGGTGGTATTCCAAGGTCGTTTCCACGGGGAAGGAAGTAAACCGAGGGGAGGGGATTTTGGGAGAAAGAAAGTGTAAAATCTTTGATTGTTGGAAGTTGTTTGGTGAAGTTGTTTTGATGCTAGTAAAATGAGAAACAAATGTTGGCAAATCCAAGAGGTCACTCCAATAGGAATATTGTCTCAACTCGAAACCCTCCTCCAATAGAGCATGAATGAACGATTGATTCGTGGGAAGCTAGGGGTAAGATTGGTGAGTATCTAAGCATAAACCGTGACTAGGCCTACGGAATATCAAAGACTCACCAAGTTATCCACCCTCAACCCAGTCAAACCGAACCATTGAACTCTGAAAGAGGGGAGGAGAATGAGTTGAAATGGTATACCCAAGTGGAGGTTCCTCTTGGTTTTGCCAACTAAGAGATTTAGCTATTCATGCTTAAAATAAAGACAACAATATGATGAGAAGACATTATGAAAAAATAAAGACTAAAGCTAAGCATAAACGAATTGCATAAATTTAACTTCCGGATAACCACCTCTTACTAAAGATTGGATGAGAAACTACTCACTCTTCATGGCTTTGTTAAAACTAGAAAAGTGAGTGATGCTCATCCCTCCAAGTAGAGGAGTTACAAGGTAACACATTTTACACAAGGAGCCGATCTTCGACAAAGAATGAGTGAATCACGTTCCACCCTTCACGGCTTTGGTAAAGCTCTAGAAAAGTGGAAGAGTTTCACTCCTCTAAGGGAAGAAGGAAGCTCAAGCAATGGAAGTAAAAGAAAGCAATAACACAATAAAAGAAAGCAATACTTAAAGTAAAAGAAAGCAATAAATTAAAAGGAAGCAAGAATACAATAAAAGAAAGCAATACTTAAAGAAAGCTATAAGCAATAAGGAAAGCAATAATACTTTTGGAGGGTTTTCCACTACCAAAAGATGAATGCTTTACAAGTCCTAAGGGGTGGTATTTATAGGCAACAAGGGAGGGTGAAAGTCTTGTTAGGTGGCCTTGAATCTTGTTAGGTGGACTTGAAAAGTCTTGTTAGGTGGCTTTGAATCTTGTTAGGTGGACTTGAAAATCTTGTTAGGTGGCCTTGAATTCTTAGATCCTCCTTTGTTTTGAGCTTTGATAATTGGCACCCCAGTAGTTTGTAGCTTTAATGCAATTGGCTCCCTAGTAGTTTGTAGCTTTGACGCATAAAATCCTGAAAAGAACAACAATTAATGCATTATCCTTTATTCACACACTAATTCTAATTTGATTTATATTGACTAGTTTAACTTTATTCAACTAATACAATTTACCTATTATATTATGCCTTTATTAGGGTTAATCAGGTATGACATAATATTTGGGATGAACTTGTTGTCCACTTTTTGTGTGGTAATGGATTGTTTTTCGCAAGCGGATTTCAATTCAATTACCGGGAGGGGTAGTTTTCAGCTTCATTAATAATCAAAATTCTTCCCACCCATTTCCTACTACGGGCAATAGATTTTTGAAAGCTAAGGTAGGGAGCAATTTTAGTTTCTTAGCCAACTTAATGGGAGATGATCGAGATAAATTCCACTCCGTCGTGGTATTGATTGTGTCAAATTTTCTAGATGTCTTCCTAGATGAACTACCCGGGTTAGCCTCATAGAGAGAGATTGAGTTTTTGATCGATTTATATCCGAGAATCGAACCTATATCCATTGCTCCCTATTGGATGACACCTTTGGAGTTGATGGAGCTAAGAAAATAGTTAGACCAATTACTAGCTATTGGGTTTATCCATTTAAGAACTTCACCTTGGGGAGCCCCGATCCTCTTTGTGAAGAAGGATGATGAAACACTTCGATTATGCACGAACTACCAAAGGTTGAATCGAGTGACAGTGAAGAATAAATATCCATTGCCATGAATTGATGATTTATTCGATCAATTGAGGGGTTCTAAGTATTACTCTAAGATTAATCTTTGCATAGGGTACCATCAACTGCAGATCAACGAGGAGGATATTCCTAAGATAGCTTTCCGTACCTGATATGGTCATTTCAAATATTCGGTAATGCCATTTGGATTGACAAATGCTCCAGCAGCCTTCATGGATTTGATGTACAGGGTATTTCAAACGTATCAAGATCAGTTTTTCATTGTGTTTATTGATGACATATTAATCTATTCACGGACACAAGAGGAACATGAACACCATTTTGTGGTGGTGCTACAGACATTGAAAAAGCATAAGTTATATGCTAGGATGAGTAAATGCAAGTTTTGGATGAAGGAAAGGANGGTGCTACAGACATTGCAAAAGCATAAGTTATATGCTAGGATGAGTAAATGCAAGTTTTGGATGAAGGAAAGGANACAACTTCCTGGGGTGGAGGAAGCTACTTGGGAACTGGAGTTAGAGATGTGAGAGAAGTACCCTCATTTGTTCTCTACTTAAGATAAGTTTTGAGGATGAAACTTTCTTTAAGGGAGGTGGATTGTAAACCCCCACATTCTTATCTTTATATAGCAACGTAATTATTTTTTTGAAAAGCTAATATATATGATGATGTATGCATGAACTATGTGGATTGTAAGAGTAGAAATAAAAATGTTAGGCGAGGTAATAGGGTATGAATTGGAAGTTAGGAAGTATTATAGAGTTCAAACNTGTGTGCTCATGCACGGAGGTAAGGTAGTTGCTTATAGCTCATAGCAACTCAAGATTCATAAGCAGAACTATCCCATTCATGACTTGGAGCTTGCCGCTATGGTTTTTACTCTTAAGTTATGAAGGTGTTACCTTTATGGAGAAAAGTTTCATGTGTTTTCAGATCATAAGAGCCTCAAGTATATCTTCTCACAGAAAGACTTGAATCTTTCGCAAAGAAGGTGGATTGAGTATCTAGAAGATTATGAATTAACCCTTAACTTCCATCCGAAAAAGGCTAATGTAGTCGTAGATGCACTTAGTAGAAAGTCTCAAGGTGAACTTAATGTTCTTGCAAGTAAATGGAAGATGATGGATGCCCTTGGAGACTATGATCTATGGGTTAGTGGAGATGGACCCCGGCCATGCTTGTTTAACCTTGTGGCTCAACCAATTCTCCAACAAAGGATTTTGGAGTTATAACAATTAGATATCGAGTTAGGAGCTATCCGGGGTAGATTGGAGAGGAATGAGATGATTGGGAACTAGTTAATACATAATGATGAGTTATAGTTTCAAGGACGACTATGGCTACCAAACAATGATCAAGTAAGGGAAGAAGTATTGGGTGAGTGCCATCGTTCAAAATTTTTCATACATTCGGGTAGTACCAAGATGTCTATAGACATGAAGCATCAATATTGGTGGAAAGGGATGAAACAAGACGTGGATAAGTACATTGCAAAGTACGCAGTGTGTCAGAAAGTGAAGGTGAAGCATCAAAAACCTGGAGGATTACTACAATCCTTACCTATCCTAAAGTGGAAGCGGGATCACATCACCATGGATTTCGTGTCTGGTTTTTCACAGACGTCACGAGGGTATAATGCCATATGGGTCAATATAGATAGACTCACCAAGTGCGCTCATTTCTTGAGTATGAAGACCACTGATTCCTTAGAGACCTTGAGCAAGCTTTATATCTATGAGATTGTTAGATTACATGGAGTTCCACTCTGTATAGTGTCAGATCGTGATTCTCAGTTTGTGTCGCAATTTTGGCAAAGTGTACAATGGGCTATGGGGGCAGAGTTGCACTTTAGCACCGCTTTTCATCCTCAAATGGATGGCCAATTCGAAAAGGTGATGCAAATTTTGGAGGACATGTTACGAGCTTGTGTGTTGGACTGCAAGGGAAGTTGGAGTGATCATTTGTTATTGGTGGAATTTGCATATAACAACAATTTTCAATCTAGCATTGGAATGGCACCTTATGAGGCATTTGTATGGAAGACCATGTAGGTCCCCGACTTGTTGGTTGGAAGTTGGAGAAAGTAGCTTGTTTGGACAATAAATTGTTTGGGAGACTATAGAGAAAATTCAATTCATCCAGGAGAGACTACGAACAACACAAAGTGGACAAAACAGCTATGCGAATAGAATACGAAGACCATTGAAATTCCAGGAGGGGGACTATGTGTTCCTCAAGGTGTCACCCAAAAAGGGAGTGTTTAGATTTGGCAAGAAGGGAAAATTAGCTCCAAGGTACATCGGACCATTTGAAGTGATCAAAGATGTGGGCAAAGTGGCATATCAATATCGGTTACCAGCCTAGTTGTCAGGGGTACATAGTCTGTTCTATGTGTCAATGTTAATAAAGTGTCAGTAGGATACAACACATGTCGTGGATTTGGAGGATATAGAAATTCAAGATGGAGCAACATATGAGGAACAACCGGTGGAGATTTTTGATACCAAGGAGAAGGTGCTTCGCAATAAAGTCATCCAATTGGTGAAAGTCTTATGGCAACTTCTTGGGGTGGAGGAAGCTACTTGGGAACTGGAGTTAGAGATGTGAGAGAAGTACCCTAATTTGTTCTCTACTTAAGGTAAGTTTTGAGGATGAAACTTTCTTTAAGGGAGGTGGATTGTAAACCCCCACATTCTTATCTTTATATAGCAACGTAATTATTTTTTTGAAAAGCTAATATATATGATGATGTATGCATGAACTATGTGGATTGTAAGAGTAGAAATAAAAATGTTAGGCGAGGTAATAGGGTATGAATTGGAAGTTAGGAAGTATTATAGAGTTCAAACACATTTTAGATAAAATTTAGGTAGAAAGGATTTTGGACACTACTTAGTATTTGGACCATAACGTTTTACCTTGATGTCTATTTGAGCTGCAATTTTTAGAGTAGACAATAGACTTCCAGTGCTACAAAAGTTTTTTTCACAAAACTTTTCCAAATCAACCTCTAAATAGGCCACAACTTCACTGAAAATTTCAGAAGAAACAGGAAGTCCGTTCGAACGACAGTGCATTGTAGTACTTTGTCTCTAATGGAAAAACAAAAGTACTGGAGCGAATGACGTTCGAACGCCAAAATGACGTTCGAACGTGAGTTACGAAATTTGGGTTTCAGAATCGCGCATAGGAGACCATTTTTTCCACTATAAATACTTAAGGACACATTCATTAGCCCCATTTCAACATTTATAACCCCTAGAGAGGCTTAGAGAGGAAGAAATAAGGGGGAAAACACAAGATCAAGAGGGATTTGCACATTGAAGAAGATCAAAACTTATAATTTTTCAAGAACACCAAGGAAGAAGAAAGGTAGGGGTTTCTTCCCACTCTTGTCCATTAAGGCCAGGGTTTATATGTGTATATGTTTTGCTTCTAAATCTTAGATATATGGTATGAAATCATTATTTATTGATGTCCTTGCAAACCTTCTCATATTCTGAGTANAAATTTAGGTAGAAAGGATTTTGGACACTACTTAGTATTTGGACCATAACGTTTTACCTTGATGTCTATTTGAGCTGCAATTTTTAGAGTAGACAATAGACTTCCAGTGCTACAAAAGTTTTTTTCACAAAACTTTTCCAAATCAACCTCTAAATAGGCCACAACTTCACTGAAAATTTCAGAAGAAACAGGAAGTCCGTTCGAACGACAGTGCATTGTAGTACTTTGTCTCTAATGGAAAAACAAAAGTACTGGAGCAAATGACGTTCGAACGCCAAAATGACGTTCGAACGTGAGTTACAAAATTTGGGTTTCAGAATCGCGCATAGGAGACCATTTTTTCCACTATAAATAATTAAGGACACATTCATTAGCCCCATTTCAACATTTATAACCCCTAGAGAGGCTTAGAGAGGAAGAAATAAGGGGGAAAACACAAGATCAAGAGGGATTTGCACATTGAAGAAGATCAAAACTTATAATTTTTCAAGAACACCAAGGAAGAAGAAAGGTAGGGGTTTCTTCCCACTCTTGTCCATTAAGGCCAGGGTTTATATGTGTATATGTTTTGCTTCTAAATCTTAGATATATGGTATGAAATCATTATTTATTGATGTCCTTGCAAACCTTCTCATATTCTGAGTGAAGTTATGGGTTGAAAGTTATAAAAACCCTTGTTTGACATCCAGACCTAGTTTTTCAAGATAAATNACTTCTCATATTCTGAGTAAAGTTATGGGTTGAAAGTTATAAAAACCCTTGTTTGACATCCAGACCTAGTTTTTCAAGATAAATTTATTTTTCTCTTGATTTTTCCTTTGTTCTAGATTTAAAAACCCTAGTTCTTGGTATTGAACAATAAAAATGGTATTTTTGATGATCTCTTGCATATTTTCTTATGTTGTTCTATTGGAATAATACATGTGAAATTTAGGGATTTTGAATTTTACTTGGGATTGGAGAAATTGGTTGGGTATTGTATCTCTTGTGGATGTTTGGATGACNTGGGTTTAACACGGACGTCGCGCGGGCATAATGCAGTGTGGGTCATTGTGGATAGACTCACCAAGTCTNTACATGTGAAATTTAGGGATTTTGAATTTTACTTGGGATTGGAGAAATTGGTTGGGTATTGTATCTCTTGTGGATGTTTGGATGACTATGAGTGGTTGTTGACTGGGTATCCTAGAGTGGGTAGATGTGTTTTTTACTCTGTGAGGGTTTGAATTTTTTCTACCACTCGTAGTGGGGTTGGAACCTTGCGAGGACCAAACCACTATTCGCTCACATGGTTCCGAGGTTGAGGGTTAGTATACTATTCTTGGGTTGAATTCGTCACTGCCAATGCGTTGGTATACGCCCTTCCTAAAGTTGGATATCCTTGCAAGGATTGGGTGTGTGTGTGTGGGCCAGGATATTCTCTATGTGTTTATTCATGCGATGTCATACATCATACCTGAGATACAAGTTGTGGTTTGATATACATTGTGGGCTATTATTTATTGTGCATATGGTTGGTTATGGTATTCTAGAAAGGAGTTTATGGTGGAATTGGTTTGTTGTGAAATTGGTTATTGTGGAAATGGTAACTTGTTGGAAATTGTTATTTTTAGGAATTGGTTTTACTTTTTCATTTAATTATTGCTATTGTGTAACTTGAGATCTATTGAAATGTCTCTGTTTTTCTTTAAAAGCTATATATGATAATTGTAAAAGGAGACCGACTATTTTATATTCTTTTGAAACCTTGTTTGACTTTAAGAGGATTTTCCTACAGAGCTTAGTGCTCACCCCCTACAAACAATATCTTTTTCAAATGATGGTCTACAGGAGGAGCTTGGAGTTGATGAGCCGATACATTGGGAAGCTCCAATAGATGGGAACGTGTATCTCGAGGTGGATGTTCAGAGCTATATTCTTTTATGTTCTAGGCTAGGAAATTCATTTTGAGACAATGTGAAGTCTAATATTTTTGTTATTCCGTGCAAGAAAATAGTTGACTTTTGGGATGTAATTGTTATAGTTGGGCATATTCTTTTGGATGATGTTGTCTATATTGTGGATGATGAATGCAATTCTCTTTAGTTATGAAGTTCATTTAGTTGCTCTCATCATGTGAATGGTTTTAGAGAGTAATGCCGTCCAAGGGGGATTTTGGGGTGTTACATTTTCAATTTATCAAATGCTAATTGACATGCATCATTCCAATCAAATGGTACATCCTAACATACAAGATTACACATAGGCCATGGTATCGAACTGAAAATTTTAATGAATCTTCTGTAGAATCCCGAATGACTTAGAAAGGATCAGACATCTTTTACAGTCTTGGGTGGAGGGAGATTGGCTATCAAATCAATCTTAGACTAATCAATTTCAATTCCCGCTATAGAAACTACCCTGACCTAAAACAATACCCTGCGTGACCCTGAAATGACATTTTTTACAATTCAACACAAGATCTGTTTCTTCACATCGGGTAAGAACTTTTTCAAGATTTTCTAAACATAATTCAAGCATATCACCATACACAGAAAAGTCATCCATGAAAACTTCTAAAAACCACTCCACCATATTACTAAAGATACTTAATATATAACGCTGAAAAATAGCTGGGGCATTACACAATCCAAAAGACATTCTTTTATAGGCAAAAGTATCAAAAGGACCTGTAAAAGTGGTTTTCTCTTAATCATCAATTGCAATCTCAATTTGATTATAACCGGAATATCCATTTAAGAAACAATAATATGCATGACCTACTATTTTTTGTAGGTTATTGATCTAAAAATGGTAAAGGAATATGATATTTTCTGGTGAGTGATTCAACTTTCAGTAGTCAATACACATATGCCAACCAGTGACCGTATGCATAGAGATTAATTTATTTTCTTGATTCTATATTACAGTAACACCAGATTTTTTTGGCANAACCTCTAAATAGGCCACAACTTCACTGAAAATTTCAGAAGAAACAGGAAGTCCGTTCGAACGACAGTGCATTGTAGTACTTTGTCTCTAATGGAAAAACAAAAGTACTGGAGCGAATGACGTTCGAACGCCAAAATGACGTTCGAACGTGAGTTACGAAATTTGGGTTTCAGAATCGCGCATAGGAGACCATTTTTTCCACTATAAATACTTAAGGACACATTCATTAGCCCCATTTCAACATTTATAACCCCTAGAGAGGCTTAGAGAGGAAGAAATAAGGGGGAAAACACAAGATCAAGAGGGATTTGCACATTGAAGAAGATCAAAACTTATAATTTTTCAAGAACACCAAGGAAGAAGAAAGGTAGGGGTTTCTTCCCACTCTTGTCCATTAAGGCCANAGATTTTCACATTGAAGAAGATCAAAACTTATAATTTTTCAAGAACACCAAGGAAGAAGAAAGGTAGGGGTTTCTTCCCACTCTTGTCCATTAAGGCCAGGGTTTATATGTGTATATGTTTTGCTTCTAAATCTTAGATATATGGTATGAAATCATTATTTATTGATGTCCTTGCAAACCTTCTCATA
This sequence comes from Ilex paraguariensis, assembly GCA_963454935.2. Classification (NCBI taxonomy): domain Eukaryota; kingdom Viridiplantae; phylum Streptophyta; class Magnoliopsida; order Aquifoliales; family Aquifoliaceae; genus Ilex; species Ilex paraguariensis. The sequence continues at coordinate 2,685,114 of CAUOFW020000836.1, forward strand.
TTCTGAGTAAAGTTATGGGTTGAAAGTTATAAAAACCCTTGTTTGACATCCAGACCTAGTTTTTCAANCCTTCTCATATTCTGAGTGAAGTTATGGGTTGAAAGTTATAAAAACCCTTGTTTGACATCCAGACCTAGTTTTTCAAGATAAATTGATTTTTCTCTTGATTTTTCCTTTGTTCTTGATTTAAAAACCCTAGTTCTTGGTATTGAACAATAAAAATGGTATTTTTGATGATCTCTTGCATATTTTCTTATGTTGTTCTATTGGAATAATACATGTGAAATTTAGGGATTTTGAATTTTACTTGGGATTGGAGAAATTGGTTGGGTATTGTATCTCTTGTGGATGTTTGGATGACTATGAGTGGTTGTTGACTGGGTATCCTAGAGTGGGTAGATGTGTTTTTTACTCTGTGAGGGTTTGAATTTTTTCTACCACTCGTAGTGGGGTTGGAANCAATTAATCAATGCATTTGATGTAGCTAGGAATGGTCGACCTAGAATGACAAGAATGTATGTGCAAACATTCGGAACTAGCTAAGTATCTAAGATAATGAAATCAACTGAAGAATAGAACTTATCAACTTGGACTAACACATCCTCCACAATTCCTCGTGCTGTTTTCACTGATCAGTCTGCCAATTTCAATGTGACATTGGTAGGTTTTAACTCACCCAACCCTAATTATTTATAGACCGAGTATGGAAACAAATTAACATTGGCTCCCAGATCAAGTAGAGCTTGCTGAATCCGAAGTTTTTTGATTATACATGACTCTGTAGAACTTCTAGGATCTTTGTACTTACGAGGGGCGTTGTGTTGGATGATAGCGGAAACTTGCTCAGTTAAAAATGCTCTCTTTTGTACATTGATATTTCTTTTGGCTATGCAAAGGTCCTTCAAAAACTTGGCATAAGATGGGACTTGTTTAATTCCATCCAACAGGGGGATATAATATTTACTTGCTTGAACAANGTTTCAGATTAAAAGTTTAGCATGATCAAAAATAAGGAAAACAGTAAGTCTGGAAAACCCCCAAAACAGACGATGAACAGTAAAAGTCGGGATTTTTGGGTTTTAAAACACCCATTCNCCGAAGTTTTTTGATTATACATGACTCTGTAGAACTTCTAGGATCTTTGTACTTACGAGGGGCGTTGTGTTGGATGATAGCGGAAACTTGCTCAGTTAAAAATGCTCTCTTTTGTACATTGATATTTCTTTTGGCTATGCAAAGGTCCTTCAAAAACTTGGCATAAGATGGGACTTGTTTAATTCCATCCAACAGGGGGATATAATATTTACTTGCTTGAACAATTCAAAAATTTTAGAATGATTGGCTGGAGTTTTAGGTTTCTTGATTGCTTGAGGAAAAGGTAACAAAATAGGGCATGAAGGTTCTTTTTCCTTTGGTAGTTCTGGTTCCTTTTCAGTCATAGGTTCAGGCTCAACTGATTCATTGGCTGGGATTGACTCAAGTTTTGGCTTAGGAATTAACATGTCTCTATGGTTTTGTCTATCACTTTACTAATTCTCAGTGTGGTAATTGCTTGGACTTGACTCAGAGATGGTTTGGAAGACATAACATTGTCCTGGTTTTAACTCTGTGAGGATTTTGGTTGAGATCTAATGGGCTCAAGGCAGGGTCAATTTGGCTAGATGACTCTAGATGAATTTAGCCACTATTTAGCTTTGTCCTTCAAAGAACAAGGAAAAAATTTCAACTGGGCCATTTCAGAATTATCTTGCAAAGCACCACAGGCTTCTTCAAATTCTTTAACATGTTGATATGGTTTTTCAAACTCCAGACCATGAAACTGTAGTAACAATGATATTGTCCTTGCCTTAATGTTAAAATTTGAAGCATTTGTTGGAAAAACAAAACATGACGGGACACTAGTAGGTGCAGGATACAAATAGTCTCTTAATGGTCAAACATTCTGGACTACCCCCTTTTCTCGTGGATTATTGTGTGCCATGCATAATTCAAATGATGCTTGGGACGAAGATGCAGATGATGGAAATGAAGGATTAGACTGATTTACAGACCCTACTGATGACTTAACAGACATAAACTATGAAAATGCAACAGACAATATATATACATATAATACANTCCTTTTCTCGTGGATTATTGTGTGCCATGCATAATTCAAATGATGCTTGTGACGAAGATGCAGATGATGGAAATGAAGGATTAGACTGATTTACAGACCCTACTGATGACTTAACAGACATAAACTATGAAAATGCAACAGAGAATATATATACATATAATACAAACTAAACAACTTCCCTATTTGATATTGAAATCACCGTAACTTCCTCAGCAAGGGTGCCAAAAATCTTGACTCACATTTAGTCTAAAGAGTGGTATACACCCAAGTATAAGTGGTCGAATTGTAATATAATTCTCGGTTTAAGNGAATATATATACATATAATACAAACTAAACAACTTCCCTGTTTGATATTGAAATCACCGTAACTTCCTCAGCAAGGGTGCCAAAAATCTTGACTCACATTCAGTCTAAAGAGTGGTATACACCCAAGTATAAGTGGTCGAATTGTAATATAATTCTCGGTTTAAGTCTGAGGTCGAACCCACAGGGAACTTATCTTGGAAATCAAAATAGAAATGGTGAAACTATTATAGATACAAAATGTAATAAAAAAACTTGCGGTGCGAGTTTAGGACAATCAAAACAAACTTAACTAAAACTATGGAAATGCAATAATTACAAGATACAAGATGCGATAATTAAAAGATACCCTTAAGTTCAAGGATTCCATATGCATTATATTGACTAAGTACGGAAAATGTCACCTTACAACAATGAACCCCCATTTTACTAGAAAGTAAACTAGTAGGTATGATGTATATTAAATCCTACCCAACAACTGATTAGGTTAGCTGGTAGGTATATTCGCATGCAGCAATAAAATAATACGAGTAAACCAGAAGGCAAGCCATTCAGGAGGAATACTTGAATTATTCAATCCACATATCTATACCATGCAACAGTTAAACAACTATAGTAAACCATAAGGCAAGCCATTTAGAAGGAACACTACAGTTATTTGACCGGCAGGTTGATGATTCACTGATGATGAGATTCCAGTTTATGCATTGAATCAAAAGCATTGGTGNTCGTCCGAGGGGGTATTTGGGGCGTTACAATTGGCTATGCTGAGACTTAACCTGTCTATAATCAATCCGTCGACTGTTACGTAATGTCCAATCACGTACATTACTGTATCATGCATGAAGTACATAACTAGTAGATAGTATGGTATATAGCATTAAGTACCTCTCGGTGTTCATAATCATGAGCATATTATAAATGTAACCATCCATCAATAAGAGAGGTATATATAACAATAAAGCGTAGGTATAACATCGATATTTCCATAACTCAAACGATATCTTACATATGTTCACCTTTCACTGAAGGGTAAAAGTGGAATACTCATGCCCCATTGCTACAGACAAGCAAGACAGTTCCATTACAATACAAAACAAAATACAAACACTCTTTCCCCGAGGAATAGTTAAAACACGACCACTCTTGATACTAATTAGAGCACAAAAATGGCAGAGGTTCAACCCTCCAAGTAGAAAGATATAATAGAAATGTAGAAAATAAGAAAAGTATCGGTTGGTGGTAAGTTGGAAAGCTAGTTGGAAGAGGTTTGGCAAGGCTTTTCCATATTGTTTTTGACTCTCTCTCACTCTCACGGACAGTTTTTGACTCTCTGGATGTACTGTCGATGCTCTGAACTCTCCTGAATTTCCTCCACTGTCTTTGGATTTCCCCCTCCGAACATACTAAAAATGAACCTGGCCAGGGCTATTTATAGAAGGCCAAAGGAGTAGCTTGAGGCAGCAGAAGTTAGGGAGGCCAAATCAGATGATTTGTTGCCAAAATCAGCCAATGGGAGGGAAGAAGGCTCTAAGGCGGTTTAGGTGATCGTCTAGATGCCATCACCACCATCTGGATGCCACTAGGTCTCTGGTTTGTGCATGGTGTCTTTCCTTGCCTATTCCTTGTAATTATGATTTGATCCCCTACTAGTTTGAAAGTTGACAATTGCCTCACCTTTATTTTGCAACATTTATGTACAACAAACCCTGAAAATAACACAATTAACTCATTAAACCTATTTTACACACTAACCCTAATTCGACTTACTTTGACTCTTTTAACTTGTTTACCTAACACAATTGAACTCTTAACCTAATTCAATTATGCATTAATTAGGGTTAATCAGATACCATAGTAGAATGATGGATTTTTAACTATTTTTCCAAAAAATAATTCAACAAACTACCAGTTTCACCATGTCTCAACTCTCGTTGCCTTCTATCACAAATGTATTTCTTTTGGTCTTGCCGAGTGAAACCTATGCTTTCCCTTCCACTTGCCTGGGTACTTAGAAGTTCATATGAATCTTTAAGTGATATCCCCAATCCGTTGCCATGTCAACGTGAATGTCTTGCCCTGTAGAAACCTTCCTTTGGGATGACAGCATATACGCACATTCGATAAGGTGTAATGGATGATTATGAGTTTCTTCCCATTTGGCCATGACAAATTTCCCAATTTCTTGATTAAGGGATATACACGTGAGCCGGACATTTGGTTTGTGTCTCAGCTTGCAGATTTACTACTTTCCAATCCTTTTTATCCACATCTCTTTGCCACTCTTTGCGACAAATTTTTTTTCTATATACGATCTATCTTACTTTTGTTGTCATAGTCATTCCTCACACTAAATCCGACCAAACCCCCATACTTGTTGTAAAACTCATAAGCAACTTCCTCCTGTCAAATTGCATGCCGATACTTGAAGTTTTGCCAATTCCATTAACCACAAGCGACTCCATCATAAATCTTAGTACCTAAAATAACAACAAACCAAATCAGTAAAAGCATGGCATAATGAAAATGACAAAATTACCAAACTTTAAACTCTCATGGGGAAAGTTCCTTAAAAATTGACTTTGATTTTTGCAAATTCAAAAATTCAGGCAAAAATCAATCATCTCTCACCCTAAACAATTGGTCAATCAAAAATTTACTCCCCAAAATTTTTGGTTGTATACATAATTATCCGCTAATTTTATATCCTACATGCACTATCCTAATTAAATATATTAAAGCACAAACTAAAAGAAACTAAAAAAATTAAAATCAACTGCTAAAAAGAAAAAAAAAATTATCTTATTAATAAAACAAAATGACAAATTGACACAGATTATGCATCACAAACTATCCCAAAAAGCAATGAATATCCTTAAAAGGAATTAGGGTAGCGAAAAGGGCATACATGTATCTACAAAATATGTGCCAAATCTATTTCTAAAATGAAACATTTCATAGAACAATGAATAAAAACAAAATATAACTCTATTATATAATATTTTACAAAAGATATTTACAATCACTGATTAAGGTCATTCCGTGGATCGACCAACTCAGTGGATTCCACCTTAGCCACAATCCCTTCCAGAACAGTTTTAATCTCTAACCATTAACTTTAAAAATATTACCATTCTTGGGATTTTCAATTTTAATGGCCCTAAGGGGAAAAACATCTTTAACAACAAATGGGTTTGACCACCTTGACTTCAACTTACTAGGAACAGGGTGGAGATGAGAATTATAAAGCAAAACCTTTTGGGAAGGTTCAAAGGTTTTTCTCACAATGTTCCTATCATGAAATACTTTCATTCTTACTTTAGTAATCTTGGTATTCTAATATGCATCATTTCTATGTTCCTCTAATTCATTAATCTGAAATTTTTGAGGTGCTCCGACCTTGTCTATATCAAAATTGATACTCTTAATTGCCCAATATGCTCTATATTTAAGTTCTATAGGCAAGTGGCAAGGTTTCCCAAAACTTAGCCAATAGGGAGACATTCCAAGAATTGTTTTAAAGGAAATACGGTAAGCCCACAAAGTGTCGATTAGTCTTAAAGACTAATCTTTGCGATCCGGGTTTACTATCTTTTCTAGAATCTGTTTAATCTCATTATTGGCTAGTTGTGCTTGCCCACTTGTCTATGGATGGTAGGGTGTACCCACTTTATGTGTAATAGCAAAATTTCACATCAAATTTTCAAAAAACTTATTACAAAAGTGAGTCCCACAATCGGTTGTAATGGCCTGAGGTACCCCAAACTGCTAAAGAATATGTTCCTTTAAAAACTTGATCACCGTATGGTGATCATTATTGTGGCAAGGGATAGCATTTAACCATTTAGAGACATAATCTACAACAACTAAAATATATATGTAGCCAAACCATTAGCGAAAAGGTCCCATGAAGTTTATGCCCCAACAGTAAAAAANTTTTCAAAACTTGATCACCGTATGGTGATCATTATTGTGGCAAGGGATAGCCTTTAACCATTTAGAGACATAATCTACAACAACTAAAATATATGTGTAGCCAAACCATTAGCGAAAAGGTCCCATGAAGTTTATGCCCCAACAGTAAAAAATATAAATCACTAAAATTGTAATTCAATGACATCATATTCCTTTGTGAGATACTCCCAACCTTTGACAATGATCACATGATGGACAAAAAGTATGGGTATCTTTGAATAGTGTTGGCCAATAAAATCCGTACTGCAAAATCTTTGTAGTGATTTTCTTTGAAGAAAAGTGGCCTCCTAAGCTTCAGCATGACAAAAATTAATGACACTGTGGATTTTAAGATTAGGTACACACCTCCTAATGATTTGGTCTTCGCAATACTTAAATAGGTATGGGTCATCACAAAAGAAACTAGGTACCTCAATTAAAAAAAATTTCCTATCCACAAAATTGAAAGAAAAAGGAAACATACCTATAGCTAAGTAATTAGATATGTCAGCATACCATGATACCTCAGAAATAGTGAACAATTGCTCATCTGGGAAGTTTTCACTGATTGGAAGCCCATCCTCAGGAAAGTTATAAGTCAACCTTGAAAGGTGATCAGCTGCTACATTCTTCACACCCTTTTTATCTTTGATGATCAGATCAAATTCCTATAGTAGGAGTATCCATTGTAGCAATATCGACTTGGCATCCTTCTTGGTCAATAAGTACTTGAGTGCTGCATGATCAGTAAAACCAATAACTGAGGAGCCTACCTAATAGGATCTAAATTTATAACACTACAACAAGTAACTCTTTTTTAGTGGTTGAATAATTCATTTGAGCATTATTTAGAGTCTTACTTGCGTAGTAAATGACATATGGCCATTGCTCTTTCCTTTGCTCCATAACTACTCCTACAACATAATCATTGGCATCACACTTCAATTCAAAGGGTAAGGACCAATCAGGTGGTGCATAATAGGGGGTAGAAATTAGCATGCCTTTAAGTTTCTCAAATTTTTTTTGGCACGCATCATCCCACACAAAGGGAACATCCTAACTTAGGACATGGCACATGGGTCTATATATGGCACTAAAGTTCATAATGAATATCCTATAGAATCCTACATGCCCTAAGAATTACCTAACATCTTTTACTGTTTTAGGAGCAGGTAAATTGCCAATTAAATCTATCTTTGCTTTATCAACTTTAATTCCATAGATGAAATAATATGACCTAACACTATGCCTTGTGTTGCCATAAAATGACACTTTTTCCAATTTAAGACCATGTTAGTTTCTTTACACTAAATGAGAACATTTTTCAAATTTTGTAAACATAAATCAAAAGAATCATCGTAGACAGAAAAATCACCCATAAAAACTACTAAACATCTTTCTACCATGTCACTCAANCAATTTAAGACCATGTTAGTTTCTTTACACTAAATGAGAACATTTTTCAAATTTTGTAAACATAAATCAAAAGAATCACTGTAGACAGAAAAATCACCCATAAAAACTACTAAACATCTTTCTACCATGTCACTCAAAAGGATAAGCATACATCACTAAAAGTTCGTAGGAGCATTACACAAACAAACCCGCATCCTCCAATAGGCAAAAGTGCCAAAAGGATAGGTCAATGTCATTTTCTCCTGATTGTCCAATTATATTTAAATCTGGTTGTATCCCGAGTACACATCTAGGAAAAAATAAAACGCATGAACTACTATCCTCTCTAAAAATTGATCAAGGAATGGTAGAGGGAAATGGTCCTTCTTAGTACCTAAATTGAGTTTTCAGTATTCAATACACACACGCCATCCAATGATAATTCGGGTAGGCACTAACTTTTATCCCTACTCCAGATATTTTTGATACTACTTGGGTTGGGCGAATACACACACGCCATCTCATGATTCTCGCATCTAGCAATTTTAACACCTTAGTCTGTACAACCTTTTTCATATAAGTGTTCAATTGTCGCTACATTTGATGGGAGGCTTTTGAATTCCCCTCAAGATATATAGGATGACTACACACAAGAGGTCTTATTCCCTTCAATCAGCAATGGTCCACCGTATAGCACTATGATGTAGCCTAACAACCTCTAACAGTTTGGACTCTTGGTCCAATGTAAGTGTAGATGAGATGACCACCGGATATGTTTCTTCCTCCCTATGAAATGCATACTTTTAAATTAGATAAGAGGGGTTTCAATTCAGGCCTTGGTGATTTTTCAGAAGAAGAAAATGGTTTCTCACGACTAGAAGCCAATTCCTCAAACTTGAGCACCCATGACCCAATAGCAAGAACATAAGTTACTTCCAGCTCCCTAGCGAGACTCAAATAATTCTCCTCAAAGACAGACTTTACTTTAGACAATAAGAACTCAACAATAGATGACATGAACTCTGACCTGATTTAAATTATACACCCAAGTGTAATTGGTTAGTTTGAAGTATTACTCAGTTAAGTCCGAAGTCAAATCCAGAGGGAGCTAACTGTTGGAATTCAAAATGGAAATGGTAAGATTATCTTGTGTGTAGTGTGCTTCATAATAACTTGTGGTGTGAACTTAGAATTATCAAATAAATTCTAAACTTAAACACTTGATAACAATAACAAAGGGTACTCTCTAGTTCGGGGATTCAACATGCATTATATTGCTTGACTCTGGAAATGCTACCTTACAATAATTAAACCTCATATTATTGAGAAGTTAACCAGTAGGTTTTTTATATTAACCTAACCATAACACATCAATGATTGAGGTTAGCTGGAAGGTCTATGTACGATACAACAACTAAATAACTTTATAAACCAAAAAAGCAAACCATTCAAAAGGTTTACTTTAGCTATTCGATTGGTAGGTCAATGATTTAATGAAGATGGAGTTCCAGTTTATGCATTGAATCAAAAGTTTTAGCTATGGTGAGATTTAACCTGTCTATAACCAATCTCCTAACCGTTATATAAAACCCAACTACATGCATCACTGAATCATGCTTGAAGTATATAATAGCTTATAGATAGAATGATATATAGCAATTAGCTTTGCTNGTCTATAACCAATCTCCTAACCGTTATATAAAACCCAACTACATGCATCACTGAATAATGCTTGAAGTATATAATAGCTTATAGATAGAATGATATATAGCAATTAGCTTTGCTCGGTGTTCATAACCATGAGCATATAATAGTAACAACCATCCATCAATTAAGGGAGGTATAAACATTATCGAATAAGTGAAACATCGGCATTTTCATAGCACAAATAACAGTACACATGTTTTCACCATTCACTAAAGAATATAAATGGACTACTCACACCTCATTGCTATAGAAGATCAAGAAGAATGAGATAATCCCATACAACATAAAATAAAATACAAAAAGTCCTATCCCAAGGAATAGTTGAAACACCCCAACTATTATTACCAACTATGACACAAAAGTGAGAGTGGTTCAACCCTCCAAGTAGAAATGAAAAAACAAAATTATAGAAGTAAAGAAATTCTACCTAGGAAGTGTTTAGGGCGGGTTCACCTTTTTTGGCTACAGAATTCCTTCGGTAGTATCTTTCTCTTCCTCTCTCTCTCTCTCTCTCTCTTCTCGTTCTTCCCTTTTCTCTTTTTTGGGACTCCCTAAAAACTAATCGAGGTGGGCTATTAATAGGCATCAGGGGGAGGTTAAGNTGGGTTCACCTTTTTTGGCTACAGAATTCCTTTGGTAGTATCTTTCTCTTCCTCTCTCTCTCTCTCTCTCTCTTCTCGTTCTTCCCTTTTCTCTTTTTTTGGACTCCCTAAAAACTAATCGAGGTGGGCTATTAATAGGCATCAGGGGGAGGTTAAGGCGTCAGCCTCCCAGGGAACCCAATCAGGTTCTTTGTTGCATCATCGGACCAATAGGAGAAAGGGGAGGAATAAGGTGGCTAAGGGCACTGTCCGGATGCCACCACCACCGTTCGGATGATGGAGATTCTCTAGATTTTGGGTTGCTAGCCTTCCTTTATTGGCCTTTTGACTTTTTAATTATGCTTGCCTCCCTTCTCTTGTTTAGCCTCTACACTTCTATTCATTCTAACTTCCTTAATTATCCTTGAAACCCTACAAAATAGATAAATTAGACATTAACCCTATTATTTCATAAATCAATCACTTTAACCTACTTTACGCACATAATTCTAATTTATTACCGCACTATTCTGGGTTAGTCACACCCCCAACCAAACATTATTAGTCCCTAGTAATTCAAATAAATATATATATGATCACTTTCGTAGATTTCAAGATTGTATTTAGCTTATGTAACAAGCCATTAAACCCCTAGGTGATCCCTAGTGGATGAGTTTTATCTCGTGATGGTTTTTAGTGAAGATACCTACAAACTTTAATAGTTAAGATGAAAGAATTCATGTAATCACATATAAAATTAAATCACCATTCTATTCTTTTGACAAAATATTCCCTCTCTTTATTACTATAAGAGTAACACACACCAATTGTTACATTATTCTATATATTTTTAGAAAAACTCGTGTGCTTGTGCAGGGATTTCTTTACTTTAAAAACCCTTAAGAAATATCACAATCCTTTACTTTGTTGTACAAGAATTAGCCTTGATATGAATCATTTCCTGTAAATCACTTAGAAAAGAATATAGCATTATTAAATTGATTGTGAACCTGGGGTTGTTCTTCTTGTTGCAGGATGGTTTCAGGCGATGGAGAGGCTCCCTACCTTGATCAACTTGAGGCAGCTTTTGTCTTTTTTCTTGAATTCATTAAATCTTAAATTTCTTGCTCAATATAGAATTTTAGAGGTTTTTGTTTGGTAGAAACCTGTAAAAGATGATGGGTAAGTGTTTAGTTGGACTGGAATCAAAGAAAAGCTTGTGGGTGAAGCAAATATGAAGAGAGAAGGTGGAGAAAATCGCTGGTTTTTGAATTTTTTGTTGCTAGGGAACTGCTGGACTGCCTATTTTGCAAACAGTCTATTTTATATTGGGCAGTGCCATCTAGTCGCTAGACGGTGCTGAACCTTTGGATTGTGCATAGGCATTCTAGCTACTGACCCTTGATCTCTTCCTGGTTTCTAGCTTCACTTTCTAACTTGTAGTTACAGATAATCAATTTAAATTCAAAAATTTTGACATTTAACTAACTAATGAACTTAAATTGTAAATTAATACATTAAATCAACCTATATTTATATGCATTCATACAAATCCTAAGATTATACAACTTTGATCACAATTAAATTTAATAAGAATCTTCTAAATTGAAAACATCAATAAACCAATTAATTTCCTATTGCACATATCTTGAGAGTATTAGACTAGAATAGGATGGTGTCTCAGGGTAATCCTTACTCTGCTTATACTTAATTTATTCAAGACGATCTATTACTCGACTTGAAATTGGTTCAGCATGTTGATTAAATTCTCGCATATGCATTAATTGATCGGACTTTACACAATCACCAAGTCAGTTTGTTGGTCGGCGTTTGGCAAATGAACTTTTTCCACATAACGATTTTGCTTGACTACCAAAAATTTCTAATTTCCTCTCAAATTTTGCTTTTGTTATGATCAAAGAGTGTATATCTTTTTAAAAATGCATAACATACCCAAACTAAACCAACAAATTTTTTTGTCCGTTTTTGAAAGTTTTTGACAAATTTGAAAAAATTCAAAAAAGACTCATTATCCAGTTTTTTAATGTTCGCTAGTCACAAAGACGAATATGGATTGTTCCATCTCTTCAACCTAAATTTAACATTGTCCTCAATGTATAACATTAATAAGAAAACTTTAAAGACAATTGGTAATAAGGTTGGCAGACAAATCCATAAAGCAAAACTCCAATCTGTAAAACAAACACCAAACATTTAGTACTACTATTTATAATCAAAAATTTTAAATACTTCTCAAGACACCTTCATGATATGGCTTAAGCCTTTGTCCATTTACCTTGAAAATATGTCTTGTTAATGGATTTTCAATTTCATTTGCTCCATGTTCAAAAACTTGTTTAACAATTTATGGGCCCATTCATCTTGATCTTAACTTTTTAGGAAATAGGCGGAGCCTTGAATTATACAACATAACTTTTAGAGAGGGTACAAAGGACTTCCGCACAATATTTTTATCTTGAACATTTTTTATTCTGGACCTGGCAATCTCTGCACTTTCATATGCTTCATTTTTTAGTTCTTCCAATTCGTTAATCTAAAATTTGTAGGATGCACTTGCTTTGTCAATATCAAAATTCATCATTTGGATTGCTCAATATTCCAATTCCATAGGCAAGTGACATGGGTTATCATAAACCAACCGATAAGGAGACATTTTCAAAATATTTTTTTTATGTAGATTGATATGCTCAAAGCGCATCAGTCAGTCTCAATGACCAATCTTTTCGATCTAGGTTAACTGTTATTTCTAAAATATCTTCCTATTGGCTAATTCAACTTTTCTACTTTTTTGGGGATTATAAGGGGCATACACTTTATGGGAAATTGAATATTTTTTCATTAGGTTTTCAAAATTTGTTTTACAAAAATGTATAACCCTATCACTTATGATGGCTTGAGGAATTTCAAATCTAGACAAAATATTTTCATTTAAAAATCTGATCACTATACGGTGATCATTGTTTCAACAAGGAATTGCCACCACCAATTTAAAAACATAATCAACGACAACCAAAATGTACAAATGTCCAAAGGATGGGGGAAATGGTCCCATAATATTGATACCCCAACAATCAAAAATTTCAATAATCAAAATAGGATTCAAAGGCATCATGTTTCTTTTTGAAATATTTTCCATTTTTTGACATCGGTCTCAATTTAGAGAAAAAACATGTACATTCAAAAAGGTGGACCAATAAAATCCACACTGCAAAATTTTAGTAGTGGTTTTCTTTGAAGAAAAATGCCTTCCACAAGCTTTAGAATGAAAAAATGAAATGACCTGATCTATCTCATGATTGGGTACACAACTCTCTATTATTTGATNCAAAATCCACACTGCAAAATTTTAGTAGTGGTTTTCGTTGAAGAAAAATGCCTTCCACAAGCTTTAGAATGACAAAATGAAATGACCTGATCTATCTCATGATTGGGTACACAACTCTCTATTATTTGATCCTTGCAGTACTTAAGAATAAATTGTTCACATCACTTAACAATTTCTTTTTGTCGGTCCAAGTATAATGAAAAAGAATAATATATGTGGCTAAATGATTGACTATATTTGCATACCATGTACTTCTGTGATTACAAATGATGCAATGCAATCTGATCCATTGAGAATAAATGGAGGTCCTATGACTCGGATGAAAGCAAAAAGGATGAAGTAAGCATTGAACAGGCTGATTCAAGACATATGAGCTGATTGTGGAAGTTCAAGCATGAAGAGTGCGTTTGGAGGCTTTTCTACCGTGGCATGCGTGGGCTTGAAGGGGAAAAGGCCTCAAGTTTATTTTAATGTAATTTAAGTCCAACAAACCCGATTAAGTGGCTATATGGGCTGATTTAGGTTATTTAGGGATTTTGGGCTAATTACTTGTTTTAAGCCCAACTTTAGTTATTCCTATTTAGATTAGGATATATTTCATTTGCAGATTAGGATTTGTTTTAAGGCTTTATATACACATATAAGATCTTGTAAAAGATAAAATATATTTTTATGAGTATTGTGAGGTTTCTGCGTTTGTGTTCTTCCAAGAACTATTTCAAGAACTTATCAGGATTAATCTTTCATGTGGCGTTCATTGACTTATCACTCAATTTTGGGTGTGGCATCTTTCTTTTGAACTTTTAACCTTGAGTTCTTGTTTCTTGAAAACATTGGGTCTAGGGTTCTTTGTTCTTATAATTTGATTTGTGAACTTTCTTGGGAAGTCTTCAATAAATTTGCCTGTGGGTTCTTGAATTTGTTTAAGGGTTTGCATCAGTTGGTATCAATGCACTCGGGTTTGTTTTCTCAAATCAGGTTGGTTATCTTTGTTTTGTGTGCATATAATTTGACCAAGTTAGGGTTTCTTGCTGCTTTTTGGTGTTTCTTTTTCTATTTATGCACATCTATTTAAATTTTTTTTAGGGTTTTTATCTTTTTCTTCTTTCTACATAAATATTTTATGATTTGGGGGCGTGACTTGTTGCTGGAGTTTTAGTTGTTTTTAATATCAATTAGGGTTGCATAATATGGGCATAATTGAATACTTAACTTGCTTGTGAATCAATTGTGAAGTCTATTGCCCAATTGTGCGTAGTTTGCTCTTTTTGTGATCTGATACCAAAAAAAGAGAGGAAAAGGCGGGCATAAAGGACCCCTTATGTGATCGAGATCAATGGGGAAGAAAAGACCTCATGACGGATGGCTTGGAAGCTCAAGAAACCAAGAATTTCAAGACAAGGGAAGACCTACCGGTAGAAGCCATGCAAGACCTATCGATAGAAGATTTGAGAGCTACCAATAGAAAAGCCTATTGAAAAGTAGCTACCAGTGCCCCTTGCAAGACCTACCGATAGCATATCCTACTGGAAAAGACATACCGGTAGGTCACCTATGAGCTACTGGTAGATGATGCTTAGAAAGCCCATACCCTTCTTCAAACGACTCCACCAATTACGGGGGCCCACCTTTTGTCATCTCATCTATGCTCTCACATCTCTAACACCCCATGATGATCTCCTAACCCCTATATTCAGATTTGAAGCATGAGAGAGTGGGGAGCCAAGAGAGAGAGAAGGAGTGGTTGGAAAGCATGGGAGGACCACTCTTTAATTGGTTTTGGAAACTTTTGTGGACAACCTCTTAATTAGCAAAAAATATTGCATATCCTATGTACATTTGCATCCCTTTTATACTTACTTTTGTGGTTAAAATGAGTGGAATTGCAATGTTTGAGCTATTAATGGAGTTTCGGTATGTTTATAGGTAAAGGGGTTTAAATGGTGCTTGTTAAGCCCTATTGGTTAGTAGTTAAAATTAGCATATTACTATGCCTTTTTAAGACTAATTATATTTTGATAGAGTTTAAATGATGACATTTCAGGTCCTAAAGTGAACTAGTACTCAAAAAGCATCATATATCAAACTTGAATGTAGCACCAGCTTATTGGGGGACAAAATTGGAAAAGCTTGGAACAAAGCAAGAACATTCAAATGCCAAAAAACATTCGAACGTCCCCCTGAATTAATTGAAGACCAGGCTACTGAGACATGGCGCGTTGCAACTACACTGAGGTACTTGAGTACCACATTCGAACGCCAAACAACGTTCAAATGTCCCCCTGAATCATTGAGGACTAGCCTATTGAGTGCAAAGTCAAGTTGGACGTTGAGTGTAAAACTAGCTCTCCCGATAAATACAGGCCACTTGAGTGGGGGGGGGGGGGTTTCAAGCCCCATCTGGCATTCGAAAGCCCATTAAGCAAAGACAAAAACAACGTTCGAACGCCAAACAACTTTCGAACGTTGTTCCCAGGCAGACTACATAGTGGATAGCTTTCAGAAGACTTTCAACGCCCTACACTATTCCCTCACACTCTCTTGTCCCTCATCCTCCTTGCCTATAAATAGTCCCCCTTAAGGGAGCTTTGAAGGAGATTGTTGAGTACAATGCTAAAGCTTGGTTTGTAAGACTTAGACTACACCAAGAATTAGTAGAGAGCTTGAAGGAGGCTTAGACTCTCACTTGTAGTTGTATAATTAGTCTTAAACTTAGTCTTATATTTACTTGTATAAAGGGAGATAGATCATCTTTTGGTTGTTGTGGATGATTCGTGCATAAAGTTAACATTTTTTTGCTATGCCTTTTTGGACTAATTGTACTTTAATGGACTTTAAGTAATGACATTTTAGGTCCTAAAGTGAACAAAGGCTCAAGAACAACAAAATCACACTTGAATGTAACACATGCACAATAGGGAACAAAATTGCAAAAGGTTGGGACAGGGCAAGAATGTTCGAACGTCAACCCACGTTCAAACGTCCTCTGAAATCCTGCCAAGACCAGCTGTTGAGACATGGCATGTTTTAGTTTACAGAGGGAAAATGTTGAGGTACTTGAGTACAACGTTCAAATGCCAACTCATGTTCGAACGTCCTCTGGAATCCAAAGAAGACTATACCATTGGAACCTGGCATGTTGTAGTAAAGAAAAGAAGAACAACATAACAAAAGTACTTTAGTACAACGTTCGAACACCACTTCACGTTCGAATGTTGTCTTGAGTGACTGAGGACCAAGTTGCTAAGTGTAAATTCAAAGTTGTTCAAGATGTATGGAAGTGACCATCACAGAAACCATATGCCACTTGGGTGGAAGAATCAGACCCTATCCGGCGTTCGAACGCCCTCAAAAGCAAAGACATAGACAACGTTCGATTGGCATCTCCCATTCGAACGTCCTTAAAGAAAAGACAGACTTAACGTTTGAAGGCCAGATCACGTTCGAACGTCCTCTGCAAACTGCCTACAGAGTAGTTGGTTCCCATGGGCGGCAAACACTATTCACTCATCCTCTCTTATCTCCTACGACCTCCCCTTTCGTGCCTATAAATACTACCATGTTGGGAGCTTAAAGGGCATTCTTCCTCTTGAAGAGAAAAAGGGGGAGCAATCTTTTCTTTTGTAAAGTAAGAGTGTTTAGGAATCTAGTTCTTGAACATTTCATGTTTATATTTTCATTTTGTATTTATATCAATCATGATGGAGGCTTAGACTCCCCTTATAGTTGAAGTCTTTTATTTACTTATNATCAATCTGAACCACTTTCACCTAGATCAGTAGCAGACTCTTGTGAAAGTAAAATGGCAAATGGTGAGAGACAAGAGGAAATTCCTGTAAGAGAGGGGGAAGTACCTAACATTCGAACTCTGAGGGATTACTTAAATCCCACAAGGAATAGTGTCCCCACTTGTTTTATTTTTCCTAAAGATGCACCCCTCTTTACTATAAAGACAGGGACAGTTCAACTACTCTCTCAATTTCTAGGACTCGAAACAGAAAACCCACATATGCATATAAAAGATTTTGAGGAAGTATGTGGAATTTTTCAAGACAATTCAGAACTGTCCAAGATGAAAGTTTTCCCTTTTTCCTTATGGGACAAAGCTAAACAATGGCTAAATTCTTTTAAAGCTCTTTCAATACATGACTGGCGTACATTACAAAATGAATTTTTCAGAAAGTTTTTTCCTCTACATCGCACTAATGCATTGAAAAGGCAAATCATGATTTTTTCGGTCAAAGAAGGAGAAACCTTTTGCCAAAGTTGGGAGAGATTCAAGGATCTACTCCTGTCTTGCCCACACCATGCTTTTGAGAATTGGATTTTGGTAGGATTTTTCTATGACTCCTTGCCCACTATACTACGCCAGTTTGTTGAAATGATGGCTCAAGGAGAGTTCATGAGCAAGAGTCCGGAGGAGGCATTCAATTTTTTCAATACCGTATATGACAGTTCTCAGATGTGGGACTCCGCCTCCCCTACTATCGTTGAAACCAAACCATCTACTTTTGAAGGGGGTAAGTATGTCTTGAAAGCGAATGATGACCTAAGAGCAAAAATGTCCACCCTGTCTCGAAAGCTTGAATCCTTAGAGATGAAAAAGGTTCATCAAGTTGATGTTAGCTCTTCCACATAACAAGTGTGTGAGATTTGTGCACTGACAGGACACCCTACTAGGGAGTGTCCTACAATTCCAGCATTCAAAGAGGTTTTGTTGGAGCAAACAAATGTTGTCTCTAATTTCAACAAGCCTTACTCCAACCCATACTCTGAAACATACAATCTAGGGTGGCAAAACCACCAAAACGTCAGTTGGAGAAACACACAACCAACTCCCATGAACCATCAACAAGGTTCACGTCCAGCACCTTAAGTATCTCCCGCATACCAACCACCACAAAAGAGGAGCTTAGAGGACACACTGAATCAGTTCATGCAAAGCCAACTGAACTACAACCATAGTTCCACTCAATATTTGGAGGATCTTAAAAGCCACATCCAAAAGCTAACCCAATCCATGACCACACATGAGAAGGGCAAGTTTCCTACCCAACCAAAACCACCACAAGGCCAATTTTAGGTGGGAAATCCTTCAACCATGGAAAATCCACAAGTTCAAGCCCAAGTTGTCACTACACGAAGAAGTGGCAAGGTGATTGACAAGACCATAAAAAACATGCTAAAATCCATACCAGTCAACTCACCCATCGAGCCTAAACCAACTAAGCCTGAACTTGTGAGAGAAGAGGAACCCGAGCCCATTATTGAACAAGAACCAGGGCCATCAAGGGAAGAAGAACCCTTGTGTTCTATTCTTGCTCCATTTCCCCATAGACTCAAACTGCACAGAAGTTGAATAATCAGGCAGAAATTTATAAGCTCTTCAAGGAAGTAAAAATCAACATCCCACTTTTGGATGCAATAAAACAGGTTCCATCTTATGCCAAGTTTCTGAAAGACTTGTGCATAGTCAAGAGAATCCATAATGTCCAAAAAAGAGCTTTCTTGATAGCACAAGCCAGTGCCTTGCTTCAACAGAAAACCCCTCCAAAATAGAAACACCCTGGGTGCCCAATTGTGTTATGTATCATTNCAAAAGAGCCTTCCTGATAGAACATGCCAGCGCCTTGCTTCAACACAAAACTCCTCCAAAATACACAGATCCAGGGTGTCCGACTGTGTCATGTGTCATTGAAAATTTTAGAATCAAACAAGCACTGCTAGACCATAGAGCAAGTGTCAATTTGCTCCAATTCTCTATTTACCAACAATTAGCTTTGGGAGAATTCAAACCCATAAGTGTCACACTTCAGTTGGTAGACAGATCTATCAAAATTCCTAGGGGTATTTTTGAAGATGTACTTGTCCAAGTGGACAACTTTGTATTCCCTATTGACTTCCTCATCCTAGATACGCAGCCAGCAAAATATTCTGAGAATTCAATTCCCGTTATTCTTAGTTGACCCTTCCTAGCAACTTCAAATGCCCTAATCAATTGCAGGAATACGGTCATGAAATTAATCATTGGAAATATGAATCTTGAGCTAAATATTTTCAATGTTCCCAAACACCTAGGAGAGGACAAAGAAGAAAGAGAAATAAATTCCATTGAGTCTTTTGTCTAGGACCATCTGAACAACACATTTTGACAAAATTCCACTGAACTTTCTTTGTCAGAATCCATCACATTTAAAACAATAGATGATGATCCAAAGAATTTCCCAACTCATGCTATTAATATATGGGTCCCCAAATTCGAGGAATTCTCACCAAGTGGCACAAAGCCACTCTCATCAAGTGACAAGCCACCAAAGCCTAAATTGAAATCACTCCCATCTAACCTCAAATATGCATTCCTTGAAGAGGATGAGTCATTCCCAGTGGTAATTTCGTCTAAGCTCACAAACTTGAAAGAGTCTAAACTAATTGAAGTTCTTAAAAGTTANCACTCCCATCTAACCTCAAATATGCATTCCTTGAAGAGGATGAGTCATTCCCAGTGGTAATTTCGTCTAAGCTCACAAACTTGAAAGAGTCTAAACTAATTGAAGTTCTTAAAAGTTATAAAAGCACCATTGGGTGGACCATCACTGACTAGAAAGTTATAAACCCGTTAATCTCCAATCATGACATATACCTTGAAGAGGACTCAAAACCTTATCGTCAAATGCAGCGATGATTGAACCCTCACATGAAGGAAGTCGTACAGGTAGAGGTGCCAAATCTCTTGGATGCCGGGATAATCTTCCCCATCTCCGATAGCAAATGGGTTAGTCTAACCCAAGTTGTGCCAAAAAAGTCTGGAGTCAGAGTGGTAAAAAATGATGCAAATGAACTAGTACCAACTAGAGTCGTCACAGGATGGCGGATGTGTGTTGACTACCGAAAACTCAATTTGGTGACTAGAAAAGACCACTTTCCTCTTCCCTTTCTTAACCAGGTTCTAGAGAGAATTATAGGCCATGAATTTTACTGTTTCCTGGATGTCTATTTCGGGTACAATCAAATTGAGATAGCATTTAATGATCAGGAGAAAACCACATTCACATGCCCCTTTGGCACCTTCGCATTCAAAAGGATGGCTTTTGGGCTTTGTAACGCTCCTGTAACATTTCAAAGATGCATGTTGAGTCTATTCAGTGACATTGTGGAGAAATTTTTGGAAGTGTTCATGGATGACTTCTCTGTGTATGGTGACTCATTTGATTTGTGTCTGGCCAACCTAGAAAAAGTGTTGATAAGATGTCAAGAAGCCAATCTAGTGTTTAATTGGGAAAAATGCCATTTTATGATAACACAAGGCATTGTCTTAGGTCACATTGTATCATTTGAGGGCATGAAAGTTGACAATGCCAAAATAGATCTGATTGGGAATTTGTCTGCTCCCAAGACTATGAAGATGTCTGATCAGTTCTGGGAAATGCAGGGTTTTATAGGAGATTCATAAAAGATTTAACTAGCAAAGCTAAACCCATGTGTCATCTCTTAAGTCAGGACGTAATTTTTGATTGGAGTGAAACGTGCCAGAAAACTTTTGACAAGCTTAAAGGCATGCTAATTTTCTCCCCAATAATGCAACCCCCTAACTAGACTTTACCATTTGAGCTAATGTGTGATGCAAGTGACTATGTTGTAGGTGCTGTGTTGGGTCAACGAAAAGATAAGAAACCACATGTGATTTACTATGCAAGTAAAACTTTGAATGATGCTCAAATGGACTATTCAACAACTGAAAAAGAATTATTTCCCGTAGTCTTTGCTTTGGACAAAATTTTGTTCTTATCTTGTTGGTTCTTCTACTACTGTATTCACTGACCATGTAGCACTGAAATTTCTGCTCACAAAAAAAGATGCTAAACCAAGGCTCTTGCAATGGATACTCTTACTTCAAGAGTTTGACTTGGTCATTAAGGACAAAAAGGGTGTTGAGAATGTGGTGGCAGACCATTTGTCCGGGTTAACTTACAAATTTCACGAGGATGGAATGCCAATCAATGAAAAATTCCCCGATGAACAACTGTTGATAATTGATGAGACCCCATGGTACGCTGATATTGCAAATTTTCTTGCTGCTAGAACACTCTATCCATCCTTTTCCCCCATGGACAAAAAGAAATTTCTGGGAGAGGTTCGTAATTTCTTTGGGAAGATCCGTACGTATTTAAGTACTATAAGGATCAAATCATAAGACGTTGCATCCCATGCTTAAGAAAGCAAACAGGTAATAGTATTTTGTCATTCTGAAGCATGTGGGGGCCATTTTTCATCCAGAAAAATCGCTGCAAAAATCCTGCGGTGTGGATTTTACTTGCCCACACTTTTCAAAGACGTCCATACTTTTTGTTTAATTTGCGATAGATGTCAAAGGTTGGGAAATATTTCAATAAAAAACATGATGCCTCTAAACCCCATTCTAATAATTGAAATTTTTGACTGTTGGGGCATCAATTTTATGGGACCATTTCCCCCTTGCTTTAGCTATCTATACATTTTGGTAGCCGTAGACTATGTATCCAAATGGGTTAAGGCAATTCCATGTCGGAATAATGATCATCAAACAGTGATCAAGTTTTTAAAAGAAAATATTTTATCCCGATTTGGAATCCTAAAATTCATTATACGTGATGGAAGTGCTCATTTTTGTAATCAACCTTTTTGGAATCTAATGAAAAAATAGTTGATTTTTTAGAAAATTGTAACTCCATACCATCCACAAACTAGTGGATAGGCTGAATTGGCTAATCGAGAGATCAAATTAATTTTAGAAAAAATGGTAAATCCAGACCGGAAAGATTGGTCGTCAAGACTAACTGATGCACTCTAATCATATCGTACTGCTTTTAAAATAATTTTGGTCATGTCTCATTACCGATTAGTCTATGAAAAACATTATCACCTACCTGTGGAATTGGAACATAGAGCATACTGGGCTATTAAGGCAATGAACTTTGACATGGACAAAGCCGAATTAGCAAGAAAAGTTCAGATTAATGAATTTGAGGAACTGAGAAATGAAGCATATGAAAATGCTAAAATTGCAAAATCCAGGATGAAAATTTTTCNTGACAAAGCCGAATTAGCAAGAAAAGTTCAGATTAATGAATTTGAGGAACTGAGAAATGAAGCTTATGAAAATGCTAAAATTGCAAAATCCAGGATGAAAATTTTTCATGAGAAGAACATATTACGAAAGTCTTTTGAAACTGATCAAAAGGTTTTGCTTTTCAATTCAAGACTCTGCCTTTTTTCTGGTAAGTTGAAATCAAGATAGACTGGACCATACATTGTTAGACAAGTGTTTGAACATGGTGCAGTGGAAGTAGAGAACCCATCGAACGGTAATATCTTTGTCGTTAATAGTCAGCGATTGAAACCCTTTGTGGTGGACTTTGTCAAAAACGTGGAGACCATTCTTTTAATGGATCTAGAACATTGCTTTGAGAAAAGCGNTGCAGTGGAAGTAGAGAACCCATCGAACGGTAATATCTTTGCCGTTAATAGTCAGCGATTGAAACCCTTTGTGGTGGACTTTGTCAAAAACGTGGAGACCATTCTTTTAATGGATCTAGAACATTGCTTTGAGAAAAGCGCCTACCGACACAAAAAGGGGCCGGGTAAGGGAGAACCAGGTCCGACCCGACCCACACCACCACCTTTATAAGGCCTCCACCCCCTTTTCCTCTCTTTCCACGCACTTCTATCCCTTTCCCCTTTCTTTCTTTTTTCTTCTTCTTCTGCTGCTTTTATTCTTCTTCTCCGCTATTACAATCCTCTAGAATCACGACCCATCTCCCAACAACACCATGNGAAGGCCTCCACCCCCTTTTCCTCTCTTTCCACGCACTTCTATCCCTTTCCCCTTTCTTTTTTTTTTTCTTCTTCTTCTGCTGCTTTTATTCTTCTTCTCCGCTATTACAATCCTCTAGAATCACGACCCATCTCCCAACAACACCATGACCATACTACCTGAAGACCCCATCCTTTGTCTCATGATTTGTGTGTGTTTACTCTATTTGTACATGGCTATGCTTCTTCTATCTACATTTAGAATTAAGGGTTTTCATCCTAACCCAAATCTGCAACGAGATGTTTGATTTGTGTATTTTACTTGTAGGTTTCGGCTAATGAACAAGATTTCTACCATTCAACCTCATCTCCAAAGCTCACCNCAGAATCAAGGGTTTTCATCCTAACCCAAATCTGCAACGAGATGTTTGATTTGTGTATTTTACTTGTAGGTTTCGGCTAATGAACAAGATTTCTACCATTCAACCTCATCTCCAAAGCTCACCAGATCGGTAAATTCTAAACATTGGGGACAATGTTCAATTTAGGTTATGGGGAGAGAACTACAGTTCATATGTGTCCGTAGAAAATTTTTAAATTCAAGTGTTATTGCTACTGTTCTTGATCAGATTGTGTACCGTATTTTGACTACCATGTTTTGCATTTTGATGGTTATGTTTGTGGGTCATCTCTGATTGTCTGTGTGACAGGCAGACATTAAAGAACCAGATAGTGAGTCTTAATAGTATAAAAAGCATAGATGTTAAACTTTTTTGGTTTAGTCTAGGAGTTCTACGCACTTTTCCTTTGGATGTGCACACTATGATCATGAGAAAAGTAAGATTGGTAAGAAAGAATGAGATCCGAGAATGAAACCCTTGTGCGGCCGAAGCACCTATGCTAAACATCATCGTGCCAAAAGACTTGGTGCCTGTAAACAGTGTGGTAGATACTTTCACGAGAAGAGATATAATCAGTGTTCTGAACCAATTTTCGGTCGCGCACCTGATCGATTAGACTGGATAGTGAATGGGCAGAGTAAGGATTATCCTGACACGCCATACTATTCCGATACTTTGCTTAACTGGTTTGTGAGACAGGAAATTAGGAGAGTTACTAGTTGTTCAAATGACACGGAGATANACTATTCCGATACTTTGCTTAATTGGTTTGTGAGACAGGAAATTAGGAGAGTTACTAGTTGTTCAAATGACACGGAGATAGATGAAGACTCGGATTAGAATAGTTGGGATGAAAGCCAAGGGTCTGAATTTTTGTAAAAAAGTGTAAAAATTCTTTGTGTTTTGTAAAAACTCTTTTGACTGAAATGAAAACATGGATCGAGCAAGGAATATCCCAAAAAACCAACCTTGAGCGTGGGTAGGGATTTGTCCCAAGACACCATGAATTTTTGGTTCAAACTTGAATGTTTTGCCCTATTTTATTATGCATAATGTAGTGCAGAAAAATTTTGAAAAATTCTGAGTTTTGATTCCACGTTCGAATGCCAAGTGACGTTCGAACGTCGCTTTCTTANTTGAATGTTTTGCCCTATTTTATTATGCATAATGTAGTGCAGAAAAATTTTGAAAAATTCTGAGTTTTGATTCCACGTTCGAATGCCAAGTGACGTTCGAACGTCGCTTTCTTATAGTACTCAGCCTTTAATGAAGTCTATGATGGAAACAAAAAATATTGGGGGCTCAGTCCATTCGAATGCCAATTGCACGTTCGAATGAGATTAACGTTTGAACGCCAATAACACGTTTGAAGGACAGGAGCTTACAGTACTTTGGTTTTTGACAGAACTCAAAAGTACTGGGAGCTCGTCACATTCGAACGTCATTCACGTTCGAACGTTCCTCCTCAAACTATAAATACCTGGATCGTTTTCCTCAGTTCAAAATTCCAAAAGAACTCCAAAATCCTCTAAACCCTAGGACCCATTTCCACTGCCTAGCCCTCAATACTCCACTTATTCCTCATTTCCACCACAAATCAACCACCCAAAAGTTTTTCCATATCAAAAATCCCCAATTTTCACCAAATAACCAAGACTTTCACACCTTCCCCAACTCAAAATCGAGAACAACACAATGGCTAGGGTTNTCACCCTCTCAAGCTCAAAATCGAGAAACACACCATGCCTAGGGTTAAGCTTCCTACCAGGCACACTTCNCACCCTCTCAAGCTCAAAATCGAGAAACACACCATGCCTAGGGTTAAGCTTCCTACCAGGCACACTTCACCAGTAAACCAAGAACCCAACTTCGTAGAAGAGGTCATTGAAGAAAGAGAAGGGAAGCAAAGAAAGAAGAGGTATGATCGAACCAGATTTCCCGGTGCTCTTAAAGCTGAGAGGTATGAAAATTTCTTTCAAAACCACGCTGTGGTTTGTGAACGAGATATTGTAATCACTGATTTTGCTGAGTTGGGTTTGTTCGAAGAAATGGAGAAGAGCGAGTGGGTGTGGTACTTGAGGAATGACGGGGACGCCATTATTGACTTGGTGAGGGGGTTCTACTCCAACGCCGAGATCATCAACGACGTAATTCAAACATATGTACGAGGCACCCACATTGATGTAGATGAGACGTGTATTTTGGAGGTAAGGAGAGAGGTGCCTTGGGTACAAAACCCAATGTACCCGCCAAAGAAAAATGTGGCGTTGAATGTGGTGGGAAAGGAATTGACGGGGCTGACTGATTTTTCATGGGGAGGGAGGAAATTTTTGAAACAAGGGGAGCTCACCAATAAGTACAAAATGCTAAATTTAATTGTGGTGTCCGACATAGCCCCCATAGGACAAAAAAATGAGGTTTTTCCAGAAATGGCACGCTTGCTCTATGCACTAAGGCGAGGGCATAGCATCGACCTCCCCTCATTGATTATGAGTGAAATGAAGAAGGGTTGTGATGTAAAGAGGAGTGCACTCCCATTTGGCACACTTGTGACTNAAGTACAAAATACTTTGCAGTGGCGAACCTAGCCCCATAGGAAAAAAATGAGATTGTGCCCGAGATGACACGCTTGCTCTATGCACTAGGGAGAGGGCATAGCATCGACCTCCCCTCATTGAGTTTGAATGAAATGAAAGAGGGGTGTGATGCAAATAGGAGTGCAGTCCCATTTGGCACACTTGTGACTGACATATGCACTGACAATGGGGTGAGGGTAAGGCCGAAATGAAAATCCAAAAGCCAATGGGGCCGCTGAACAAAGGGTCGTTCAAGAGAAGCGTAGGGTATAGNATGAAGTCTATGATGGAAACAAAAAATATTGGGGGCTCAGTCCATTCGAATGCCAATTGCACGTTCGAATGAGATTAACGTTTGAACGCCAATAACACGTTTGAAGGACAGGAGCTTACAGTACTTTGGTTTTTGACAGAACTCAAAAGTACTGGGAGCTCGCCACATTCGAACGTCATTCACGTTCGAACGTTCCTCCTCAAACTATAAATACCTGGATCGTTTTCCTCAGTTCAAAATTCCAAAAGAACTCCAAAATCCTCTAAACCCTAGGACCCATTTCCACTGCCTAGCCCTCAATACTCCACTTATTCCTCATTTCCACCACAAATCAACCACCCAAAAGTTTTTCCATATCAAAAATCCCCAATTTTCACCAAATAACCAAGACTTTCACACCTTCCCCAACTCAAAATCGAGAACAACACAATGGCTAGGGTTAAGCTTCCTGTCAGGCACACTCCACCAGTAAACCAAGATTTCCCAGTGTTCTTAAAGCTGAGACGTATGAAAATTTCTTTCAAAACCACGTTGTGGTTTGTGAACGAGATATTTAAATCACTGATTTTGCTGAGTTAGGTTTGTTGGAGGAAATAGAGAATAGGGAGTGGATGTGGCACTAGAGGAATCGCGGAGATGCCGTTGTTGACTTGGTGAGGGAGTTCTACTCCAATGCCGAGATCATCAATGGTACAATCTGAACATATGTATGATGCACCCACATTATGTAGATGAGGCGTGTATATTGGAGGTAAGGAAAGAGATGCCTCGGGTACAAAACCCAACGTACCCGCCAAAGAAGAATGTGGTGTTGAATGTGGTTGGAAAGGAATTGACAGGGCTGACTGATTTTTCATGGGGAGGGAGGAAATTTTTAAAACAAGGAGAGCTCACCAATAAGTACAAAATACTTTGCAGTGGCGAACCTAGCCCCATAGGAAAAAAATGAGATTTTGCCCGAGATGACACGCTTGCTCTATGCACTAGGGAGAGGGCATAGCATCGACCTCCCCTCGTTGAGTTTGAATGAAATGAAAGAGGGGTGTGATGCAAATAGGAGTGCAGTCCCATTTGGCACACTTGTGACTGAAATATGCACTGACAATGGGGTGAGGGTAAGGGCCAAAATGAAAATCCAAAAGCCAATGGGGCCGCTGAACAAAGGGTCGTTCAAGAGAAGCGTAGGGTATAGTGGCACCCCGACGACTAGGCAAGAGATGCCCCCTCCTCAAGGAATCGATGAGGTGTAAGAGGAGTTGGATGCTGAAGAAGAGAGAGAGATGGAGACAGAGAGAGAACAGCCAAATCAAGCAGGCCCCAGCATAACCACCCTACGTTTTGTACGGGACATCATACTTAGCATTGAAGGCAAGCAGGATGAGATCCTAAGGCTTTTGAGGGGTGGTGCTAGTGGAGCTGGTGGTGCTAGTGGTAGTGGTGCTAATGGAGATGGAGGAGAGGATTTATTATTTCTATTCTTGAGGGGGAGTAGTTGATTTCTGTTCTTGATTGTTTGTTGTTTGTTTATTCTTCTTTGAATAGTTTCTGGAAAATTGTTGTACTGTTGTGGAGGGGTTTTCTCCTGATACTTCTTGTGGATGCTTATTTGTGATAATTTTGGATACTTGTAGTTATGGAGGTTGTTTATTTCTTTTTAGAATTGATTGTGGATAGTTGAAGTTATGTTTTGAATGGATGAATTGCACCATTGACATTATTGTAGACACATTATCCTTTATGGAATGAATGATTCAATTTATCACTTTTATTTGTTTAAAATCCATATATAGGATTAGCTCTCTAATTCTTGTTAATAATGAAACAGATGTGGATGTTAAGATTGCTTGTGAAAATGACTAAGCGCATGATCGGTTTGACACCTCAACTTAACAACCAAGAGGGAAAACCTCATTTTTTGGAACATCGATACTATCTCTATGATTTAATTGACAAATGTACATCAGTATGTGTTATTCTTGGGGTATGCGGTGATCAGACTCAAAAATATAATTGCTATATAACTAACACTCCTCATAACACTTGACATAATCAGTGGAGATGACAAAGAAAACCATGGTAAGTCTTGAGCCTTACGGTGCTTTTTGAGAGGATATCAACAATTACTCAAAGTAAGCTCTTTCACTTTTGATATATTTCAATAATCTCATTAAACTTGCTTTGATTGATGCAAATAAAGTGATCTATTTTCATAACCCACAAGGAACTTTTGCATACATATACATATGCACATACTTAAGAAAGGATCTTAGGCCATCTTTGGATTGACTTTGAGCCTTAGCTAATTCTTTTACAAAAGTATATCCCTAGTCAGCAATGCCTGAGCCTTAAATAAATGAATTCCATTTTTTTTAAAAAAACCCGTGTGATGACCAAGCCACAAAATCATATATTTACCATACCTCACTATATGATTTCTTACACCCTCTTGCAAATCAATAGGATACAGAAA
Organism: Ilex paraguariensis; assembly: GCA_963454935.2. Classification (NCBI taxonomy): domain Eukaryota; kingdom Viridiplantae; phylum Streptophyta; class Magnoliopsida; order Aquifoliales; family Aquifoliaceae; genus Ilex; species Ilex paraguariensis. The sequence continues at coordinate 2,714,031 of CAUOFW020000836.1, forward strand.
GGCAAGAAAAATAGAAAAGAAAATGGTGGCTACTATTCAATAAAAGGAAAATTGGTGGAACCAGCCAAAAAGAAAAAAAAAAAGGTACTGTGAGACAGGAAATTGCCAAGAAAGTGAAAAATGGGAAAAAATGAAAGAAAGAAATCTCATTCCTAGGCAAAATGTCGAGAAACTAGAAGGAGGTGTGCAACACTATGTAAAAAGATAGCCTTTGATCACTATTGACGTTATTTCATTAGCCACTGACCTCTGGCCCCATTGCAACCTACAAAAAGCCCTTGGTGATCTCAAGTGTGATGCATATGTGTATTCTCTACTACAAGTGGGGTGTGTTAACTAGAATTTCTCTATTTGCATCAATATTCTTCCATGAGATTATGCCAAGGTTCTGTCTGTTTTCCTCAAAACTTCATTCTCATACAAATGATGCATGAGATTTTTTGACTGACCATCTTCTGATCACATGCCACTTTTGCGAGATATGTCACCATAATCGGAGCGATTTGTTTTGCTGAGAGCATTCCTAGAGAGGCTTGTGTAATTAAAGCTATCCATGGAAGGTGGAAGAATGGAATGATTGTTATATACCAATTCTTGTTTCTAGAATGACCATCCTACTACTCAGAGAATTTCAAATCTGAATAAAACAGGTGCAAATTTTCGCATAGAATAAGTACCAATGGAAAAGAAATGTAGGGGATAAGTCACGATTCAGGGTTAAGTGTCCCAACGACCATGATGCTAATTCATTTTTAGTCGGTAATCTTACATACACATTTGTTCGACTGAAATTTATGGGTAGCTTCACTGAAAACTCTCACGAGACAACACTCGTCCACTAGGGTAAACCTAGCGGTTCAACGGCTTGTTGCATAAGCTAAATGCAACCGGATGACCAACAAAAAAGGCATTCGGAATAGATTTACCTTTCATTGTTATTGTATTAGTGGAGACAAACAATTTTTAGGTTGGGGTTGTGATTCGTGCATAAAGTTAACATTTTTTTGCTATGCCTTTTTGGACTAATTGTACTTTGATGGACTTTAAGTAATGACATTTTAGGTCCTAAAGTGAACAAAGGCTCAAGAACAACAAAAATCACACTTGAATGTAACACCAGCACAATAGGGAACAAAATTGCAAAAGGTTGGGACAAAGCAAGAACGTTTGAATGTCAACCCACATTCGAACGTCCTCTAAAATCCTGCAAAGACTAGATGCTAAGACATGGCGTGTTGCAGTCAACAAAGGGAAACTGTTGAGATACTTGAGTACCACGTTCGAAATCCAACTCACGTTCGAACGTCCTCTGGAATCCTGAGAAGACTACACCACTGGAACCTGGCATGTTGCAATAAAGAAAAGAAGAACCACAAAACATAAGTACTTGAGTACAACGTTCAAATGCCATTCCACGTTCGAACGTTGTCTTGAGTGACTGAGGACCAAGTTGCTGAGTGTAAAGTCAAAGTTGTTCAAGACGTATGGAAGTGACCATCGTAGAAACCACAGGCCACTTGAGTGGAAGGAATCGGACCCCATCTGGTGTTCAAATGCCCTCAAAGCAAAGACACAGACAACGTTCAAACAACATCTCACGTTCGAACGTCCTTAAAGAAAAGACAAACTTAACGTTCGAACACCAGATCACGTTTGAACGTCCTCTACAGACTGCCTGCAAAGTAGTTGGTTCCCATGGGCAACAAACACTATTTAGTCATCCTTTCTTATCTCCAACCCCCTTCCGCTTCCTTGCCCGTAAATACTTCCATATTGGGAGCTTAAAGGGCATTATTCCTCTTGTAGAGAAAAAGGGGGAACAATCTTTTCTTTTGTAAAGTAAGAGTGTTTAGTAATCTAGTTCTTGAACATTTCATGCTTATGTTTTCATTTTGTATTTATATCAACCATGATGGAGGCTTAGACTCCCCTTGTAGTTGTACTTGCTTTTATTTACAAAGTATCAAGAGAGATAATTCATCTCTTAGTTGTGGTGGAAACCCTCCAAAAGTAACTAGCTTTCTTCTACTTTTATTTTTCATGTATTTCACTTCCATTGCTTGAGCATCCTTCTTTCTTAGAAGAGTGAAACTCTTCCACTTTTCTAGAGTTTTACCAAAGCTGTGAAGGGTGAAAAGTGTAACGCCCCAAAAATCGGGGGTCTCGTTGATCACCCATCAACCAGCGGAACACCTGTGGAGATCGTATAACTCGATACCATACCGTTGTGTCCCATTTACCGAGATCCATAATTTAACAAAATCGAGCAGAGTCTCCTTTGTACGAAGAGGTCCACCGAAGATACAACCTGTATATCATACAATCATATGACCCATTCAAGATCCAACATACCACGTTGACCACAGTGGGTCCATTTATCCATACTCCCACATCATAAGTTATGCATTAACATAGTTAATAAAAGTTCAAGGTTACAATTCTTTTACATATATTACATGCCAACCATAGTTTGAACAAAAGTTTACAAAACAGTCATGGTTAAAGGCCACATGTCGGCCCCTCTTCACCCTTGAGGCCCCGAATAAGAGTCCTCTGCCGGTGCGCACCCTGCACCTGAAATATTTCCCGTACAAGGTGAGCCAACGCCCAGTAGAATATTTCCTACAGAGGCTAGTCACCATCCTAAGTGCATATGAAATGTGCACATGCAACAAATAACAACCTTTTTCATTCGAAACAAGAATAATGCATTCAATGTTGGAACATGATAATGTCATGCCATGAAATGAGATGAGACTTACTCATGCATCTAATCCCGAGTCCACATCGACTCCCACCACACAATGCGATGCATATGTGTAAAACATTTGTCTTTGATGGAATACATCCAAAGATCACCTTTTGAAAAATGCAATCCATGTTTTATAAAACTCATTCATTCTTGAATGTTTCCCATCAAATGAATATATTTTAAAACAAATCCATGTGTCTTTGTTGGGTAGCGGATTTTTGGTGTTGCACTGCCAGCTCCGCATACCGATACACTTTTTAGACTTTCACCGTCGGAGTGTATAAATCAGTGACCAGATTTTTCACCCGAGGGAGAGTCTAGCCCTACTTGCTGTACCCCGACACATGTTTTTCTTGCGACTCTGTTGAACCTTGGTCCAATGGTACCGAGCCCAAGTTTTTCATGCAACCGTGTGAGTCAATAGGATGTTCCATCCTACTTTTTCGAGCCCACCACCAACCACCAAGGATGATGATTGTCCAACCATGCAACGAAACACCCATGCTCATGGTTATGGATGTGTTTATCCCGTGCATATGCAATGTAATACATCATTGCAAACTACTGCCATGTTTAATATGTAATGAATGTCATATGAACAATTTCAACATATCCCATGATCAATTATATCCAAACATATAAATTTCATGATCATCATAATGGTAACATATCGTTAAGCATACATCAACATAACATTACAATTGTAAATCACATCATAAGCATGTAATTTCACTTTACCACATTTTCCAAACATGCTATTTTATCAAACACAACTTCAATCATTCAAGGTATTTTATCAGACACCTTCAAGGCACCAATCATGTAATCACATAATTCACTCATATTCATCGTATAACTCAATAAANCGTTTCGTCATCCGAGTTCCAAAAAATTTTAGGTTTTCGACCCGTACTGTAGCGACAAAATTATCGTTTTGCCCTTGTTTTCAAAAGTTTAAATTTACCGAGTTTTACAGAAAGTGATTCACTTATTCTTCATTGAAGATAAGCTCTTTGTTTAGTTTGCTTCATTTAGTAGCTCCTCTACTTAGTGGGATGAGTAGCACTCATTTTTATAGCTTTGACAAGGCCGTTTAGAGTGAGTAGTTCCTCATTTACTCTTTAGTAAGAGGTGATGAATATGTAAAGATTATCCAAAAGTCATGTTTGTGCAACTTCTTCACGCTTTAATGCTTTACACTCCACTTGTTCATTGGATGATTGAATGTATCTAGCAAAGTTGAGGTACTTTGTATAATCAAGGGCTCTCTCTATGATACGGATGACTCCTGCATAGAAAGACCCATTCGTTCAAGGCAAGTACCCCGGTTGGCTGTTCATGACAACCTTTCAATCCCCACCATTATTGCGCTTTATTCGANATGATTGAATGTATCTAGCAAAGTTGAGGTACTTTGTATAATCAAGGGCTCTCTCTATGATACGGATGACTCCTGCATAGAAAGACCCATTCGTTCAAGGCAAGTACCCTGGTTGGCTGTTCATGACAACCTTTCAATCCCCACCATTATTGCGCTTTATTCGAATAATGGATCATTAATGTCATGGTTGGATGCCTTGTAGAAACACTTGCTTATTTGTAGACGGGTTAAGTCTCGGCACAGACAATTCTTGTAAACTTCTAGAAAGGCATCAGAATCATGTGCTTAATTCTCACAGTCTATCTTTATCTTCCGATTAACTTGCTGTTGACACGGGAGTTAATTTAGTTATAAACCACAAACATAACAAATTAGATACTCTATTACATGTCCTAATCCTCGAACTAAAGGGTGACAATTACATTTTGAGAATCTTATATTTTGTCTAGAAAACTCTTGAAAATAATCTTCTATTCTATTCCAGAAAATTCCACCACTCCAAACTCTCGAAATTTCCTGTTACTTGGTCTCTATTATTTCTTACTTCAAAACACCAATCATAGTTCCCTGTGGATTCGACTCCAGACTTAACCGGATTATTACTACAACTTGACCGCCTGAACTTGGGTGTTCACATTTTGGATCAAGTCANTCCCTGTGGATTCGACTCCAGACTTAACTGGATTATTACTACAACTTGACCGCCTGAACTTGGGTGTTCACATTTTGGATCAAGTCAGTGGAAACCCTCCAAAAGTGACTAGCTTTCTTCTACTTTCATTTATTGTCTTTCACTTCCATTGCTTGAGCTACCTTATTTCCTTAGAGGAGTGAAACTCTTCCACTTTTCTAGAGTTTTACCAAAGTCGTGAATGGTGGAACCGTATTCACTTATTCTTTCTCGAAGATCGACTCCTCGCTTATTGTGCTTTACCTTGTTAGTCCTCTACTTGGAGGGATAAGCATCACTCAGTTTTCTATCTTTACCAAAGACATGAAGAGTGAGTAATTTCTCATTCACACTTTAGTAAGAGGTGATGGACATGTATAAATCATTTCAAAGTTATATTTTGTGCATTTCATTTATGCGTTAATGCTTTATATTACCCCTATTTATTGAATGATTGAATGCATCTTGCAAAGCTAAGGTACTTTGTATAACCGTGGATTCTTTCTATGACATGGATAACTCTTGCATAGAAAGATCCATGTGTTCAAGGCAAGTACTATGGCTAGATCTTCATGACTACCTTTGAATCTTCACCATTACTAGACTTCATTTAAAAGATGGAATATTAAAGCGATGGTTAGATGCCTTGTAGAAACACTTGCTTGATTGTAGACGGGTTGAGTCTCGGCACAGACAATTCTTGTAAACTTCTACAAAGGCATCAGAATCATGTGCTTAATTCCTACTATCCACCTTTATCCTTCAATTAACTTGTTGTTGACATAGGAGTTAATTGAGTTACCAAACACAGTATAATAAACCGAATGATTAACTACATGTTTAGATCCTCGAGCTAAAGGGTGATTGTCTACATTTGAATATATCTTATATTTTGTCTAGAAAAATTCTTGGAAAGAATCTTATATTCTGTTCAGGAAATCACATAACTTCAAACTCTCAAGGTTTCCAGTTACTTGATCTATATCACTGCTTACTTCAAAACACTAATCATAGTTTCCTGTGGATTCGACTCCGAACTTAACCGGATTATTACTACAACTTGACCGGCTGCACTTGGGTGTACACATATTGGATCAAGTCAAGTTTTTCGCTTCGTTGCTAGGTAACAACAAAAGATGTTTTAATGTAAAAGGTAAGAAGATCTTCCTTTTTGTATATATTCTTTCTTTGATTTATTGTGTATATATATATATATTTTTTTTATGTCTGACGACAATCCTCACTTTCAAAATTTACCAACAGANCAAGTTTTTCGCTTCGTTGCTAGGTAACAACAAAAGATGTTTTAATGTAAAAGGTAAGAAGATCTTCCTTTTTGTATATATTCTTTCTTTGATTTATTGTGTATATATATATATTTTTTTTTATGTCTGACGACAATCCTCACTTTCAAAATTTACCAACAGAATCTATTGGATCTGTGAATCACTCTGAACCATCGTCACCTAGATTAGTAGCAAACCCTCTTCATAATAATATGGCAAATAATAAGAGACAAGGAGAAGTCCATGTGAGAGAGGGGGAAGTGCCTAACATTCGAACCTTGTGAGATTACATAAATCCCACAAGAAATAGCGTTCCCTCTTGTTTTATCTTTCCTGAAGATGCACCCCTCTTTACCGTGAAGACGGGGACAGTTCAACTACTCCCTCAATTCCATGGACTCGAAACAGAAAACCCATATCTGCACATAAAAGAGTTTGAGGAAGTATGTGGAACGTTTCAAGACAATTCTGAGCTAGACAAAATGAATTTTTTTTCATTTTCTCTAAAGGATAAAACTAAACAATAGCTTAATTCTATGGAAGCTCTTTCAATACCTAATTTGCAGGAACTACAAAATGAATTTTTCAAAAAGTTTTTTCCTCTACACTGCACTAATGCACTGAAAAGGTAAATCATGAATTTTTTGGTCAAAGAAGGAGAAACCTTTTAACAAAGTTGGAAGAGATTCAAGGATCTACTCCAGTTTTACCTGCACCATGCTTTTGAGAATTGGACTTTGGTAGGATTCTTTTATTACTCCTTTCCCATTACACTACGTTAGTTTGTCGAAATGATGGCTCAAGGAGAATTTATGGGTAAGAATCTGGACGAGGCATTCAATTTTTTTGACACCATATCTGACAGTTCTCAAATGTGGGACTTAGCCTCCCTTATCATTGTTGAAGCCAAACCATCTACTTCCCAAGGGGGTAGGTACGTCTTGAGGGATGATGATGACCTAAGAGCAAAAATGTCCACCCTATGTCAAAAGCTTGAAGCTTTAGAGATGAAAATGGTTCATTAATTTGATGTTGGCCCTCACACAGAACAAGTGTGTGGGATTTGTGCGTTAACAGGACACCCTATTGGGGAGTGTACAACCATTCCAGTATTCAAAGAGGTTCTATTAGAGCAAACAAATGCAATTTCTAACTTCAACATGCCTTACTCTAACCCATACTCTGAAACATACAATCCAGGGTGGCGAAACCACCCTAACTTTAGTTGGAGAAATGCACAACCAACTCCCATGATCTAACAACAAGGTTCACACCCACCACCTCAAGGACCTCCCATATATCAACCATACTAACCACCACAAAAGAGGAGCCTTGAGGATACCCTAAATTAGTTTATGCAAAGCCAAATGAAATATAAAAATAGTTCCACTTAGGATTTTATTAATTTCAAAACCCATACCACTCAATCTTTCGAGGATCTTAAAAGCCACATCTAAACGTTGACCCAATTCATGACCATACATGTGAAGGGCAAGTTTACTACCCAACCAAAATCACCATATGACNCCATGCTTTTGAGAATTGGACTTTGGTAGGATTCTTTTATTACTCCTTTCCCATTAGACTGCGTTAGTTTGTCGAAATGATGGCTCAAGGAGAATTTATGGGTAAGAATCTGGACGAGGCATTCAATTTTTTTGACACCATATCTGACAGTTCTCAAATGTGGGACTTAGCCTCCCTTATCATTGTTGAAGCCAAACCATCTACTTCCCAAGGGGGTAGGTACGTCTTGAGGGATGATGATGACCTAAGAGCAAAAATGTCCACCCTATGTCAAAAGCTTGAAGCTTTAGAGATGAAAATGGTTCATTAATTTGATGTTGGCCCTCACACAGAACAAGTGTGTGGGATTTGTGCGTTAACAGGACACCCTATTGGGGAGTGTACAACCATTCCAGTATTCAAAGAGGTTCTATTAGAGCAAACAAATGCAATTTCTAACTTCAACATGCCTTACTCTAACCCATACTCTGAAACATACAATCCAGGGTGGCGAAACCACCCTAACTTTAGTTGGAGAAATGCACAACCAACTCCCATGATCTAACAACAAGGTTCACACCCACCACCTCAAGGACCTCCCATATATCAACCATACTAACCACCACAAAAGAGGAGCCTTGAGGATACCCTAAATTAGTTTATGCAAAGCCAAATGAAATATAAAAATAGTTCCACTTAGGATTTTATTAATTTCAAAACCCATACCACTCAATCTTTCGAGGATCTTAAAAGCCACATCTAAAGGTTGACCCAATTCATGACCATACATGTGAAGGGCAAGTTTACTACCCAACCAAAATCACCATATGGCCAATTTCATGTGGAAAATCCTGCAATCATGGAAACTCCACAAGATCAAGCCCAAGTTGTCACTACACTAAGAAGTGTCAAGGTGATTTATAAGACCATTAGAGGCATGCTAGTTCCCAAGCCAAAATCTAAGTCAATCCCAGTCAACTCACTAGTTGAGCCTAAACCAGTAGAGCTTGAACTCGTGATTGAGGAAAAGCTTGAACCATCTAAAGAAAAGGGACCCTCGTGTCCTATTCCTGCTCCTTTTCCTCATAGACTCAAAATTGTACAAAAGTTGAATAATCAACTAGAAATTTGTAATCTTTTCAAGCAAATAAAGGTCAGCATCTCACTACTGGATGCAATCAAACAGGTTCCGTCTTATGCCAAGTTTCTAAAAGACTTGTGCACAGTCAAGAGAAGCCAGAATGTCCAAAAAGGAGCTTTCTTGACAGAACAAGCCAGTGCATTGCTTCAACACAAAACTCCTCCAAAATAAAAAGACCCTGGGTGTCCAACTATGTCGTTTGTCATTGGAAACTTCATAATTAAACAAGCACTGCTAGACCTTCGAGCAAGTGTCAATTTGCTCCCATTCTTTATTTACCAAAAGTTGGGTCTGGGTGAACACAAACCCACAAGCGTTACACTCGAGTTGGAAGACAGATCTGTCAAAGTCTCTAGGGGCATTGTTGAAGATGTACTTGTCCAAGTGGACAACTTTGTCTTCCCTGTTGACTTCATTGTTTTAGATACTCAGCTAGCAAAACATTTAGAGAACCCAATTCCCGTCACTCTTGGACAACCCTTCCGAGCAATTTTAAATGCACTAATCAATTGCAGGAATGGGGGTCAGGGAATTAACCTTTGGGAATATGAATCTTGAGCTGAATATTTTCAATGTTGCCAAGCTCCTAGGAGAGGACAAAGAAGAGAGAAATAAATTTCATTGAGTTGTTGGTTCAAGAACATCTGAATAACACATTCTGTGAAAATCCCACTAAATCTTCTTTGCCAGAATCTATCACATCTGAGACAACAGATGATGATCCAAATAATTGCTCCACTCATGCTGTTGAGACATGGGCCCCCAAATTCGAGGAACTTTCATCAAGTGGCACAAAGCCACTCTCATCAAATGTCAGGCCACCAAAGCCTTAATTGAAACCTCTCCCATGTGATATCAAATATGCATTCTTAGGAGTGGACGAGTCATACCTAGTGGTAATTTCATCTAAGCTCATAGACTTGCAAGAGTCTAAACTGATTAAAGTTTCTAAAAGCCATAAAGGCACCATTGGGTGGACCATCATTGACTTGAAAGGTATAAGCCCATTGATATGCAATCATGCTATATACATAGAAGAGGATTCAAAACCCTCTCGTCAAATGCAGAGATGACTGAACCCTCACATAAAGGAAGTTGTGAGAATAAAAGTGCTTAAGATCTTAGATGTGGGGATAATCTTTCCCATCTCCAATAGATAATGGGTTAGTCCAACCTAAGTTGTGCCCAAAAAGTCTGGAGTCACAGTGGTCAAGAATGAAACCAATGAACTAGTACCAACTTGAGTCATCACAGGATGACCTATGTGTATCGACTATCAAAAGCTCAATTTGGTAACTAGAAAATTCCATTTTCCTCTTCCCTTTCTTGACCAGGTTCTAGAAAGAATTGCACTAGATAACTAGGAGAAAACCACATTCACATGTCCCTTTGGCACCTTTGCATTCCAAAGGATGCCATTTGGACTTTGTAATGCTCCTGCAACATTCCAAAGATGCATGCTGAGCTTGTTCAGGGACATGGTCGAGATATTTTTGGAGGTGTTCATGGATGACTTATCTATCTATGGTGACTCATTTGATTCATGTCTGGCCAACCTAGAGAAGGTATGGGTAAGACGTCAGGAAGCCAAACTGGTACTTAATTGGGAGAAATGCCATTTCATGGTAACACAAAGGCATTATCTTAGGTCACGTTGTGTCGTTTAAAGGCATGAAAGTAGACAAGGAAAAAATATATCTAATTGGAAATCTGCCTGCTCCAAAGACTGTAAAGGATGTTTGATCATTTATGGGACAAGCAGGCTTTTATAAGAGATTCATAAAAGATTTCAGTACCATAGCTAAACCCATGTGTCATCTCCTAAGTCAGGACGTAAATTTTGAATGGAGTGAAACATGCCATAAAGCTTTTGACAAGTTTAAAGGCATGTTAATTTCTGCCCCAGTCATACAACCCCCTTTTTGGACCCTACCCTTTGAACTAATGTGAGTTGCCAGTGATTATGTTGTAGGTGTTGTGTTGTGGCAACGAAAAGATAAGAAACCATATGTGATTTTACTATGCAAGCAAGACTTTGAATGAAGCTCAAATGAATTACTCCACCAGTGAAAGAAAATTACTTGCTATAGTTTTCGCTTTGGAGAAATTTTGTTCTTATCTCGTTGGTTCTTCTGTTGTATTTATTGACCATCCAACACTAAAATTTTTGCTCACAAAGAAAGACACCAAGTCAAGGCTCTTAAGATGGATGCTCTTACTCCAAGAGTTTGATCTAGTCATTAAGGACAAGAAGGGTGTTGAGAATGTGGTGGCAGATCATCTGTTTAGATTAACATATGACTTTTGGGAGGATAGAGTACCGATCAATGAAAATTTCCTCAATGAGCAACTATTCACCATCGAAGAGACACCATGGTACACTGATATTGCTAACTATCTTGCTACGGTATGCTTCCTCCATCCTTTACAATTATGGACAAAAAGAAATTTCTGAGGGAGGTTTGCAACTTCTTTTGGGAGGATCCATATGTATTCAAGTACTGTAAGGATCAAATCATAAGGCGTTGCATCCCCGCTCATGAAAGCAGACAGATAATATCATTTTTCCATTCTGAAGCATGTGGTGACCATTTCTCATCAAGGAAAATCACAGCAAAAATCTTGCAGTGTGGGTTTTATTGGCCCACCCTTTCAAAGACGTCCATACCTTTTGCTTGGTATGTGATAGATGCCAAAGGTTGGGGAGTATTTCTAAAGGAAACATGATGCCCTTAAACCTCATTTGGTGATTGAAATTTTTGACTATTGGGGCATCAATTTTATGGGACTATTCCCCCTTCCTTTGGCTATCTATACATTTTTGGTAGCCATAGACTATGTATCCAAATGGGTTGAAACAATTTCATGCTAAAATAATGATCATTGAACAGTGATCAAATTTTTAAAAGAAAAAATTTGTCTTAGTTTGGAATTCTGAATTCAATCATAAGTGATGGGGGTGCTTTTTTTGCAATCACCCTTTCTGGAGTTTGATGAAAAAATACTTGATTTTTCACAAAATTGCAACCCCTTATTATCCACAGAGTAGTGGATAGGCTGAATTGGTTAATCGAGAGATCAAATTAATTTTTAAAAAAATGGTAAATCCAGACCGCAAAGATTGGTTATTTAGACTAACTGATGAGCTTTGGTCATATCGCACTGCGTTTAAAATAATTTTTGGCATGTCTCCTTATCGATTAGTCTATGGCAAACCTTGTCACCTACCTATGGAACTGGAACATAGGGCATATTGGGCCATTAAAGTAACGAACTTTGACTTGGACAAGGCTATACTTTCAAGAAAACTGCATATTGACGAACTGGAGGAATTGAGAAATGAAGCATATGGAATGCTAAGATTGTGAAATCCAAGATGAAATATTTTCATGTCAAGAACAATATGCGAAAGTCTTTTAAACCTTCTCAAAAAGTCATGTTGTTTAATTCAAGGCTTCGCCGCTTTCCTGGTAAGTTAAGATCAAGATGGACAGGGTCTTATATTGTCAAAAAGGTGTTTGGACACGAGAAGTAAAAGTAGAAAACTACTCAAACGGTAATATTTTTACTATTAATGGTCAGCGGTTTGAACCATGTTTGGAGGACATTGTTAAAAATGTGGAAACCATTCTTTTAATGGATACAGAATATCCCTCTGAGATTCATGCCTGTCGATAGAAAAAAGAGGTCAGGTCAGTCAAAACCAAACCAAACCCGACCCATTGGAACGCCTTTATAAGGCCCCCATCCCATTTTCCTCTTTTCCCTTTTTCTTTATTTTTCCTTCTTCTTCGTTGTTCGCGACCCTCTGTAAACACAACCCAGACCCAATAAACCCATGACCACATAATCCACAGACATAATCCTATGTTTCATGCTTTGTATTTTGATGTTGTATTTGTTTATGGGTGTTCTACTTCTCTTTGCACTCACGGACAAGGCTTACAAGTCTACCTGGAACTCAGATATGCGGAGAGATGATTAATTATTGTGTATTATGCTTGTAGGATTCAACAGATGAATAAATCTCTACCTTTCAACCTCATCTCCAAGCTCCATATACTGGTAAATTCAAAACATTGGGGACAATGTTCAGTTTAGGTTGGGGGTGAGAACTATGCTCATATTTTGTGCCTGTAATTTTTATAATTTGTTGTGTTGTTGCTGTTTCTGATCATATTATGTACCTTACCTTGCATTTTGTATAAATTGATGATCATGCCTATGAGTCAGCTTTAATCGTCTTTGTGACTAGCAAAGGTTAAAGAACTAGATAGTGAGTCTTAAAGTTTAGAAAACATGGATATCAAACTTTTTTGGTTTAGTTCAGGAGTTCTACATACTTTTCCATCTGATGTGCATGCTGTGATCATGGGAAAAACAAGATTGGTAAGAAAGAATGAGATCCGAGAAGAACAAGCAAAACCCCTCTATGGCAGAAGCACTTTTGCTAAACGTCGTGGTGCCAAAAGGCTTGGTGCCTGTAAACAGTATGGCAGAGTCTTTCACAAGAAAAGATATAATCAATGTTCTAAACCAATTTTTGATCACACACTTGATCGATTGCACTAGATAATGAATGGGCTGAGTAAGGATTACCTTGAGACGCCATGATATTCCGGTACTGTGCTTAACTGGTATGTGAGAGAGGAAATTGGGAGTCACTGGTTGTTCAAAATACACGGATACAGAGGGAGACTCATATTAGATTATTCTCTGTGGAAAATTGTTTTTAATTGAGATGAAAGCCAAGGGTCTGAATTTTAGTAAAAAAAAAAAATCTATTTGTACAAACTCTTTTTACTGAAATGAAAAAATGGGCTGCGTAAGGAATGTTCCAAACTACCAACCTAAAGCGTCTGTAGGGACTTATCTTGAGACACCATGAATTTTTAGTTCAAACTTGTGTGTATAGCCCTCTCTTATTGTACATATTAATGTGCAAAAGAACTTTTGATTTTTGATTTGACGTTCGAACGCCAAGTGACGTTCGAACGTCACCTGCTTATAGTACTCAACCTCTGATGAAGCTTCTGATGGGAACAAAAAGCATTGGGAGCTCATCATGTTCAAACGCCAATAGACCATTCAAACGAGAACTTAACGTTCAAATGCCAATAGAACGTTCGAACGAGAAGAGTTTACAGTACTTCGGTCTATGGTAGAACTTAAAAGTACTGGGAGTTCACCACGTTCAAACGCTCTATTTAAAATTCTACTACATACATTCGAACGTGAACATTCAGGCTATAAAAGCTTGGTTTGTCTTCTTCATTTCAAAACCCCCAAAAATTTTGAAAAACCTCGAAACCCTTGGGTGCCTTCTCATTACCCAGCCCTTAAAATACCTTTCATTCCCAATTTCTACCCCAAATCAAACATCCCAAAGCCATTTCCATCTCATTCATCCTCATTCTCACAAGAAAATCAAACCTTTCATGCCTTAATACCCCCAAAAATGAAACACCATGCCTCCAAGAATGAAGCTCCCTGCTAGACGTATCCTAGTAAACCAAGAGCCCAACATGGTAGAAGAGGTCATTGAAGAGAGGGAGGGGAGACCCACTGTGTGAAGATATGACCGAACTTGCTTCCCGAGCTCCCTCAAAGCAAACAGGTATGAGAACTTTTACCAAGATCAAGCTGTTGTATGTGAGCGGGATGTGATCTTGAGTGACTTTGCAGAATTGGGAATATTTATGGATATGGAGAGGAGGGGATGGTCGTTGTACTTGAGAAATGGTGGAGAGGCCGTGATTAACTTGGTGTGGGAGTTTTACTGCAGCACCGAAATAGTTAATAGGGCACTGAAAAGCTATGTGAGGGGGACTCACACCGATGTAGATGAGGACTATATCCGGGAGCTTAGACATGAGGTACCTTGAGTACCAAGTCCCACCTATCCCTCAAGGAAAAACGTGGTGATGAACATTATGGGGGTGGAGTTGACTGGGTTGCTTACTTTTTCTTAGGTGGGATAAAGTTTTTTTTGACAAGGGGAGTTAACTGATAAATATAAGATATTGAATTTGATTGTGGTCTCAAGCTTCACCCCAATTGGGCGCAAGAACAAGATCCTCCCTGAGATGGCCTTGTCTACTATACGCACTTGGGAAAGGCCACAACATAGACCTCCCTTCCCTAATTTTGACAGAAATGAAGAATGGATGCGATGTGAAGAGAAACTCGCTCCCTTTTGCCATCTTGGTGACTACTATGTGCAAGGACCATTGGATTAGGGTGAGGCTAGAGATGAAGATGCAAAGACCAATAGGGTTACTAAACAAGGCTTCCTTCCAAAGAAGCCAAGGTCACAGTGGCACCTTGGACACGAGGAGCCCCCTACCCGAGGTGTCGACAAGGTACAAGATGTACTAGATGAGCAAGAGGAGAGAGAGCCCAAGAGCAGGTAGGATCCAACACTAGTACTCGACACTCACTACAAGAGATCATGCTTAGCATTGAAGCTAAGCAGGATGAGATTCTTCGCCTTCTGTGGGGTGGACCTGGTGGATCCGGAGGAGAGTGAGAGATGGAGATTTTTGTTCTTGAGTAGAATTATGTGTCTTTTGATTCTACTTTTGTGGATGAGCTTCTTCTTTGGTGGTTT
This sequence comes from Ilex paraguariensis, assembly GCA_963454935.2. NCBI lineage: Eukaryota > Viridiplantae > Streptophyta > Magnoliopsida > Aquifoliales > Aquifoliaceae > Ilex > Ilex paraguariensis. The sequence continues at coordinate 2,729,377 of CAUOFW020000836.1, forward strand.
ATTGTGGATATTTAAATTTTTTGTGTTTTGTCACTTCTTTTGTGGATGAATTGAATTTTTGAAGTTTGTGTTAAATGATCATATTTTGTGAAATGAATGATTTAGTTTATAACTTTTATTTCATTTTATTTTTTTAAAATCCATGTGTAGGATTAGCACTTTAGTATTTTTGTAACGAATGATGGAATAAATGTGGATGCTAAGACGGTTTGTTAAAGTAACTAATCGCATGATCGGTTTGACACATAACTTGGCAATATAGACTTGAAACCACAACTCCTTGAACAATGGTATTTTCTATATGCTTAAATTGCCAAATGTACATTGTTATTTGTTATTCTTAAGGTACAAGATGATCATAGTCGAAAATGGAATCGATATATAACTGACATTCCCTTAAACACCCGACATAACCAGTGGAGATAACAAAGAATACTATGGTAAGTTTTTAGCCTTGCGATGATTTTTGAGAAACAATCAACATTTACTCAAGTAAGCTCTTTCACGTTCAATTTTTGAATAATCTCATTAAACTTACTTTGATTGACGCAACTAAAGTGATCTATTGACATATTTCACAGGGAACCTTCGCATACGAGACATATACATGCACATACTTGAGAAAGGATCTTAGGCCATCTTGAATTTGATTTTGAGCCTTAACCATTTCTTTTACAAAATTATATCCCTAGTTAGTCATGCTTGAGCCTTCAATGAATGATTTCTTTTTCAAGAAACCCATATGATAACCAAGCCACATAAAAATATATTCTGACACACCTATGCTATCTAATTTTCTTGCACCCTTTTATAAATCAGTCTAACACATAAAATTAAAAAAAATAGAAAAGACAATGGTGGCTGCTGTTCAATCAAAGAAAAATTGATGGGAACAACCGAGAAAGAAAAGAAATAGAAAAAACAAGGAATTGCCAAGAAAGTGAAAAATGAAAGAAAGAAATACCATTTTTAGACAACAAATCGAAAAACAAGAAAGAGGTGTGCTACACTACATTAAAAGGGGATAGCTTTTGAATACTATTGACGTCATTTTGTTAGCCACTGACCTCTGGCCACATCACAACCTATACAAAGCCCTAATTGATCTCAAGTTTGATGCATGTGTGTGTTGTCTGCTTGGCCAAAAATGTTGTATTCTCTAACCTCTTAACATCATCCCTCAATGCGTATGGCTTATAGAAATGGTGAANAGTTTGATGCATGTGTGTGTTGTCTGCTTGGCCAAAAATGTTGTATTCTCTAACCTTTTAACATCATCCCTCAATGCGTATGGCTTATAGAAATGGTGAAGTGTCACTCTCCCTCGGAATGATGNAAGCCACATAAAAATATATTCTGACACACCTATGCTATCTAATTTTCTTGCACCCTCTTATAAATCAGTCTAACACATAAAAGTAAAAAAAATAGAAAAGACAATGGTGGCTGCTGTTCAATCAAAGAAAAATTGATGGGAACAACCGAGAAAGAAAAGAAATAGAAAAAACAAGGAATTGCCAAGAAAGTGAAAAATGAAAGAAAGAAATACCATTTTTAGACAACAAATCGAAAAGCAAGAAAGAGGTGTGCTACACTACATTAAAAGGGGATAGCTTTTGAATACTATTGACGTCATTTTGTTAGCCACTGACCTCTGGCCACATCACAACCTATACAAAGCCCTAATTGATCTCAAGTTTGATGCATGTGTGTGTTGTCTGCTTGGCCAAAAATGTTGTATTCTCTAACCTTTTAACATCATCCCTCAATGCGTATGGCTTATAGAAATGGTGAAGTGTCACTCTCCCTCGGAATGATGGGGAAAAGGGGCAACAAAATGGTGGAATATGAAATGTACAAAATGTGTGTAATGTTATGAACAAAAGTGCTCCCGAAGTGCAAGGAGTCTTTTGTATGTCGTGTTTTACTTGGAAATGTATTCCAAGGTCGTCTCCTCAAGGAAGGAAAGTTCAAGTGTGTGAAGGTGATTTTGTGAAAAGGGAAAAGTGTAAAATCTTTTGTTGTGTTTTGGTGATTGGAGTTTGTGAATGAAAATACAATAAAACAAGTGTTGGCTAATCCAAAGAGGTCATTTCAATGGTAATCCCAACTCAACTCGAAACCTTCCTCCAATGGTGCATAGATGACCGATTGATTCGTGGGAAGCTAGGGACGAGATGGTGAGGATCCAAGCATAAACCGTGACTAGGCCTAGGGGATATCAAAGACTCAAAACCCCATCCACTGTCAACCCAGTCAAACCGAACCATTGTACACCGAGAGGAGGAAAGAAAATGAGTTGAAATGGAATACACAAGAGGAGTTCTCCGTTGGATTAGCCAACTTAGAGCTCTAGTTACTCATGTTTAAAGTAACAACATTTATAATGTAGAGAGACAAGTAAGGGAGATGGAAATGAAAATGAAACTTAGAACTTGTATTAATGCTAGGAAATGGTAAACTACAAAGAGAAGTTCATTTAATACTAAAATGGAAAAGTTGCAGAGAAGAGCATTAAAACCCAGCTGTATATATTGAAGTGCAAGAACATGGAATTAAACTTGAAGTAAAAGATAGTACAATACAAGAAATAAAGATTACAAGAGAACTACAACTTACAACAATGAAATGGGTGAAGAAAATGCAAAATCATAAATTTCTCTATTACACTATTCATCATCTTCTTCCTTGGGATTTTCTAAGCTTAGGTAGCCACCCCCTAAGAACTTGTGTGAATGTTGAATATATGGAGTGTTGGAGATGCAATTTTGTCCATTGGGCTCCCCTAGCCTGTGTGTGCAGGCCTCCCACTAATGGGAGGTGAGATGATGGCTTGGACAGGCTAGGAGCAGCCTACCCAACAACTTCCCAGGCCATCTCTCTCTATCTCTATTCTCTACTATCTACTCCTGAATAATGGAGAGAGTTCCTTCCAAAAATGTTCCCTGGAGTCTTCTGCAGCTCTTGATGTGACTTCCAACATAGGAGCATGAAATAAGGTGGGCTGGTGCATGCTGTGTCTCCTCACCCAGCAGCTTCTCTCTCTTCTCTCCACATTAATGACCTATGCTCCAAAAGTCCAAGAGGAGGTGCATGAGTGGGTGTTCTGTATGGTGGGAGTGTCAGGGAGTTGTAGGAGAATTTCATGGAGGGTCTCATGAAGTACAGGTCTGAGTTGCAGAGTAGTTGGGTAGAACAGCAGAGCGTACCGGTACGTCGAACTCCAGAGTCTTTACCGTACCGGTACACAAAACCGGTACGCTATGTTCCAGTGGCTAGACCATACCAGTATTGAGTACCGGTACACTTCTGTATCCTTGTCTGGATTTTCTAATTTCATTATTCCAAAGCTTTCTTCTGGCCATTCTTTCACCTCCAATCATCTCAAAACATCTAAGAAGGCCGTAAGTAGCCTTATTTAGCACCTTTTAACTACAACACCAAATATCATCATTAATAACTCAACAGATATAACTCCAAACATTAAATCTTCAAAAGCAGTTAAAATATTATGATTAGCACCTAGAAATATGCAATGCTTTGTGCTAATCATTGTCGACCGAAAATTAGGATATGTTAAATAGTATTTCTTTAATTGCATCGATATTCTTCTATGAGATTATGCCAAGAACATGAACAATCTACTTTCTTAAAACTTCCACTCCCTTTCTAACTGTGCATGAGATTTTTCGATTGGTCATCTTTTGATCACATACCCTTTGAGAGACAAGTCACTATAATCGGAGCAAGTTTTTGGTGCAAGAATTCTAAGAGAGGTTTGTGAAATCAAAGCTATCCATGGAAGGTGGGAAAGTCAAATCTTTGTTATATAACAATTCTTGCTACTAGAATGATCACTCCTACTACATTAGGAATTCCAAATGCAAATGTGACAGATGCTAATTTTTGCATAGAATAAATACCTACGGAAAAGAAATATGTGGGAGGTAAGTCGAGATTAAGGGTTGGGTGTCCCAACGACCATGATGCTAACTCACTTTAACCAGCAATCCCACATACACATCTGTTCGACTGAAGTTTGTGGATAGCTTCATTGAAAACCCTCACGAGACAACACTCGTCCACTAAGAAAAACCTAGTGGTTCAACGGCTTGTTGCATGTTAAATGCAACCGAATGACCTACAAAAAAGGCATTAGAAATAGATTTACATTCAATTGTTGTTGTATTACTAGAGACAATCAATATTTAGGTTGAGGGGTGTGATTAGTAGTTAAAATTAGCATATTACTATGTCTTTTTAAGACTAATTATACTTTGATAGATTTTAAATGATGACATTTCAGGTTCTAAAGTGAACAAGTGCTCAAAAAGCATCATATATCAAACTTGAATGTAGCACTAGCATATAGGGGGACAAAATTGGAAAAGCTTGGAACAAAGCAAGAACATTCGAATGCCAAACAACATTCAAATGTCCCCGTGAATTAATTGAAGACCAAGCTACTGAGACATGGCTTGTTGTAGCTACACTGAGGTACTTGAGTACCACGTACGAATGCCAAACAACGTTCGAACGTCCTCCTGAATCATTGAGGACCAGGTAGTTGAGTACAAAGTCAAGTTGGACGTCGAGTGTGAAACTAGTTCTCCAGATAAATACAGGCCACTTGAGTGGGGGGTTCAAACCCCATCTGGCGTTCAAATGCCCATCAAGAAAAGACATAAACAAAGTTTGAACGCCAAACAATGTTCGAATGTTGTTCCTAGGCAGATTGCAGAGTGGATAGCTTTCAGAAGACTTTCAATGCCCTATAATATTCCCTCACACTGTCTTGTCCACCTCCTCCTTGCCTATAAATACTCCCCTTGAGGGAGCTTTGAAGATGATTTTTGAGTACGAAGCTAGAGCTTGGTTTGTAAGGCTTAGACTACACCAATAACTAGTAGAGAGCTTGAAGGAGGCTTAGACTCCCACTTGTAGTTATATAATTAGTCTTAGACTTAGTCTTATATTTACTTGTGTCAAGGGAGATAGATCATCTTTTGGTTGTGGTGGAAACCCTCCAAAAGTGACTAACTTTCTTCTACTTTCATTTATTGTCTTTCACTTCCATTGCTTGAGCTTCCTTCTTCCCTTTGAGGATTGAAACTCTTCCACTTTTCTAGAGCTTTACTAAAGCCGTGAAGGGTGGAACGTAATTCACTCAAGGCAAGTACTTCGGCTAGATCTTCATGACTACCTTTTAATCTTCACCATTATTGGACTTCATTTAAAAGACAGAATATTAACCCCATGATTGGATGCCTTATAGAAACACTTGCTTGTTTGTAGACGGGTTAAGTCTTGGCACATACAATTCTTCTAAATTTCTAGAAAAGGCATTAGAATTATGTGCTTAATTCTTAAAATCCACCTTTATCCTCCAATTAACTTGTCGTTGACACGGGATTTAATTGAGTTACCAAGCACAAGTATAATAAACCGGATGATTAACTACATGTTCGGATCCTCAAGCTAAGGGGTGACTGTTTACATTTGAATTTATCTTATATTTTGTCTAGAAAACTACTTGAAAAGAATCTTATATTTTGTTCAGGAAATCCCATAACTTCAAACTCTCAAGGTTTCCAGTTACTTGGTCTCTATCACTGTTTACTTCAAAACACTAATCATATTTCCTTGTGGATTCGACTTCGGACTTAACTGGATTATTACTACAAGTTGACCTCCTGCACTTGGGTGTACACGTATCGGATCAAGTCATCTATCATGTTGATTGATGTGATATGAGATGAGGTGGAGGCTTAAAGATAGATTGAAAGTTGAAGGAACCAAGAATTTAGCAAAACAAGGGAAAAACCTACTGGACTTGCACCTACCGCAAACCTACCGATAGTTTTTTACTGGTAGGTTTTCAACGACGTACTAGTAGGTTTTGCTGAAACACGTCAGATTCTGTAACTCAAGCTCTGAAACTTTGGGGGTCCCACCATTAGATCTCCCACTTGTTCCTGACACTCTTTACACATAGACTTCCCCTCCATAACCTTAGCTTGGACTTTGGAGTCTTGGACATTTACGAGGAAAGAGAGAAGAGGGGAAGCCTGGGAGTGTAGGATAGGCCTGTGCTAGTCTGCCTTCTCCATCCATTTACCCTTCTATCATGGGAGGTCCATCAGAAAGACCCTAGGGAGACCCATGGACATTTTTGGAAGGAGAGAGACCAATATACAAATTACATTACAATATAGGGAGAGAAGCTCCAAGGAAGAAGATGAAGTTCTAGAGAGAGGTTGATATTTTTGCATTTTCTTCCATCCATTCACTGGTAGTTTTATTGTAGGACTTGTGTAAACTTCTTTTAATGTCTTTAATGTCATTTATTACAAGTACATTGTAAGTTTAATGCTACATTTTGGATTTCACCATTGTTGTGTCAAGCTTTCTTCATTTTCAAGCTTCAAAATGGGTATTGCATATTTTTGTTCATAGTTTATGTTTTCTTGCATTACGTTAAGTTCCAATCTTCATTTCTTCATTATGTCTCTTTACATTATGCATGTCTTTCCCTTTAGTATGAGTAGCAAAGTTTTATGTTGGCTCATCCAAGGGAGAACTCCTCTTGTGTATGGTATTTTAACTCATTTTCTTTCCTCCTTGTGGTGTACGTTGATTCAGTTTGACTAGGTTGAGTGTGGACATGGTTGTGAGTTCTTGTTACACCATAGACTTGTCACGGGCTATGCTTGAATCCTCACCTCCATTTTGGTCTCGTGCTTCCTACGAATCAATCGAACATCTAGGCACCATTGGAGGAAGGTCTTGAGTTGATTTGGCATTCCCATTGGAATGACCCCTTTGGATTAACCAACACTTGTTCCATTTCATTTTAAGCAAAAACACAATCACAAAAAACTCAAACTCAAACTCAATGATTTTTACACTTTACCCTTTTTCACCAAAATCACTTTCAAAATGATTCACCTCCTTCCTGGAGGAGAAGACATTGGAATACGATTTCCAAGTAAAACACGACACTCAAAAGCCTCTCCGTGCTTGAGGAGCACTTTTGTTACACATACACACACACACATTTCATTCCACGCATCCATTTTCCCATTTCTTACATTGAACCCAAGTGAGAGTGACACTCACCCATGCACATAAGCCATATATACATTGTGGGTTCATGTGCGAAGAATTAGGAACAATGACAAAATAAAACCAAGCATTTTTGGCGCCGTTGCCGGGGAAGGCAAGTGTTGAATTGAGAAGGTAATTATTGGACAACGGAGGTAAGTCCCATGATTTTCATCATAGGCTGAGGTACGTTGATCCTTGTATATACTTTTGCTTGTGTATATTTTCATTTGTAGATAGCATGTTATATGTGGGGATGGGATGAACAAAACTGATTGGTTAGACAACCTTTAGGCCCCAATATAAACATTCACCAAGAACCACTCGAGGACACCGGTGACAACTTTGAGGAGTTGAGTGCCAATGTGAGTGCCTCAAGGGGAAGAGGAGCGCAAGAACCTAGAGACCAAAACCCGAGAATGCATTTCCCTCCTAGGAATGAAGGAAACAACATCCAACTTGATCCTCCAATAAGGTCAATGAGGGATTACCCTCAACCAACTCGAAGCACCATTCCCTCATGCATTATCCTACCGGTCCAAGCTTATGCCTTCATGGTTAAGTAGGGAATGTTGCAACTACTCCCTATATTCCACGAAATTGAAGGGGAGAATCCTTATTTGCATATCAAAGAATTCAAGGATATAGTGTCAACCTTCCACACTAATCATGCTATGGAAGACATAGCTCATTTGGAATTGTTTCCCTTTTCCCTTAAGGACAAAGCAAAAACGTGGTTGAATTCCCTACGGCCTCGATCCATAACTTCTTGGGCTCAAATGCTTTTTGAGTTTTTGAACTAATTCTTTTAAGTGCCTAAAACCACCGCTCTTAAAAAACAAATCCAAACTTTTTGAAAAAGCCCAATAAGCAATTTTACAACTAGTGGGATCGCTACAAAGGAGTTACTGTAATCAATTCCACATCATGGTTTTGAATCGTGGCAATTGGTGAGTTTTTTCTATGAAGGAATTACACCAGGCCATCGCTAAGTCATTGACATGATGTGCAATGGTAAGTTCTTAAACAAGGACCTCGAGGAGGCCCTAGAATACTCTAGTACTTTGGCCCAAAATGCACAATCATGGGATATCACAGATCCCACCGATGTACTAAGGTCTTCTCCTCAGGGTAGTAGTCAATCACATGGGGGAGGGATGTATGACTTGAGAGACCAAGAAGACTTGCTTGCAAAAATTGCTAAGTTGTCTAAGAAAGTGGAGAGTATTGAGGTAAATAGGAGACACGAGGTGTCCAATATTTCAAAGATTGAGGAGTCTTGCTCAATTTGTGAGAGTGTGCAGCATTCTATATTGGAGTGCCCTAACATTCTGGCACTTAAGAAAGTATACCACAAGCATTTTCATGCCTTTAACCAAATGAGACAATTATTCTTCCCGCACTTAAACACTTACAATTCAGGTTGGAGTAATCACCTAAACTTTATTTGGAGAAATGAGAATCCCACTCCTCATGGTTCAAATGCATATTCACCTCACGNCGGTCCAAGCTTATGCCTTCATGGTTAAGTAGGGAATGTTGCAACTACTCCCTATATTCCACGAAATTGAAGGGGAGAATCCTTATTTGCATATCAAAGAATTCAAGGATATAGTGTCAACCTTCCACACTAATCATGCTATGGAAGACATAGCTCATTTGGANAATTGAAGGGGAGAATCCTTATTTGCATATCAAAGAATTCAAGGATATAGTGTCAATCTTCCANCTATATTCCACGAAATTGAAGGGGAGAATCCTTATTTGCATATCAAAGAATTCAAGGATATAGTGTCAACCTTCCACACTAATCATGCTATGGAAGACATAGCTCATTTGGAATTGTTTCCCTTTTCCCTTAAGGACAAAGCAAAAACGTGGTTGAATTCCCTACGGCCTCGATCCATAACTTCTTGGGCTCAAATGCTTTTTGAGTTTTTGAACTAATTCTTTTAAGTGCCTAAAACCACCACTCTTAAAAAACAAATCCAAACTTTTTGAAAAAGCCCAATAAGCAATTTTACAACTAGTGGGATCGCTACAAAGGAGTTACTGTAATGAATTCCACATCATGGTTTTGAATCGTGGCAATTGGTGAGTTTTTTCTATGAAGGAATTACACCAGGCCATCGCTAAGTCATTGACATGATGTGCAATGGTAAGTTCTTAAACAAGGACCTCGAGGAGGCCCTAGAATACTCTAGTACTTTGGCCCAAAATGCACAATCATGGGATATCACAGATCCCACCGATGTACTAAGGTCTTCTCCTCAGGGTAGTAGTCAATCACATGGGGGAGGGATGTATGACTTGAGAGACCAAGAAGACTTGCTTGCAAAAATTGCTAAGTTGTCTAAGAAAGTGGAGAGTATTGAGGTAAATAGGAGACACGAGGTGTCCAATATTTCAAAGATTGAGGAGTCTTGCTCAATTTGTGAGAGTGTGCAGCATTCTATATTGGAGTGCCCTAACATTCTGGCACTTAAGAAAGTATACCACAAGCAATTTCATGCCTTTAACCAAATGAGACAATCATTCTTCCCGCACTTAAACACTTACAATTCAGGTTGGAGTAATCACCTAAACTTTATTTGGAGAAATGAGAATCCCACTCCTCATGGTTCAAATGCATATTCACCTCATGTGCCTCATAAGCAAAATCAATACCAAGGCCAAGGTCAAGCGTCTAGTTCCCAACACCCCCGGTCCAATCCACAAGGGTTGATTAGCACAAAATATTGCATATTTCATTTACATTTACATCCCTTTTACACTTGCTTTTGCGGTTAAAATAAGCAAAATTATAATTTTTGACCTATTAATGGAGTTTTGGTATGTTTACAGGTAAAATGGTTTAAAGGGTGCCTGTTAGGCCCTATGATGGTGTTTGAATGATTGAAGATGAGATGGTAGCTTAACGATAGCTTGAAAGGTGGAGGAACCAAGATTTTGGCAAAACAAGGGAAAACCTACCGGTAGGTTTTAGGTGCTAGAACTATACCTACCGCAAACCTACCAATAGTTTTTGCTCACTGGAGTAAAAACTACTAGTAGGTTTCCATTGACCTACCGGTAGGATTTATTGAGACAGGACAGATTTTGGATCTCAAGCTCTATAACTTTGGGGGTCCCACCATTGGGTCTCCCACTCGTCCCTAACACTCCTTACACACAGACATCCCCTCCTCAACCCTACCTTGGAATTTTGGAGGCTTGGACATTAATGAGGAGAGAGGAGAAAGGAGACAGAGGAAGTTGGGTGTGCAGGCTAGGCCTATGCTAGCCTACCCAATCCATCCATTAAACCCCTCTATTGATTGGAGGTCCATCACGGAGGTTAAGGAGGCTCCATGGAAATTTTTGGCAGAGCTACATTGAGGAAAATAGATATACATTGCAATATAGAGAGAGAAGCTCCAAGGAAGAAGAAGAAATTTTAGAGAGAGAAGTTAATTTTTTTGCATTTTCTTCCACACAAGGTCTTGTAATTTCTTGTAAAACTGGTTTAAGCTTCATTTAATGTCGTTAATGTCATTTATTACAAGTACATTTCAAGTTTAGTCTTAAAATTTAGAGTTCACCATTAATGCAGTCAAGTTCTTCATTTTCAAGTTTTAAAATGGGTATGACATATTTCACTTCATAGTTTATGTTTTTTGGCATTAACATAGCTCCATCTTTATTTCTTTATAATGTCTTTCCATTACATTTATGTCTTTGCTCTAGATATGAGTAGCTAAGTTTATAGTTGGCTAATGCAAGGGAAAATTCCTCTTGGGTATGCTATTTCAACTCTTTTCCATTTCTCCTCGTAGTGTATGATGACTCGATTTGACTAGGTAGAGTGTGGATGTGGTTGTGAGTTCTTGATATACTGTAGACTTGTCACAGGATATGCTTGAATCCTCGCCTCCATTTTGGTCCCGTGCTTCCTACTAATCAATCAAACATCTAGGCTTCATTGGGGGAAGGTTCTGAGTTGATTTGGCATTCCCATTGGAATGACCCCTTTAGATTAGCCAACAGTTGTTTCCATTTCAAATTCCATTAAGATACAATCACAAACCAAACTCAAACAACAATANAATGGGTATGACATATTTCACTTCATAGTTTATGTTTTTTGGCATTAACATAGCTCCATCTTTATTTCTTTATAATGTCTTTCCATTACATTTATGTCTTTGCTCTAGATATGAGTAGCTAAGTTTATAGTTGGCTAATGCAAGGGAAAATTCCTCTTGGGTATGCTATTTCAACTCTTTTCCATTTCTCCTCGTAGTGTATGATGACTCGATTTGACTAGGTAGAGTGTGGATGTGGTTGTGAGTTCTTGATATACTGTAGACTTGTCACAGGATATGCTTGAATCCTCGCCTCCATTTTGGTCCCGTGCTTCCTACTAATCAATCGAACATCTAGGCTTCATTGGGGGAAGGTTCTGAGTTGATTTGACATTCCCATTGGAATGACCCCTTTAGATTAGCCAACAGTTGTTTCCATTTCAAATTCCATTAAGATACAATCACAAATCAAACTCAAACAACAACAGATTTTTACATTTTTCTCTTTTTCACAAAATCACCTTCAACACGATTCACCTTCTTTCCTGACGAGATGACCTTGGAATATGATTTCCAAGTAAAGTACGACACTCGAAAGTCTCCCAGCGCTTGGGGAACACTTTTGTTCACACACACACACATTCCATTCCCCTAACCCATTTTCCCACATACACAAGCCATATACACATTTAAGGGTTCATGTTTGGAGATTAGGAATGATAGTGCCAACAAAATAAATAAAGGGTATTCACCTAATCCACCCCCACAAAATTTCTCCCGAAGTTCACCTCCACAAAATTTTTCCCAAGGACCATCCAATACTCCCACCTACCAACCTCCCCATAAAGAGGAATTTGGAGGAGGTATTGTATAATTTCATTCAAAGCCAAACTACCATCAACAATCAAAATAGCACAACTTTCAATGACATTAGGACTCAACTTATAAAGTTCACAAACTCTATGGGGACATCATAACAAGAGAAGGCAAAAGTCCCTCCTTAACCCTAAGAAAAGCCTAGAGGTCAACATGTCGTTGAGTCGTCAGAGCTTATAAGGGAGAATTGTGAGCAACTCAAGGTGGTCACCACCCTTTGAAGTGGAAAAAAGATTGATAAGACCATTATTCCAAATGTCTCACCTAAAGCCACATTGCTAATAGAAAAAGAGACCAAAGTTGACACCGAGGAGGGTGAGGTGAGTTAAAAGAAGAAAGTGGTTGATGAAAGTGCACATGCATCCCCTATTCCTGCCCTTCCCCAATCGTTTGAAGCTACCCGTCAAGGTGGCTAACTATTTTGATATAATTGAGGCAGGTGAAAATTAATATTCCACTCCTCGACACGATAAAGTAAATTCCATCATGTGCAAAGATGTTGAAGGACTTATACACGGTGAATAGGAAAATCAATGTCCATANACTCCTCGACACGATAAAGTAAATTCCATCATGTGCAAAGATGTTGAAGGACTTATGCACAGTGAATAGGAAAATCAATGTCCATAGGAAGGAATTCCTCACCAAGCATGTAAGCTCAATCTTGAGGACGCACACCTCACCAATGTTGCCATCACAATAGAGAATTGCCGGGTGGAGCAAGCACTTCTTGATTTGGGGGCAAGTGTCAACCTCCTCCCTTACTTAGTGTACAATCAACACCAACTTGAAGAGTTGAAGCCAATATCTATCATTCTTTAGTTGGCAGATCAGAGCATTCAAACATTGAAGGGAGTGGTTGAGGATGTTTTGGTTCAAGTGGATAACTTTTATTTTTTGGTTGATTTTATTGGGCTTGAGCCTCACCCTATTGTTAATCCTTGCTCCCAAATCCCTGTTATATTAGGTAGACCGTTCCTTGCTACCTCTACTACTGTTATTAATTTAGGAATAGCCTTATGAAGCTTACTTTTGGGAGCATGACTATGGACTTCAATGTGTTCAATTTGAACAAGCAACCCATGGATGATGAGGAAGTGCAAGAAGTCAATAGGATTGACACCTAGTAGAGGAGCACTTGGAACTGTTGAGCATGTTGAAATTGGGGGGAGAAGAGGTTGAAGAGCAAAAGGAGCTAGAGAGCTTGAAAGGGTTAGAAAAGTGGACCCCTACATGATAGAAACTTCCATGCCAAGACAAGAAGATTTTTCCATCAAATGAGCAAAAACCCATCTTGGAGTTGAAGCCATTACCATTTTATCTTAAGTATGCATATCTTGGGGATGACAAGACCTTTTTGGTGGTGATTAGCTGAACATTGGAGGAAGCAAGAAGAAGATCTCTTGAAAGTTTTGAGGAAGCACAAGGGAGCGATTGGTTGGACAGTTGCCAACATCAAGGGGATAAGCCCCCTCATTTGCACACACAGCATCTACCTTGAGGATGACTCCAAGCCTTCCTGACAACCACAAAGAAGATTGAATTTGATTATGAAGGATGTGGTGAGGAATGAGGAACTTAAACTACTTGATGTGGGCATCATCTTCCCGATTACCGACAGTAAATAGGTAAGTCCCACTCAAGTGGTACCGAAGAAATTGGGGGTCATTGTGGTAGCAAATGAGGGGAATGAGTTGATTCTGACTACGGTGATCACCGGTTGGAGAGTACGAATTGACTATCAAAAGCTCAACTCTTGCACAAGAAAGGATCACTTCCCCTTGCCATTCCTTAACCAAGCATTAGAAAGGGTAGCCGGACACTTGTTCTTTTATTTCTTGGATGGGTACTCCGACCACAATCAAATTGAGATTGTATTGGAAGATCAAGAGAAGACCACCTTTGCTTGTCCCTACAGTACTTTTGCCTACCGTCGCATGCCATTTGGGCTGTGTAATGCCCTATGAACTTTTCAACGTTGCATGATGGGGATTTTTAGTGATATTATGGAGAAGATTGTAGAGGTGTTTATGGATGACTTCTAGGTGTTTTGAGATTCCTTCATTGGATGTTTGGAGAATGTGGAGAGAGTTCTCGAGAGATACAAGGAGAAGAACTTGGTACTCAACTGGGAGAAGTGTCACTTCATGGTGACATAAGGAATTATGCATGTGCACATTGTATCGGCAAGGGGTATTGAAGTTGACAAATCAAAGGTTGAGGCAATTTTCAACCTCCCCACACCCGACAGTCATTAAAGATATCAGGTCATTTCTTGGCAATGCCAACTTTTATCATTGTTTCATTAAAGATTTTAGTGCATTGGCCCGACCCTTGACCAATTTATTTTTAAAAGATGTCCCATTTTTTTGGTCAGATAGTTATGAGGTACCTTTCAAAAAATTGAAAAGCATGCTCACTACACCTCCAATTATGCAACCACCCAAGTAGGATATACCATTTGTGCTTATGTGCAACGCAAGTGATTATGTGATCGGCGTAGTGCTCGACCAAAGGGAGGACAAGAGACCGTATGTAATACACTATGCTAGCAAAATCCTTAACGAGGCAAAAAAAAATTATACCACCACTAAAAAGGAATTGCTAGTAGTAGTATTTGCATTGGATAAATTTTGGTCCTACATCATTGGTTTGCCTATAATAGTTTATATCGATCACTTTGCTTTGAAGTATTTATTGTCTAAGCAAGATGCAAAATTGAGACTCATTAGGTGGATACTCCTCCTACAAGAATTCAATTTGATGACCNATTTATTGTCTAAGCAGGATGCAAAATTGAGACTCATTAGGTGGATACTCCTCCTACAAGAATTCAATTTGATGATCAAAGAAAAAAAGGGAGTTGAGAACGTGAAAGGGGATCATTTATCCCGACTGGTGGTGCAAGAGGCCGATGAGCACATTCCTATCCCTGATTTTTTTCCTGATGAACATTTGTTTTCAATTCATTCTATGTGTCCCTAGTATGCTAACATATGTAACTATCTTACTACAGGGTAAATACCACCGCATTAGAGCCCAAAGGATCGAAGAAGATTTATGCCGAATGTGAAGTAATTCTACTTCGACAACTCGAACCTGTTCAAGTACTGCCCTGACCAAGTCACGCGGAGATGCATACCAAAAAATGAGTAGTGGGATGTCCTTGCATTTTGCCACTTAAAAGCATGCGGTCGTCACTTTTCTTTCAAAAAGATGTTGGTGAAAATTCTGCAATCAGGTTTTTATTGGCCCTCCTTGATAAAAGACTGTGTTTCATTTTGTAAAGAATATGATAGGTGCCAACATTTGGGTAGTGTGACCCGAAGGAACATGATACTCCTCTCCCCTGTACTTGGTATAGAGATATTTGATTGTTGGGAGATTAACTTTATGGGTCCTTTTTCCCGTGTCATTTGGATATCAATACATCCTACTCGTAGTTCACTACGTGTCCAAATGGGTGGAGGCCATCCCGACCAAGACCAATGACCACTTGGTCGTGGTCAAATTCTTGAAAGAGAACATCTTTTCGAGGTTTGGGATGCCTCAAGCAATGCTATGCGATGGTGGGTTGCATTTTTGTAGTAAGTCATTTGCATCTTTGATGTGTAAATATATCGTCACACATAAGGTGTCCACCGCATACCACTCACAAACCAATAGCCTAGTCGAGTTGGCCAATAGGGAGATTAAAAATATCCTAGAGAAAACGGTGAACCCAAATAGGAAGGGTAGGTTATTTGGGTTGACCGATGCCCTTTGAGCTTACTGTATAGCTTATAAGACAATTCTAGGCATGTCTCCCTATTGACTCGTTTAAGGAAAGGCTTACCATTTGCCAGTCGAAATGGAACACAAGGCCTATTGGGCAATAAAGACTTTAAACTTCAACATGAGAAAGGCCGGAGAGAATAGAAAGCTTGAAACGAATGAATTGGAAGAGATTCGAAGAGATGTGTACGAGAGCTCAAAAATTTCAAAAGAGCAGGGTAAGATCTTTCATGACATTGTGAGGAAGTAGTTTGAGCCAGGCCAAAAAGTGCTCTNTAAACTTCAACATGAGAAAGGCCGGAGAGAATAGAAAGCTTGAAACGAATGAATTGGAAGAGATTCGAAGAGATGTGTACGAGAGCTCAAAAATTTCAAAAGAGCATGGTAAGATCTTTCATGACATTGTGAGGAAGTAGTTTGAGCCAGGCCAAAAAGTGCTCTTATACAACTCTCATCTCTCAATTTTTCAAGGAAAACTTTGATCCCGTTGGGATAGCCCCTATCTTGTCAAGGTGGCCTACCCCAATGAAGCCATGGAAGTCACAAACCCCGAGGATGGCAGGACATTCAAGGTCAATGGCCAAAGACTCAAGCCATTCTTTGAGGGTTTTGAAGGACAAGGAGTGGAGGAGGATTTGATGGATCCTGTTTACCTGGACTTATTGGAGGAGTAACTGTTCTTATGCATTTTTCATGTATAGTTGTTTTTTATTTACTTTAATTATTCATGTTACTTATTTTATCTTTTTGTATAGTGTTGTTTTTCTTAGTTGGAGATATTGGTATTGCGTCAATGCTCAAGTGTGAGGTGTTCTCTAGCCCTACTCATCTTTTTATTGTCTTTCATTGCATACCTTANTCATGTTACTTATTTTATCTTTTTGTATAGTGTTGTTTTTCTTAGTTGGAGATATTGGTATTGCATCAATGCTCAAGTGTGAGGTGTTCTCTAGCCCTACTCATCTTTTTATTGTCTTTCATTGCATACCTTATTTTTTTTGTTGCAATGAGGACAATGCATGAATCTAGTTGGGGGGGGGGGTGAGGTATGCCATTTGCATGATAGACCAATGTTTTATGGAAATTCTTTGTGGATAATACCAATTTTTGTGGTGAAAATTCACCTTTCACTTATCATGCAGATTTTTGTTTACATTAGTGTAAATTATATGAAAATTTTGAAAATTTTTTGTGAAAAATATCTGAATGTTGATTTGTATTCCCTTATTTAGAGTGCTATGGGTTGGATGATATGTTGATCTTTGCGTTAAACCTTGAATACATGAGCGCATTATAGAAGTCAATCCTATGTGTGAGTACCACTTATGTATCTGCTTTTGAACTCAACCGTACATGCTCCTTAAATGTGTAATTTTGGCAATTTACAAATTGGATTCACATTTTTGGCTTGACATAAATAGTGGAGATGAGTAAGGACCCATGAGAGTTTTAGTGTCAATCCTTTTGGGGGGGAACTTACATTTATTCAATGAACATTTTTTTCAAATTTAAAATTTGTTCAACAATCTCATTATACTTGTCTTGGCTAGGTACATTTGGGTAGTAGATTGACGTTCTCTTGATATGTACCATGCACCCCTGTACCTATCTAGAAATGATCTTAGGCCATCTTTGCTTTACTTTGAGCCTTTGCCCTTTTTTCTTGTGAAAATTTTATCCCTAGTGCCATGATTGAGCCTTAATTGTAAATTTGTTTCCATGCCACACATTTGACCAAGCCAGTGTAAAATGACAAAATCTGCCTCACCTTGGTTGTTCCTAGTGCTAAGTATTAATGATCATAAAAGAGAAGGAGGTATTGTGTGAATGCCCAAACAAAAAGGATGAATGAAAGTTGAAACTCAAAGAGTTGAATTGAAAAAGAATGAAAATCCAAGAAAAGGAGAATAAGGGATGAAAAGAAGAAAAGAATGAAAAAATAAAAGGAAAATGTTAAAGAAAAGATAGAGAAAGAAACAAAGAGTGTGGTGATGGTGTTAAACTGAAAAGCCCATAAAAGGGAGATTTTTTGAAACAATAGCCATTCACTCAAAACAACCCCTTTTCTTGTCCTCTGTCCTTCGTTCATTTTCCAAAATATCACCCCAATGCCTCATTACAAACCGTGAAAGTCCTGAATGATCTAGAGAAGCATGGGGGATGTATGCTTTTAAAGAAAAAAGAGGAGTTATTTTTGCTACCTAATGCCCTAGCATTCCCTTCATGAGATTATGCCAAAGGTCGTTTGATTTTTATGCATAAATTTCATTTTTGGATTACATGAGAGCATAATTTTTCGGTGCGCAAGATTCTATCTCACATGTACACATGGAGTGCATGCCATGATAACTATAGTGTGATTCAATGTAGAGAGAGACCCTTGGTGAGTTTTACATTAAAGCTGAATTTGCCTAGCCAATTGAATGTGGATTCTGTTATGTAAATGCTCAAATTACTTGTCCATTTCACACACACACGAGTTTGAAAATGAATGTGCAGGTGTTTACTCTAGACTAGTATTTTAGGCTATAGTGATGCTCATGTGTGCTTGATTTGGGCATTTGAATGACATGTTTCATAGCCCTATGCTTAAAGGAAAGGGGAATATTTCTCAAGTCTTTGATATTTGAATGAATTAGCAATGCCCTTGTTATTTGCATATGTTTCTTATATTGTGGGTGTTCATTTTGGTAGATTAATGTAGAAATTTATACTTTGCGTTTTGAGAGCATCAAAATTTTAAATCATATTGCAATTTCGGTAATGAATTGGGGCATCATGGTTCAAATTGTGGTTTACAAGTGTAGCACATGTTTTGGTGGAGTAGAAGTCACATATAGGGTGTTAGAATGTTTAGGTTTTGAAAAGAAGTGGACTGGAAGTGATTTGGATAGCAAAGGTTTAGTTTACAAATAAGGGAAAACCTATCAGTAGGCCATACTAGTAGGTTTTGGCCACTGGTCCTGCTTTTACCGCAAACCTACTGATAGTTTTTGTTCACTAGAGTAAACCTAATGGTAGGCTTTTGTTGACCTACCAGTAGGTTTTGCCTGAAATGCCAAAATTAGGGTTTTTTATCGAATTTTTTCGGGGAAACTATTCATTATCTTCCCAAAGCACAAACCCTAAGGTATTTCTCTTCCCCTCCAAACATTCCTAAGCTTAAAAATTGCTCGCCTATTACTTTTATCTCTCAAATCTCACTTTAAGGATTGTTGATTTAGTGGATTTTAGTGAAGATTGGAGAAGTTCATCACCTAAACCCCAATTCTACCGAATTTTAATTAAAGCCCTAGTGTCCTTTACTTTTTCCAAAAGTCCCAAAATCTTTGCAATGACTAGCCAAGGGAAATCCCTCTGAGATGTTGTGGACCCCATTAAGGGGTTTGTTTTGGCTCTCTTGTTGCTTGTGATGTTTAGGGCACTGTTGCTATGTATAGCCCACACCAAGCGCACTAGGCCTAGCTCTTCATAGCTCGAGGGTGCGAGTGCCTGGAAGAGGAATAGGGAGGGGTCCAGTGGAGACCGTGTTGAGCAACGGAAGAAGGCAAGGAATGATGCTAGGTACCAAAGCATCTAAGAAAAGAATGTTACTTGCAAGAGGTACATCGATCGGATATCCCTTGGCCCAATTAGCGATGTTGTGAAATTCATTGTGGCTCAAAGGATGGGGTTTTGGGTTGGGCCTATGAATGGGTTCAATTTATCTCTATGTCGAGAGTTTTACCAAAAACTCAAGGTGGTAGACGAGTTTGAGATTTTGAAAATGAACATGAGGGGCAAGACTTTTGATGTGACCCTTACTGTGATCGCCACCTTAAGTATGAGAGACCACCTCTCTCCTCNATTTATCTCTATGTCGAGAGTTTTACCAAAAACTCAAGGTGGTAGACGAGTTTGAGATTTTGAAAATGAACGTGAGGGGCAAGACTTTTGATGTGACCCTTACTGTGATCGCCACCTTAAGTATGAGAGACCACCTCTCTCCTCCCCGGTGTACCCACATAATATTACTAGGGTCAAGAACATCCCTGAATACATGGGTTTCATGTATGAGGACCTCACTCAGTTTAGGGAAATAGTCCAAGTCGATAGCCTCAAAAANATAATATTACTAGGGTCAAGAACATCCCTGAATACATGGGTTTCATGTATGAGGACTTCACTCAGTTTAGGGGAATAGTCCAAGTCGATAGCCTCAAAAATTCGTACAGGATAAGGACCAAGCTCTTGCATTATAACCTGCTTCCAAGAGGCACCAAGAAGACTCCTAACATTAAAAAGCTTGCCCTCTTGGATGCAGTGATGTCGGGGAAGGCTATAGATTTTTCACTCTTTATATGGGAGGTGATGAGGGAATTCGCTGAGGCTAGAAAGCCATAGCCGAACCTCCCATTTGGAAACTTAGTCACCCGAATGTGCAATCACTCCAAGGTGAAGGATTATGCCTTTGAAAAGATCACTCCCCCCGAGACCAGAGCTATCGGGAAGGCGAGTTGTAGTAAGAGGACGACGATGAGCCGAGGTGAGTAGTCTAGGGTTCTGAGGCCAGAGTCATCAACGCGGGACGCTTCTCTACTGGGCCATTTGTTTCTAAGCCTTCCACTTCTGCACCGAATCGCATGGTATCTCTGCTCCTTGACGCTCTGGAGGAGATTGTGCATGAGATTTCAGCGATGATGACTCAACTTTTTCAGCATATATTCCTAGAGGTGCCGATTCCCGGTGGAACTCCACCTCCTGCCTCTGGCCCCTCAGCCTCCATTGTAGTTGAGGTGGGATACTGATGAGGACGATAATGATGAGGAGGGTGATGGTGATGGTGATGGTGATGGTGAGAGTGGTGATAGAGGTGATGGTGACGATGATGAGTAGGGTGTTATTGTTTTTGTCCTTTTGAGTGGAGTTGTACATAGCTAGGAGTGGAGTTATGGGCCTAGTAGAAGAGTCCGTAGGAATTTTAGGCCATTTCGTATCTCTTTGAACTCTATCTCCATGTACTNGCTAGGAGTGGAGTTATGGGCCTAGTAGAAGAGTCCGTAGGAATTTTAGGCCATTTTGTATCTTTTTGAACTCTATCTCCATGTACTCTAATTTTGAAAGTAATTAATGAAATACCACAGTTGTTATTCCATATTGTCCAAGTTCATTTCGTTAATTGCATTGTGATTTTTGTATTTTGAATGGTTGATGAATTACTTGTGTAAATGGATTGTTGTAATTTCATACCCATTGGTTTGAAAATAAACTTTGCTAGGTACTTGCAAAGCTAAAGTTAGGGGGGTGTGATTAGCACAAAATATTGCATATCCTATGTATATTTGCATCTCTTTTATACTTGCTTTTGCTGTTAAAATGAGTGGAATTGCAATGTTTGAGCTATTAATGGAGTTTCGGTATGTTTACAGGTAAATGGGTGCTTGTTAGGCCCTATCATGGTGCTTGATGTGATAGGAGATGAGGTGGAGGCCCTACGATAGCTTGAAAGTTGAAGTAACCAAGAATTTAGAAAAACAAGTGAAAACCTACCGATAAAACCTACCTATAGGTTTTGGGCATTGGAGTTGCACCTACTGTAAACCTACCGATAGTTTTTGCTCACTGGAGTAAAATCTACCATTAGGTTTTCATCGACCTATCGGTAGGTTTTACTGAAACATGCTAGATCCTGCAACTCAAGCTCTGCAACTTTGGGGGTCCTACCATTGGGTCTCCCACTTGTCCCTGACACTCATTACACATAGACATCCCCTCCTCAATCCTAGCTTGGACTTTGGAGGCTTGTACATTTATGAGGAGAAAGATAAGAGAGGAAGCCTGTGAGTGCAAGCTAGGCCTATGCCAGCCAGCCCTCGCCATCCATTCAGCCTCCTATGATGGGAGGTCCATTAGACAGAACCTAGGGAGCCCCATGGACGTTTTTGGAAGGAGAGATACCAATATACACATTACATTACAATATAGGGAGAGAAACTCCCAAGGAAGAAGATGAAGTTTTAGAAAGAGAAGTTGATATTTTTGCATTTTCTTCCATTCATTCACTTGTAGTTTTATTGTAAGACTTGTGTAAACTTCTTTTAATGTCTTTAATGTCATTTATTACAAGTGCATTGCAAGTTTAGTGCTACTTTTTGGATTTCACAATTGTTGTGCCAAGCTTTCTTCATTTTCAAGCTTTAAAATGGGTATTGCATATTTTTGTTCATAGTTTATGTTTTCTTGCATTAAATTAAGTTCCAATCTTCATTTTTTCATTAAGTCTCTTTACTTTATGCATGTCCTTCCCTGTAGTATGAGTAGCTAAGTTTTATGTTGGCTAATCCAAGGGAGAACTCCTCTTGGGTATGCTATTTCAACTCATTTTTTACCTCCTCGTAGTGTATGTTGATTCGGTTTGACTAGGTGGAGTGTGGACATCGTTGTGAGTTCTTGATACACCGTAGACTTGTCATGGTGTATGCTTGAATTCTCACCTTCATTTTGGTCCCGCGCTTCCTACAAATCAATTGAACATCTAGGCACTATTGGAGGAAGGTCTTCAGTTGATTTGACATTCCCATTGGAATGACCCCTTCGGATTAGCCAACACTTGTTCCATTTCATTTTAAGAAAAAACACACTCACAAAAACTCAAACTCAAAGATTTTTACACTTTACCCATTTTCACCAAAATCACCTTCAAAATGATTCACCTCCTTCCCTAAGGAGTGATTAGTAGTCAAAATTAGCATATTACTATGCTCTTTTAAGACTAATTATACTTTTATAGAGTTTAAATGATGACATTTCAGGCCATAAATTCTTCAAGGGACTAAAGGCAATAAATATCAAACTATCATGCAACACAAGCATATTCTGGAGCAAAATTAGAAAAGCTTGGACCAAGCCAAGAACATTTGAATGTGAACGGACGCTCGAACTTCCACTTGAATTGATTGAATCCCAAACTGTTAAGAGATGGCATGTTGCAGCCAAGAAAGAAGACTCTGAGGTACTTAAGTACCACGTTCGAACGCCAACTCACATTTGAACGTCCACTTGAAATGATTGAAGCCCAAACTGCTAAGAGATGGTGTGTTGCAGCCAAGAAAGAAGACTCTGAGGTACTTGAGTACCACGTTCGAATGCCAACTCACATTCGAACGTCCACTTGAATTCATTGAAGCCCAGACTACTAAAATATGGCATGTTGCAGCCAAGAAATAAGACTCTGAGGTACTTGAGTACCACATTCGAATGTCAACTCACGTTCGAACGTCCACTTGAATTGATTGAAGCCCAGACTGCTAAGAGATGGTGTGTTCCAGCCATGATATGCATAAAGTGTGGAAATAGGTCTCCAAAGAAGACCACAGGCCACTTGAGTGGGAAGTCATGCCCCTTCTAGCGTTCAAACGCTCACAAAGCAAAGATAGCACAAACGTTTGAATGCCAGACAACGTTCAAACGCTTGTAGGGAAAAACATAGACAACGTTCGAACGCCAACTCACATTCGAACGTCCACCACATGTAGGATGCAGAGTAGTTGGCTTTCCACTTGGACTTGCTGCTTGATAGTTTCCATTGTAGTCCCTAATCTCCCAACATCACCCTCAATATGTGCTGGCTTATGTGTGTAAGGGAGTGTTACTCTCCCTCGGAATGATGTGGGAAATGGACAATGGAATAAATGGATGTGGACTGAACAAAATGTATGGAATGAAATGTGTGTGAACAAAAGTGCTCCCCAAGCGCAAGGAGTCTTTTGAGTGTCGTGCTTTATTTGGAAAAGTATTCCAAGGTCGTCTCCTCAGGGAAGGAAAGTTCAAGTGTGGTGAAGGTGATTTTGTGAAAAAGAGAAAAGTGTAAACTCTTTGTCTGAGTTTTTGTGAATGTGTTTGTGATAGAAAATGAAATAAAACAAGTGTTGGCTAATCCGAAGTGTTCATTCCAATGGGAATGCCAACTCAACTCGAAATCTTTCTCCAATGATGCTTAGATGAACGATTGATTTGTGGGAAGTTAAGGACGAGATGGAGGTGAGGATTCAAGCATTCACTGTCACACGCCCACCTCGGATCACATAGGGTGTGCGACGGACCGGCCACCAAGTCCTTAACCAACCATCCTTGTGCATAATAAATGCAAAATACTGCGGAAGACAAATAATAAAGTGATGCATTCCACCGACCTAATGAATACTACAGGAATAAACTAAACACCACCAATATCATTACTAAACTCTTGTAAAACCATAATTAAACCATAAAGTTCCCTACTCTAAACATGAACAATATTGTTCCCAAAACAATTAAAAATTTGTCTCAAAATTATAAAAGACTTTTATTCCTGAAAACCTAAAATAAAATAAATCTTCGATTCCTCTAATCTCTTGTCTATCTGTGGACTTACTCTTCACCATGATCCTCACCTGAAAAAATGTTAAAAGTTTGGGTGAGGACAAAGGCCCGTGAATAGCAACCACCTCTAATGAAGTGTGAAAATAAATTCCACATTTTATATGCAAAAATGAACTTTGTTATATACATAAGTAAAACAAATTGTACCTCAATCCCTTCCGTATAATCATGTAAACAAAATTATCTCATGATCATAAATAAATTTATAAAAGCAAAGACATTTATAACTCAAACACCCACTCATTTTCACAAATAACTTTATAAATGAAAGGCATTTATAAATCAAAACACTCACACACACATTCAGTTTCAAATACATTTGTCAAATCATGTTTGTTACCACTAGCCTAGTAATTGGCCCCATCTCTTGTCATCACTAACCTGATGACTGGCCCCGTCTCTTGTTATCACTAGCCTGATAACTGGCCCCCATGTGCATATCCCTATACCGACCACGCTGGTATACAATCTCGTTACCATTTAGACTTGCTAACCTAGTCCCCTTCGCATAAAACATGATTTCAACACACACACTAAAACTGTTGTTTTAGTCTTAGTCCCAACGCACACAAAATTTCTCTTTCATCACCAAAACACATTTAAGCAATGATATAAAATCATCCCATAATTTTTTCAAATTCACATGTATAAAAATTCACAATTGCAAAACATTTAGTTGCAACCTCAAACATCAACATATATCATATATGAAAAATTCACACACACGCACCCACAGTTTAATATAGAAAATTCTCCCAAAAAAAGTAGTAAACTACTCACCTTGATTTCTAAAATTCAATTCAAAGAACTCTTTCCCAACCTCAATGCAATCACCACCTAATCCAAAATAACATATCACAATCAATCTCTATTCCTAACTTCGTCGTTTCATGATTTTATATTTAATTTTTATACCTCTTACCCCTTGATATATACTTAATATATCTTGTACATATAAATATCCTTTATAATATGAGGTAATAGGGAATGTAAGTATTCTAGGCTTTTTAGACAAAAAATTTTAAAGTTTTGGGGTCAAATCATAATTTTTAAAACTTTTGGAGCCAAAGTGTAATATCCTTGAAAAACGAATTTTCTATTTTCGGGCTTGCCATAAATTTTCCAGAATTCTGTTCTTGCAACTTACCAACTAAAAAGGTACTTAAAAATAAGTTTAGAAGAATAAAGGGTCAAAATAAAACTCTTTGAAACTAAAGGGGAGTTTTCTATAATTTTTTTGGATTTGGTCTTCTTCTTCCGGCAGCTGAACCACCAGTATACTTCCTTTCCCCTTTGTGTTCTTTTTGCTTTGTAAGACATTAAACAAATTCTTTAAAACCTCAAAAACAATAAATTTATATTAGGTGTAAAAACACTTAAATTAACAACTTACACTAATATCCATTTATATATTCATCTTTAATTCCCATCATGAACACACACTCAGATATGCATATACATATACATATACATATACATATATATAGATTATGATAAAACTAGCACCATATGATTTAATATAAAATCCATCAAATAAATGATGGATTCATACCTTCAATAAATCCACATCCCTTCTTCTTCTTCTTCTTCTTATTCTTTTCGTTCTTCTTTCTTCCTTCCTTCCTTCTCTCTCTCTTTCTCTCTCTCTCTCTCTAGCGGTAGAATCCTTCTTTCCTATTTTGTTTATGTTTTGTTTTGCCCTATTTTGACTGCCTATATACAAAGCAAAACAAACCTTACAGTAACCCTACAATTCCTCATTCATTAATTACACTAACATCCCTTTTCAAAATGAATATCATAAATTGACCTAACTAAGTTATAGATATATATATTTCAAAATTTTGGGGTATTACATACACCGTGACAATGCCTACGGTATATCAAAAACTCACAACCAAATGGAGGTGAAAATCCAAGCATAACCCGTGACCAGGCCTATGGGATATCAAAGACTCACACCACATCCACTCGCAACCCAGTCAAACTGAACCATCGTACACCAAGAGGAGGAAAGAAAATGAGTTGAAACGGCAAACCCAAGAGGAGGTCTCCCATGGATTAACCAACTTAAAATCTAGCTATTCATCAAGGCAAGAAATGCATAATGTAAAGAGAAATGATATTGAAATGGAAGTTGAACTTGTATTGAAATGACGAGAAATGAAACCGGAAAAATAAGTGCATTTTAATACCAACTAAAAAGCTTGAAATGTAAAACTTAAACAACAATGGTGAAATCTAGAATACTTAACTAAACTTGCAAAACACTTGAAATAAATGACATTAAAAGTAAATAATGAAGCTCACAAGAGTCTTACCGTAAATTACAAGTGCAAAGATGGAAGAAAATGCAAAAATTTAAGTTTTGGATCTACTATTCATCATCTTCTTCCATGGACTACTCCTAAGCTTAGGTAGCCATACCTTCAAAGCTTGTGCACTGTTGAATATATGGTGTGTGACCCTTGCATTTTCGTCCATGGTGGTCCCTAGCATGTGTGTGAAGGCCTCCCATCAATAGGGGGCTGAATGGATGGGTCAGGCAAGCAAGCACAAGCTTAGCCTACACACCCATCATCCTCTCTCTCTCCTCCCATGCCTTCTCTTCCAAAGTCAAGAAATTGTGTAAGAATAGCCTAGTTGTATGTAGAAAATGTTTGGGATAGATGTGGGAGAAGCGTAGGTGGGCCCCCCAAGCAAGTGGAGTTGAGATGCAAGCGACCTGGGCATTTTGGGCAGTTTTAGAACAGCATACGGGTACTTCGAACATCAGTAGCCAAACCGTACCGGTACGGCATACCGGTATTGCCTGCTTTGGACCATTTTTTGTAGAATCGTCATAACGTTTGCTCCAACCGTCCGATTGAGCTGAAATTATGACACAATACATAAGACATCCAGATCTACAACTTTTATATTTTGAACTGTTTCAGATTCAAAAATGGAGCATGGTCAAAAAGGAGACAAACTGAGGTGTTGTTGCCAAATGGTGCGGGTGCTGGTGCCCATGTTACCAAACACCGATACCTCCTTGATTTCTTTCACTTTTAAGCCTCCAAATACTCATGTAATGTGTCCAAATCTTCACCACACATCCACACATAGTTGCAAGGTTCTAAACTCAATGATTTAAGCTATAATTACCTGCAACCACAAGATTTCAACATTATTCATAATATTGGCTAAGTCTAAGTAATTAAATTCAAAGTTAAGTTAAAATGCATGTAATGAGGCCATGAAATATGCAATATTTTGTGCTCATCACACTTTCCAACTTAAGCTTCGCTAGTCTCTAGCAAACAAAATGTAAAAATTAAGCAAACAAAGATAAACCTAAACTAATTCTGCAATTGCATTTAGAACATGCAAGAAGCCTTTAAACCCCTAGGTGATCCCTATTGGACGAGTTTTGTCTCGTGAAGGTTTATAGTAAAGATACCTGTGACGCCCCTAAAACCGGGGGTCCCATTGACCATCCGTCAATCCACGGAAATACCCGTGAATGTCACGTGGCTCGACATCATGTCTATCGCATCCCTGTAACCGGGATCATAATTNCGGAAATACCCGTGAATGTCACGTGGCTCGACATCATGTCTATCGCATCCCTGTAATCGGGATCATAATTTACACGTATAACCCGTGTTCCTTTAATCATTTAATTCAATGTANTTTTTTGTAGAATCGTCATAACGTTTGCTCCAACCGTCCGATTGAGCTGAAATTATGACACAATACATAAGACATCCAGATCTACAACTTTTATATTTTGAACTGTTTCAGATTCAAAAATGGAGCATGGTCAAAAAGGAGACAAACTGAGGTGTTGTTGCCAAATGGTGCGGGTGCTGGTGCCCATGTTGCCAAACACCGATACCTCCTTGATTTCTTTCACTTTTAAGCCTCCAAATACTCATGTAATGTGTCCAAATCTTCACCACACATCCACACATAGTTGCAAGGTTCTAAAATCAATGATTTAAGCTATAATTACCTGCAACCACAAGATTTCAACATTATTCATAATATTGGCTAAGTCTAAGTAATTAAATTCAAAGTTAAGTTAAAATGCATGTAATGAGGCCATGAAATATGCAATATTTTGTGCTCATCACACTTTCCAACTTAAGCTTCGCTAGTCTCTAGCAAACAAAATGTAAAAATTAAGCAAACAAAGATAAACCTAAACTAATTCTGCAATTGCATTTAGAACATGCAAGAAGCCTTTAAACCCCTAGGTGATCCCTATTGGACGAGTTTTGTCTCGTGAAGGTTTATAGTAAAGATACCTGTGACGCCCCTAAAACCGGGGGTCCCATTGACCATCCGTCAATCCACGGAAATACCCGTGAATGTCACGTGGCTCGACATCATGTCTATCGCATCCCTGTAATCGGGATCATAATTTACACGTATAACCCGTGTTCCTTTAATCATTTAATTCAATGTAGGTCCAATGAGCCTCAATATACCTCATTTAATGTCCATTTGTATCATTGGAACTAAAGCAGACAAAGTTCAAAAGGTTCGCCAAATAATTTTAGATTTTTCTGATTTTTGGAAGATCTACCGATAGATATTTGTTATAACTACCGGTAGAAGTTCTACCTGTAAGCTACCGATAGCTTCCTCATATTGGACAGGTACTACCTGTTAGCTACCGGTAGTTATTGCTTGTTGTNCATTTGTATCATTGGAACTAAAGCAGACAAAGTTCAAAAGGTTCGCCAAATAATTTTAGATTTTTCTGATTTTTGGAAGATCTACCGATAGATATTTGTTATAACTACCGGTAGAAGTTCTACCTGTAAGCTACCGATAGCTTCCTCCTATTGGACAGGTACTACCTGTTAGCTACCAGTAGTTATTGCTTGTTGTACAGGTACTACCTGTTAGCTATCGGTAGTTATTGTTTGCTGAACAGGTACTACCTGTTAGCTACCGGTAGTTATTGCTTATCAAACAGGTACTACCTGTTAACTACCGGTAGGTTTGGTCCATAATTTCATATTTCATTGATGTTTCATTTCCAATTCATCCCAAATCTTCTCAAATCCATCCCAAACATGTATAATAACATTTTCTACATTATACATGAACCATACAAGTTCTATTACATGCCTTTACATAATTTACATGTCAAAACGACATTTAACCAAAGCTTTTACAAAACTTATTGCCAAAAATCACAAACCGGCTTTTCTTCATCTTTGAGGCCCCGAATGTGAGTCCTCCACTAGTACGAACCCTGCACCTGAAATGTGTTCTCGTATAAGGTGAGCTAACGCCAAGTAGAAAATTTCCTAAAAGGACTACTCCCCACCTAAGTGCATATGCAATGTATTATGCAACAAAACACAACCAAAATCCATTCCAACGCAAGAATTTTGTAATCCAAGTTGGAATTTACCATGGAACTTACCATGACATGGCATGAATGAAATGAGATTTACTCCCACATTTTAACCCCGAGCCTTTTCCACGCTCCTCAACACATGCAAATGTCAACGCATATAAAATTGAGCTCCTCTAGCTCCTGCCATTTATATTATCTTCTAAATGGCTATTTAAAATCTCTGGGTCTTTATATAGGGTGGATATTTATGGACTTACACCAACGACACCCAACCGACACAGAATTTATGGACTTCCACCAACGGTTCCGCGTACACCGACACACTTCTTGGACCCTTATACCAACGGAGTGCATATCCAATCACTGGCCCTCTCACCCGAGGGATAGTCTAGCCCTTCTTGCTACCCCGACCCAATTTTTCCCTGCATGCAACCGAGCGACTCAGTGGAATCGTCAATTCCACTTCTCTGAGGCCACTATCAACCACCATATATGGTGTTTGATTAAACTATGCACCACACATACCCACACTCATGCCTAAGCCCATGAATGCGATGCCATAGTATACCCAAGATGCAATGGATGCCCAATAAGCGAGTTAACAATATATCCACATATCCCATGGCAATTCATATCATAAGCATATAAATCCGATGAATCATTACAATATCAATATATCAATTAACACATATTAACATTTCTTTCCAACACATTTACTAAGCATGTTATACATTGTCATGTCATAACAACATATCCACACATAGGCATTTTGTCAAACACCTTCAAGGCAACAATTCATATTATCACACAAGAATGTCCACCTCATTCACAATGCAAAATATAAAACATAGAACATGCTCATATAATCACTTTTTCATGGAATTACCAAGCAAGTAATTTCCACATCACAATTTCAAGCTAGGAAATTCTATTCCAACCCATTTCATACTCATTTTTCATACCCATTTCACCCATGTCATATGCATAAATGAATGAAATACATATTCTCCTTTAACCCACACATTTCATATAACACTACAAGTGGAAAATGAACCAAAGTAGGAGAACCCCCACCTTTTGAAGTGTAAAATGACGTTGGAAAGCTCCAAGAACCCAAAACAATCTTGAATCCTCACTTTCCCAAAATCTTGTTTTTCAACATTCAATGAAACCCGTCGTTTTTGGTGTGGTCACGTAGCCCTTGGCAAGAATACTGACTTTTTCTCTTGGCCCGAGTGGATTCGATGCCTGTGGAGTCGTAGATCATAGAGAGAAGGTTTAGAAATCCTCTCTGTTCCCTCTCTTCTCTATCGGCTAATCGGATGATTAAAAAAAATGGGCCAAAAATTCAGATTTCCCCCTATTTATAGTTTTAGAATACTTGGCCTACAACGCGCCACACAACCCTTTTTGTTTGAGTCTGTTTTCATCCCGAAACGATTAAATTTCATCCCGGTTCAAGTTTAAATTAATTTTATTTCAATTTTCTTTTAATTATTTCCCAAATTTTAAAATTTTATTGAAAATCCCATTTTCGGGTTATCCGAGACTCAACGCCTCGTAAAATGCAAAAAATTCGACTATCTCAGAATTCGATGAAATTTGACGTGGTAACTAAATTTTCTGAGACGAATCCAACGGTGAGGTCCATTTCTTCATCCAAGATCTAAAAAAATTCAGGTTTTCAAACTGTATTGTAGTGGCAAAATTACCGTTTTGCCCTTGTAATACCTACAAACTTCTATTCCNAAAAATTCAGGTTTTCAAACTGTATTGTAGTGGCAAAATTACCGTTTTGCCCTTGTTTACAAAAGTTTAAATTTATTGGGTTTTATAATACCTACAAACTTCTATTTCTTGTATCAAATATTTAAAGCTTATTCCCCCATCTTAACTAGCACTGGGATGTCAACAAAATCTTGTTCAACACACCCGAACTAATCACACATGAAACACATCATAACTTTAAATGTTATTCTAGAGTATACACCTGCACATTTCCTTTTCAAAACTCATGTGTGTGCGAAATGAACATGTAATTTAAACATTTAGACAAGGGAGTTCACATTCACTTTCGCTATCCAAATTAAGCTTTGATGCAAACTCACCAAGGGTGTCTCTCAACAGTGAATCACACTATGGTTATCCGGGCATGCTCTCCATGTGTATATGTGAGATAGAATCTTGGCCTCAAAATGAAATATGCTCACATATTAACAAAAAATGTAGTACATGCATAACAATGAAACAACCTTAGCATAATATCATGAAAGGAATGCTAGGACATTAGATAGCAAAATCAACTTCTTTTTTTTCTTTTAAAAGTATGCATTCCCCATGTTTCTCTAGATCATTTAGGACTTTCAAGGGTTGTAATGAGGCCTTGGGGTGATATTGAGGCAAAAGAAATGAAGGATATAGGATAACAAGGAGGGTTGTTCTGGGTGAATGACCTTTATTTCAAAAAGATCTCCCTTTTATGTGATTTCTAGGCTAACACCATCCCTTCTCACTTTATTTCTTTTTCTTCTTTTCTATAACATTTTCCTTTAATTTTGTCATTATTTTCTTCCTTCACCCTTTTCTTCTCCCTTTTCTTGGATTTCTCATTCTTGTTCATTGAACATTTTGAGTCTTAACTTTCATTCATCCCTTTTGTTGAGCTTCCGCACCACGATTTCTTCTCTTTTATGATCACTCATATTCAGCTCTAGGAACAACCAAGGTGAGATAGATTTTTATCATTTTGCATTGGCTTGGTAAAATGTGTGGCATAGAAACAAAATTTTCATTTAAGGCTCAATCATGGCACTAGGGATAAATTTTTCCAAGAAAATGGCTTAGGCTCAAAGCAAATCAAAGATGGCTTAAGATCATTTCTAGATAGGCATGGGAGAGCACATTACATTTCAAGACAAAGACNAACTCACTTTTAATGGAAGTTCATGTGATTTTAGGTAAAGAGCAGGTAAGGGCATGTAATAAGTCTCCCATCAAGTGCTTAAAGGCAATGGAGAAGAAGGGAAGGCTTAACAGATGACTCGAGACATCAAAAGACCAAGGAAATGCCAAAACAAGAGAAAACCTACCGGTAGAAGTTCATCAAAACCTACTGGTAGAAATCAACAAAAATCTACCGGTAGGAAAAGTGCACTAGAATTCTTCTACCGTAGCCCCTGACAAAACCTGCCGGTAGATTTTGCTTACTGAAAAAACCTATCNCTTACTCATCTCCACTATTCATGTCAAGCACTAAATGTGAACTCAATTCGTAAATTACAAAAATTACAAGTTCATGGTGCACTTATGGTTGAGTTCAAAAGCAAACAAATATGTTATACTCTTATGAATGGGATAAACTTCTATATTGTGCTCATGTATTCAAAGTTCAAAATGAGGATCAAGTAATCACAAACCCCATAACAATTAGGGTAGGGGAATATAGTTCAATATTGGATATTTTTCACCAAAAATTGTCCAAAATTTTCAAAATTTTTACATTTCCAACTATTATGTACAAAAAATGGTGGAACATGTAAATGGTGCATCTCACCCCCCAACTAGAACTATGCATTGTCCTCAATGCATAAGGAATCATGCAATGAGAAAAATGAAACTATCATGGGAAATAAGATACCCCCTCTTTTTTTTTTTGTTTATTTATATATATATGCATTAACGGAAAAAATAAAATACAAAAAGCCTTTTTTTTATACCCCCAACTTAGACTAGAACATGATACCCAATAAGATTTGCTACAATGATGCTCAAAGTGCAATGAGTCCAAATTAGGAAGTGGTAAACAACCTTCATGCTAAAATCTGCACTACAACATTATGAAAATAAAAATATAACAATAAAAGAAATTTAACTACTATGTACATGAAAGCAAAACAACAAGGGCACATGTCAATCCAGCTTCAATTCGGATATAAGCTTGCACCCATTGATTTTTTTTATTTTAAAATTTTTTTGTTCTATAAATGCCCTTCCTGACCCATCTATCCAACAATACAAAGGATAATCATTCAAAATGCTCAACCAAATAGATGTGTAGGCAAGTTTATGCAATTCCCACAATGGAGTATACAATTTCTCCTTAAAAGTCTCTACACTTAACTCCATTTCAATGCCCTCCCTAAGTTGAAAAATGTGAACCTCAACACCACTCTTAGATGGAAAAATGACCTTGGGCTCATTAGCCTCATGTGAGATAATATCATCATTAAATGTTTCACAATCAAGAGTGGAGGGAGATTCAATATTGATATGCATTCCGTTGAGATAATCATCCTAAATACATTGACCATGCTCAAGATGTTGTTCTTTAATTATAGCATTAGTCAATGTATTAAGTTCATATCTAATTTCAGAAATTTGTTGGGCTACTTGGGCATTGACTTCCATTTGGCATTGCATAAACTCGTACAAAATATTTTCCAATTCTTGTTCGATTGAGTCCCCATATGTTGGATAGTGGTAAAATTCATTTGGTGGTGTGAGATCTGATGAAAAATTATAAGGTTCATTCTCCCAACCATAACTCGTATAACTCGGCATAACATAATGGTCGGAGTAAAAACTTTCAAAGGCCAAAATTGAATTTGAATCTTCGCATGCAAAGTTTTGAATTGGATAATTTATTGGGCACTCACTAGTGATGTGTCCATACTCACCACAAATCTCACAAACATGTTCAAAATAAGGGGCATTTATTGCGCACTCACTAGTGATGAGCCCATACTCATTATAAATCTCACACACATTTTTAAAATATGGGGCATTTAACACATTTTCATTAAAATTAGAAAACATAACAAAAACACAAACTAAAACAAACTATTTACAAATGAGACAACAATGTGAAGTACAAGCGACAAGTGGATAGGCCAACCCTCGAGCCACATGATGATGTGATCTAAGCGATTAAGGGCCATGGCCTATTCTTTTGGTTCTAGGTGGTGGATGATGAGCATAGAATATTGCATATCATGTATCTCTTGGCACCCATTTATTCTTGCTTTTTGTGGTGAAATGAGGGAAAATGAATTTAAACTCACTTTTAATGGAAGTTCATGTGATTTTAGGTAAAGAGCAGGTAAGGGCATGTAATAAGTCTCCCATCAAGTGCTTAAAGGCAATGGAGAAGAAGGGAAGGCTTAACAGATGACTCGGGACATCAAAAGACCAAGGAAATGCCAAAACAAGAGAAAACCTACCGGTAGAAGTTCATCAAAACCTACTGGTAAAAATCAACAAAAATCTACCGGTAGGAAAAGTGCACTAGAATTCTTCTACCGTAGCCCCTGACAAAACCTGGCGGTAGATTTTGCTTACTGAAAAAACCTACCGGTAGGTTTTTGATTGTTCTACAGGTAGGTTTTGCCCAGAAACTCCAGAAGCCTGCAAACACGACTCCACTTACTTGACGAGGGCCCACCTCTTGTCATGCCGCACAAGCCCTGATATCTTTGACACGCCATGATGATCTCTTACACCTAAAGTCTACTTTTGGAAGAGAAAGCATGAGAGAGGTATGAGAGAGAAAGAATGTGGTTGGTGAAGGCATGAGAGGTGCATGCTAGGCTTGTCCTTGCTTGCTGAAGTGTCCAATCCCTTCCTTCTCATTAGAAGTCAGCTTTCATAGAACATGGAAGGGGTACGGATGAAAATTACCAACGGCTTACACCATTATTTTAGTTTTACATGCTTTTAGAGAGAGAAGTTCCAAGGAAGCACATGAAGTTATNATATATATGCATTAACGGAAAAAATAAAATACAAAAAGCCTTTTTTTTATACCCCCCAACTTAGACTAGAACATGATACCCAATAAGATTTGCTACAATGATGCTCAAAGTGCAATGAGTCCAAATTAGGAAGTGGTAAACAACCTTCATGCTAAAATCTGCACTACAACATTATGAAAATAAAAATATAACAATAAAAGAAATTTAACTACTATGTACATGAAAGCAAAACAACAAGGGCACATGTCAATCCAGCTTCAATTCGGATATAAGCTTGCACCCATTGATTTTTTTTATTTTAAAATTTTTTTGTTCTATAAATGCCCTTCCTGACCCATCTATCCAACAATACAAAGGATAATCATTCAAAATGCTCAACCAAATAGATGTGTAGGCAAGTTTATGCAATTCCCACAATGGAGTATACAATTTCTCCTTAAAAGTCTCTACACTTAACTCCATTTCAATGCCCTCCCTAAGTTGAAAAATGTGAACCTCAACACCACTCTTAGATGGAAAAATGACCTTGGGCTCATTAGCCTCATGTGAGATAATATCATCATTAAATGTTTCACAATCAAGAGTGGAGGGAGATTCAATATTGATATGCATTCCGTTGAGATAATCATCCTAAATACATTGACCATGCTCAAGATGTTGTTCTTTAATTATAGCATTAGTCAATGTATTAAGTTCATATCTAATTTCAGAAATTTGTTGGGCTACTTGGGCATTGACTTCCATTTGGCATTGCATAAACTCGTACAAAATATTTTCCAATTCTTGTTCGATTGAGTCCCCATATGTTGGATAGTGGTAAAATTCATTTGGTGGTGTGAGATCTGATGAAAAATTATAAGGTTCATTCTCCCAACCATAACTCGTATAACTCGGCATAACATAATGGTCGGAGTAAAAACTTTCAAAGGCCAAAATTGAATTTGAATCTTCGCATGCAAAGTTTTGAATTGGATAATTTATTGGGCACTCACTAGTGATGTGTCCATACTCACCACAAATCTCACAAACATTTTCAAAATAAGGGGCATTTATTGCGCACTCACTAGTGATGAGCCCATACTCATTATAAATCTCACACACATTTTTAAAATATGGGGCATTTAACACATTTTCATTAAAATTAGAAAACATAACAAAAACACAAACTAAAACAAACTATTTACAAATGAGACAACAATGTGAAGTACAAGCGACAAGTGGATAGGCCAACCCTCGAGCCACATGATGATGTGATCTAAGCGATTAAGGGCCATGGCCTATTCTTTTGGTTCTAGGTGGTGGATGATGAGCATAGAATATTGCATATCATGTATCTCTTGGCACCCATTTATTCTTGCTTTTTGTGGTGAAATGAGGGAAAATGAATTTAAACTCACTTTTAATGGAAGTTCATGTGATTTTAGGTAAAGAGCAGGTAAGGGCATGTAATAAGTCTCCCATCAAGTGCTTAAAGGCAATGGAGAAGAAGGGAAGGCTTAACAGATGACTCGGGACATCAAAAGACCAAGGAAATGCCAAAACAAGAGAAAACCTACCGGTAGAAGTTCATCAAAACCTACTGGTAAAAATCAACAAAAATCTACCGGTAGGAAAAGTGCACTAGAATTCTTCTACCGTAGCCCCTGACAAAACCTGGCGGTAGATTTTGCTTACTGAAAAAACCTACCGGTAGGTTTTTGATTGTTCTACAGGTAGGTTTTGCCCAGAAACTCCAGAAGCCTGCAAACACGACTCCACTTACTTGACGAGGGCCCACCTCTTGTCATGCCGCACAAGCCCTGATATCTTTGACACGCCATGATGATCTCTTACACCTAAAGTCTACTTTTGGAAGAGAAAGCATGAGAGAGGTATGAGAGAGAAAGAATGTGGTTGGTGAAGGCATGAGAGGTGCATGCTAGGCTTGTCCTTGCTTGCTGAAGTGTCCAATCCCTTCCTTCTCATTAGAAGTCAGCTTTCATAGAACATGGAAGGGGTACGGATGAAAATTACCAACGGCTTACACCATTATTTTAGTTTTACATGCTTTTAGAGAGAGAAGTTCCAAGGAAGCACATGAAGTTATAGAGAGAGAAAGTTGGACTTTTACATTTCCTTCACCTTTTTCGTTTTAGTAAACTTTATTCTACTTGTATTCTTGAAATCTTACACTTTAATCTCATTGATTTCAAGTTGTAACCAAGTCTAGCTTAATGTTCATGTGTTTCCATTTCAACATTTGGGTTTTCTTTTGAACCTTTGAATTTTGGGTATGTAACAAATTTGTTTTTATAGTTTAACCTCTTCTTGCATCAATACAAGTTTAATGCTTCATTTTACTACCATGTCTCTTTACATTGTGATTGTTCTTGTTTTGATCATGAGTAGCTAAACTTTTAGTTGGCTAATCCAAGTAGAATTTCCACTCGAATATGTGAAATTGCTCTCTTTCATTCTTCCTCGTGGTGTAAAGTGTGTGGTTTAACTAGGTTGAGTGCGGACGTGGTTGTGGGCTCTTGGTACACCGTAGACTTGTCACGGGGTATGCTTGTGCCCAACACATCCACATTAGCCCCTCAATTCCTACAAATCAATCAAACACCGATACACTATTGGATGAACGAATTGAGTTGACTTTGCATTCCCAATGGAATGACCTTTATGGATTAGCCAACCTCGCTTTCTTACATTTTTTTATTAAAACACAACTCACCAAAACACAATTCACAAGATTTTTCAATTTTCATTTCTTTCACAAATCACCCTTCAAAACATTCAGCATTTCCTTCCCTAACAGGACGACCTTGGAATACATATTGCAAGTAAAACATGACATTGCAAGTCTCTCTACAGTTGGGGAGCACTTTTGCACACACACACACACATTTTTGTTCACTCACATGATTTTCTCCATTTTTTGCATTTGAACCCAAGGGAGGGTGATTAGCACAAAACATTGCATATCCTATGTACATTTACATCCCTTTTATAATTACTTTTGCGGTTAAAATGAGCAGAATTACAATGTTTGAGCTATTAATGTAGTTTTGGTATGTTTACAGGTAAAAGGGTTTAAATGGTGCTTGTTAGGCCCTATCATTGCATTTGAGGATGAGATGAAGGCTTGACGAGAGCTTGAAAGGTGAGGTAACCAAGAAATCAGCAAAAAAAAGTAAAAACCTACCGGTAGGTTTTGGCTACTAGACCTGCACCTACCGATAGATTTTGCTCACTATAGTAAAACCCATCGGTAGGTTTCCATTGACCTACCGGTAGGTTTTACTAAAACATGTCAGATTCCGTATCTCAAGCTCTGCAACTTAGGGGATCCCACCATTGGGTCTCCCACTTGTCCCTGACACTCATTACACACAGACATCCCCTCCTCCTACCCTAGCTTGGACTTTGGAGGCTTGGACATAAATGAGGAGAGAAAGAATAGGTGAAGCCTGGGAGTGCAGGCTAGACCTTTGCTAGCCTACCAAATCCATCCATTCAGTCCCCTATTGATGGGAGACCCATCACACAGACCCAAGGACCTCCATGGATGTTTTTTTGGCAAGCTCCATTCACCATTATGGATACACATTGCAATATAGAGAGAAAAGCTCTAAGGGAAGAAGAATAAGTTCTACAGAGAGAAGTTAATATTTTTGTATTTTTTTCCATACATTGACTTGTAATTTTTGTAAGACTTATTTAAGCTTTATTTAATGCCTTTAATGTCATTTATTACAAGTTTATTTCAAGTTTAGTCTTACATTTTATATTTCACCATTAATGTATTTCAGAAGGTTGGAACAAAGCAAGAACGTTCGAACGTTAACCCACGTTCGAATATCTTCTAAAACCCTGCCAAGACTAGCTGCTAAGATATGGCGTGTTGCAGTCAACAAAGGGAAAATGCTGAGGTACTTAAGTACCACGTTCGAATGCCAAAGCAAATTCGAACGTTCTCTGGAATCCTGAGAAGGCTACACCATTGGAACCTGACATGTTGCACAAGAAAGAAAAACCAAAAATACTTGAGTACAATGTTCGAATGTCACTCCATGTTCGAACGTTGTCCTGAGTGACTGAGGACCAAATTGCGGAGTGTAAACTCAAGGTTGTTCAAGACGTATGGAAGTGACCAAGTCAGTGGCCACAAGCCACTCGAATGGAAGAAATCAGATGCCATCTGGCGTTCGAATGCCCTCAAAGCAAAGACACAGACAACGTTCGAACGTCATCCAATGTTCGAATGCCATAGAAGAAAAGACAGACTAAACGTTCGAATGCCAATTCATGTTCGAACGTCCCCTCTATAGACTGTCTGCAGAATAGTTGATTTCCATAGGCGACAAATACTATTCACTCATCCTCTCTTATCTCCTACCCCGTCCCCTTCCTTGCCTATAAATACTCCCATGTTGGGAGCTTAAAAGCATTCTTCCTCTTGTAGAGAAAGGAGGGAGCAATCTTTATTCTTGTAAAGCAAAAATGTTTCAGTAATCTAGTTCTTGAACATTTCATGTTTATGCTTTAATTTTCCATTTATATCAACCATGATGGAGGCTTAGACTCCCCTTGTAGTTGTACTTGCTTTTATTTACAAAGTATCAAGAGAGGTAGTTCGTCTTTTGGCTATAGTGGAAACCCTCCAAAAGCAACTAGCTTTCTTCTACTTTTATTGTTCATGTATTTCACTTCCATTGCTTAAGCATCCTTCTTTCTTAGAAGAGTGAAACTCTTCCACTTTTCTAGAGTCTTACCAAAGCTGTGGAGGGTGGAAAGTGATTTACTTAATCTTCATTGAAGAAAAGCTCTTTGTTTAGTTTGCTTTACTTAGTGGCATCTGTACTTGGAGGGAAGAGTAGCACTCATTTTTCTAGCTTTGCCAAGGTCATGAAAAGTGAGTAGTTCCTCATTTACTCTTTAATAAGAGGTGATGAATATGTAAAGATTATCCGCAAGTTATGTTTGTGCAACTTCTTCATGCTTTAATGGTTTATACTTCACCTGTTCATTGAGCGATTGAATGTACCTGGCAAAGATTGACGTCCTTTGTATAACCCAGGGCTTCATCTATGATATGGATGACTCCTACATAGAATGATCCATTGGTTCAATGCAAGTACCCCGGCTAGCTCTTCATGACAACATTTCAATCCCCACTATCATTGTGCTTTATTCAAAGAATGGATCATTAATGCCTTGTAGAAACACTTGCTTGTTTGTAGACAAGTTAAGTCTCAGCACAGACAATTCTTGTAAACTTCTAGAAAGGCATCAAAATCATGTGCTTAATTCTCACAGTCCATCTTTATCTTCCTAATCCTTGAGCTAAAGGGTGGCTGTTGCATTTTTAGAATCTTATATTTTATCTAGAAAAATCTTGAACAAAATCTTCTATTCTATTCAAGAAATCCCCACCACTCCAAACACTCAAAATTTCCAAGTTACTTGGTCTCTATTAGTGCTTACTTCAGAAACACCAATCAGAGGTCCTTGTGGATTTGACTCCGTACTTCATCGGATTATTACTACAATTTAACCGCTTGCACTTGGGTGTACACATTTCAGATCAAATAAGTCGGCACGAACCCCACACCTGAAATGTGTTCCTGTATAGGGTGAGCTACGCCCAATAGAGTATTTCTTACAGAGGCTTCTCCCCACCTAAATGTATGTGCAATGTTTACATTCAACAACCGCAATCATAAATCCATTTCATTTAAAAACATGCTATTCAAGATAAAATTTCTACCATGTCATGTCATGATATGAGGTGAGACTCACTCATGCATTTTCACCCAAGCCTACTCAGGCTCCCACAACACAATGCAATGCATGTGTGTAAAACATTTGTCATTTATGAAATACATCTAATGACCATTTTGAAATAAAATCATATGTTCACAAAACCAATTCATTTCTGTATGTTTCCCGTCAAATGAATCATTTATATAACAAAATCATGTGTCTTTGTTGGGTATCATATTTTGGAATCATATTGCTAGCTCTGTACGCCATTACACTTTTCTAAAATTTCATCACAGGGGAGTGTATGAACCAAGTAGTCGGGCCTTTCACCCGAGGGAGTGTCTAGCCTTTCTTGCTATGCCCGACACAAGTTTTTCTTTCATGCAACCATGTGACTCAATCAAATTTTTAATCCAACTTTTCCCGAGCCCATCACCAATCACCAAGTATGATGATTGATCCAACCATGCACACACACACCCATACTCATGGTCATGGATGTATTTTCTCCATGCAATATGCAATGTAATGCACCATTGCAGTGCCAATGTCATGCCCAATATGCAAGGAATGCTAACGAGCAATTTAACCACATATCTCGACGTATGTCATGATAATTTATATCATAAGCATATAATTATCATTCTCTATCACAATGTCAACATACCAATAAATGTATACCAACATTTATATCCAATTAATTCACAAGTATGCTACCACATAATCCATGTCAACAACACACTTAAATCACAAGGCACATTATAAACATATAGCATGCCCACATAAAACCCAATTTCATGGAATTTCACAAGCACTTCCATATAACCAAATAAAGCTAGAAATTGGTCTAGGCCATTTCTATACCCCTTTTTCTAATTTCCATGACTATAGGTAAGTCATAACTCATCCCATACATATACCCATTACATATGGACACCATAGGATAGAAATTAGTCCAAAGTAGGAGGAAACCCTACCTCTTGGAGCGTGATACGAAAGGTAGAACGCTTCTAGGCACCTCCCTAGCCCCAAAAACCTGATTTCCCAAAATCATTCTTTGGATCTTCTGTGAAATTCCTTGTTCTTCGTACGTACGCGTATCACTTGTCATGTAGACCAACTTTAATTCTTGGTTTGATGAATTCCGACCGACAAAACTCCTTGGATCACAAGAAAGGTAGAATTTTTTGATTTTTCTCTTCTCTCCCTTCTCTTCTCTTGCAACATGTGAGATCAGTTGACTTAGGGGTGAAAATATCTATTTTTTTTAGATATTTAACCCCTATTTATGCTTTTTAATTGTGCGGTCCACATTGTCCCACACGTTTATTACATCCGGGTCCGTTTTTAACTTGAAACTATTTTAA
The DNA here is from genome assembly GCA_963454935.2 of Ilex paraguariensis. NCBI lineage: Eukaryota > Viridiplantae > Streptophyta > Magnoliopsida > Aquifoliales > Aquifoliaceae > Ilex > Ilex paraguariensis. Next base: position 2,771,816 of record CAUOFW020000836.1, read on the forward strand.
TTAATTCCTGATTTCAGTTCAAATTAATTTTATTTAAAATTTTATAAATTTCATTTTTGGGGACCTTTTTGAGGTCATTCGTCACCCAATTGTCTCATAAAAAGTGTAAAATTCGACTATCTCAGAATTCGATGAAAATTGATATGGCAGCTTGATTTCGTGATACGATTCCAACGGTGAGGTCCATTGCATCTGCCGAGCTCTAGAAAAATATTGATTTTAAACCCGCATTATAGTGGCAAATTACCATTTTGCCATTTTTCTAAAAAAGTTCAAATTTCCCTGGGTTTTACAGGTTATTTGAATGAACTGGAATTTGACATAATCTCATGAAATAATATTAATACTATATTAAATATAATATTAACATTCTCCTTTTTAGAATTGATAGGATTCATACAAATATATAATGTGGAATCAAAAAGGGTTTTGTTAGGGATGTAATGTGGCCAATGGTTTAAGGTTTATGAAATGATGTCAGTGGGATTCAAACGCTATCTTTTCTATTCTGTGGCGCACCTCATTCTCTTCTTCGCATGATTTTGCATGTTTATCTTTTTTCCTTTTTTTTTTTATTATTTTTCACTTTCTTGGCTATTTTCTTTCTTTTGAAATTTCTTCCTCATATCATTCATTTGCCTTTTCTTGTCCTTTTATACCTTTTCTTCTTCTTCGGCTTTTTTGTATTCTTACTGATTTAAAAGCGGGTGCAAGAAAATTAGATAGCAAGGGTAAGTTTAATATATTTTTATCTGGCTCGGGTATTTCTTGGGTTTTAAGAAAAGAATTTATACTTTTTCAGGCTCAATCATGACTGACTAAAGATATAATTTTGTAAAAAGAATGGTTAAGGCTCAAGATTGATCAAACATGGCCTAAGATCATTTTCCAAAAAATCATATATCTGTATAATTTTTAAATAAAAGTTCAAGGACAATGCTAATGATATAATTCAATAAGTGTTAATCAAAACAAAGCTAATGAGATTATTCAAAGAAAGCTTACCGCCGAATCGAAGATTCTTATTTGAGTAGATATAGAATATCTCTCCAAGAAAGATTGGTTCAAAATCTACAATAGGTCTTACATCTCCACTACATATGCAAAAGAGTGTAATATTTCAAAAGATTTTTAACAATAAAGAAATATAATTGGGCTTTTTAGAATAAGTTTAAACAAAAATATTTAGATAATACACATCTAAAATATGAAAATCTCACGTGATCAAATTAAGACTATTATTGCAAAGCATTTGAATAATAACTTAATTTAACTATGAATTATATGAACTAGTATTCCTAACTTAAAAACATAAGTTCCATAATTCAACAAGAATAAACTTAAACAGACTTAAGTTCAAAGCAAACAAATTTAAAACATATATAAGTTCAAAACATAAATTAAAGTTCATATGCCTAAAGTAAAAGTGCATAATGTAAAAGATGAGTGAAAGATAGCAAAGTTTTTTCTATAGAATTTCTAGTTTCCAAGAAGTAGATGGTCCTCCACCAAACTGCTCTCAGAGTATTCTCAACATCTCTGCTTGATTTTTCTCATAATCAGTCAAGCGTTGATTTATTTGGGTGATGCTGGTACCGAGCTGGTTTCTAATCCTAGTAGAATTTGTCTGTCGGTTCTATCATCGACCAATATCTATGGTTGATCTACTTGTGTTTCAGGCTGCAGTGGTGGGAAAAATGCTTTAGGAATATGGAACGACTCTTCTTGTGGTGGAGGTGGTACTTCTTGTTACTCCTCCGGCTATCATCCATAACTCTTTCTCAATGAAGTTTTATCCAATGCTCCAAAATGGTCCACTATTTTCCATATAGGATCAATAATCACGCCGTTGTTCCTTCATATCTGAGAAACTAACATAGCATAGGGGAGTGAAGATTTTTTTCTATCCACAACAAGTAACATTTGATCCATAATTAAGTTTGAAAGATCAATTGTGTGCCCCATCCCGAATGTGTATAAGAAGTAAGCCTGCTCAGTATAAATTTGATTCTTTTGGGCTCAGGGTAACAAACTGTATAGTGTTGTCAAATTTAGAATGCGGTATTTGTCTGTCAGATCTCCTTGCTTTATGTATTTATTTAGTCTACCCCAAACAAACTCTGGGTTACCCGTCACCTCTCTCCTTATGTTATTCCAATTAGGTAATTCAGTGTAAGGATATTATGGGTTCTCTAGTCTCTGCACGGGTTGGAAAAAATCAGTTACAGTAGCCGGTGTAACTTGGAAAACCATACCCCATACGAACACACACAATTTTCTTTCTCCAATTATCTCAACATTACTATAAAATTTACGAACTAAAAAATCATAAGCAGGTGCAATAAATCTAACATAATGCAACCATCCTCTATTAGTAAGAATTTGTCTTAGTCCTATGTTCTCAAAATCCTCATAAATAACTGGCCTTTCAAAAATAATAGTTTTAGTCAAAAAGTTTGCATTATACCAAACCTGTTGTTCAAAAATTTCAAACATCACCTCATTGAAGATATTCCCGGGTCCAGGTTGTTGTGGAGGTGCTTGAGGTGGTTGAGGTTGATCCCTTTGTGCTCGACTTGAAGATCCTCTTGTTTGCCGTCTTGAATCCATGTTTTTCTTGATTTATCTTCAAATACTCCATGTCAACTGATTTCAATCGATAGATACCTTCAAAATGTGATGGGTAAGTGAATAATTGGAGAAGATTTGAAGAAAAATGGTGGAATATTACAGATTTGAGTGCTCTACTTTGGAAACTTCTGACTTTTTCGAATTCTGGATTGCCAGGGAGTGCAATTGATTAGGTTTTTGCATGAGGAGGCATATATATAAGGCACTACCGTCTGGACGACTGGCCCCACCGTCTAAACGGTGCTAAATTGTTGGTTTTTTGTTTTGCAACTATAGACTGTTGTTCTGATTTTTTACAATTCTACCCTTCTTCCTTTAAATTTCTACAGTTTACAAAATTAAATGCAATTTTATATATTCTTCAAAATTTTGCTAACCACTCTTTTTCTTGTTGCAAATATTGGGGGTTTTTAATTTTATTTGTTATTTGTTATTTACTAATTTTCCTATTTAGTTTGTAATTATTTACATTTATTTATATTTATTTATAGATATTTACAAATATGTATAGTTATTTACAATTATGAACAATTCTTCCAAAAATTATATATTATTTGAACAAATTGATTCAGAGTCAGAACTATCTATATTAATAACACTAGTGACATGGTTAACTTCATTTCTTACGTATCTTGTTAACATTGGGGTAGATAGGATGGCGTCTCAGGATACTTCTTACTCTGCCCATACCTAATCCACCAGAGACGATCTAACGCTCGACCTGAAATTGGTTCCGTACACTGATTATATTGTCTTAAATGTTTTAAACGACCACATCTTACACATCCACCTAGATGCTTTGATCTTCGGCATTTAGCAAATGTACTTGTTCCTCAGAGGGGTCTTGGTTGACTTTCAAAATTTTTTAAATTTTTAACTCTTCTAGCTTTTTGCATGATCAATGAATGTATATCCTTTGGAAGGCGACACAATAAAATTAAACTTAACCAGAATAGTTTCTCGTCCATTGTATAATGTTTTTTTTTAATAAGTTGACTCACTATCCAGTTCTTTAACGTCTGCTAGTCACAAAGACAAACAAATTTAAAACAAAATAAATACTTTAAACACAACTAATAAATTCACATCCATATCTCCCCGACTTAAATTAAACATTATCTACAATGTAAAGATAGTGATAATTACCATTAATAATAAAAACCCAACAATCAATTGTCGTTTCATCGATTGGGATATCTGGCTGTTACTCTAGAGATTTATTCTGTCAAATAAATTACAACTTGATGGGTCAAGCCTAAATGGCCTAATCTATGGGAAAAAAGCCCAAGTTTATAGAAGACCAAGCAAGCCCTATGAGGTCCAAGACGGTCAAGCCCATCAGAGAGCTACGGGAGTATCCAGGAACTATACCCCTGCCCCGGTGAGGAAGATGAGAGGTCGCCAAGGAGAGGAGAGGTCGCCAAGAAGAGGAGAGGTCATCAGTTATTAAGTTGCCTCTAGTCCATTATAACTGTCAAGCTACTCGATTACTACACAGGCTTCTATAAATTGTAAGCTCTCCCAACACTTGGGGGGCATCTCACAAAATCAAAGCTCATCTCTTCTCTCTTATAATTCTCTACTCTCCCAACACACCGTAGTTAATAAAATTCCCAGCGGACATAGCCATTGAAAGTGGATGTAGGTCTTGTTGACTGAACCACTATAAACCTTGTTCTCTTTCTTCCTCTAATTATTTTATTGCATTTTATACTACTCACTTGACTAGTGGTGTGCAAGCTAATTTGTGCATCATCATAACTAATTAGTAATATTATTGACAGTTAAGCAACAATTTAATTTCAGAGCATATAAATAGGATCAAAAAGTTGTACATAAGTTATATCTTGAGTAAAACCATCATAATATGGTTTATGTAACGCCCCAAAAACCACCCTAGAAGGCATTACCTTCTAAAACCATTCATACCATGAGAACAACTAATAAAATCCATAAATAACCGGGGGTCCATAATTTAATAACATTCGGGCAGAGTCTCATTTGTTCGGGGAGCTCTACCCAAAACATAACATATGCAATTATACTACGTTGACCACACCGGGTCCATTTATCCATAAAATATTTACAACATTATCCAAAAGAATAAGCCCAAATCAGGGCTACTACATCAAAAGAATTACATTTGAACTTAGCAGCGGAATAAACAAAATACTAGACTTTACATGATTTTACATAATCGTTCCTAGTCTAGCACCAAAAATAAACGACATCTCTAGATGTCCCACTCAAGATCCAAGTACCCCTCTAATGAAGCTTTTCCATGGCCCGGCTCGTTAGCACTGAGCTCCTCCTCCGGCCCATAATCTGTAAAATGTTTAACTGTAGGGGGTGAACACGAAGCTCTGTAGAAAAATCCTCCCAAACTCAAACAAGGTTTAGAAAGCATATAAAAATCGGTCGGTCTCACTTCGTAAATAACATATATCAATTTTTTAGGAAAAATAGGACATTTTAAATAGATCCCTAGTTTAAAGCGTAACAATAATCAAGTGAAAGGATAAAGTAAATTTCACAACAATATACCAATTTCAAATTTAAGCCATTTAGGAAGGGCACCTTCCGATGCATTGTCCGATACCAATGCACTGGCAAGACGATCCAACCCATCATCCCATGTATTTTGGTTCATCCCTTTATCTTGTATGTTGATTGCTTCTCATGGATCAACCCAACGATTATACCTAATCCACCAATCACAATCATGATCACAATCACAAGCACTTTAGGAAATGGCGTCTACCATCCCAATAGCAGTGACGAGTCCCTTCCCAGGAAAAATATACCATCTCTTGTTCAATTTCCAGTGAACGATAGTGGTCGCACTATCAGATGACAACCCACTGCAAGTGTTAGGAAACCATCTCACCCCCATTGGGATAGACTAACCTCTAAGGCTCTATGACATCTCTCGATGGCAAGCCAAGTCCATCACAACCATCATACAAATGAGGAAACCAAAATATTCTCAATTCACCAACAATTCCAAATAAATACAAAATCCACAATTTCTCATTTTTACAAGCATATCTCAAAATCCCCAAATTTATCATGTAACAATTCCAATAACCAATTAAGGAAAAATACAAGAGATCACAACAACATCATTTATTACTGAACACAAAGTACTAAAGTTTTAGAAATCAAGAACAAAAGAATATTGAGAGAAAAATTCACCTCTCATGAGAACAAGGGTTTTCAAAATAAGAAATAGAGGTTTCATGGCAATCCAACCATAGCTTTGTTTTGAACATTACAATATTTGCAAGAATATCAAACATCAAAGATTTACTAACACATATCTAAGATTTATAGTCAAAAACATATCTATATACATATATATATATATAGCCCTAGTCTCAATGAACAAGAGTGAGAGAAACCCCTACCTTGAATCAAAGTTCCAAGCCAAAAATCCAAGCTCTAGAGACCTTCTTTCTCCCTTTCCTCCTTTCCTCTATCTTCACCTAAGGTGCTAAGAGGTTTGGGGTGAGAGTGGAATGAAAGAAATAGAAGCAAATAGACTGAAATATGTGTTTTAAACACAGTAGTTCCGACGGTTACTGTTCATAGGCTGGAATTTGGGTTTTCTCTAAAATTACGATTTTGCCACTAAAAATCTGCAATTTAATCCCTATGACTTCCCTAAGGTTTTTCGACGTTCCGGATTCATTTTTAATGTTATTTTCACCTAACAACGTTTATTTTTATGATTTACTTCAAAACTAAAATAAATTTACACTCGAAACATTAAAATTAATATTTTATTCCTCATTTGTATTTATTCTTACGGTTTCAATACATATGGTTTATTTTTACATCATTACATATATAAGAATCACTAAACAAGTACATTACTATATTAAGATAAACATCTGGGGGTTTACACCTTCAAAGTCTAAGAAGAAAATACAATACTTTACTATCCAAGGAACACTATAGTACATATTTTTGATCAACTTCAGAGAATGAACTGATTTGACTCAGATATTTTTAGTATGTGTGACCTATATGGTTGCAAAGATATACGAGTTAGGGTTCTAAAAAAAATAACGGTGCACAATTTGAACTTTCTAACAAAGAGGTATGATCAAATTGTTGAAAGGTAGTTTGCCAGACTGCTTGGTTCTTCTATACTTGTCTAACTACAGTTTGGGTGTCTTTTGTCACAAATTCTATCTCATACCCATCTCCAATATAGATAGTATGGCTTCTATAAAGATCCATGTCTAGCATCATTCATTAACCAAACCAAATTACCATCCATCTCTTAGAATCATTTATAACAACATGATGTAGAACTAGTATATCCATCAACATTTTTCTTCAATTCCTCTAAGCTAGCTAATTGATGAGAATACAAAATGTCATATTTTTTTCTCTTTTAATATGTAGCCTTTTATACTTATTTTGAGCCTAAATATACTTATTATTCTTACATTTTGATTTAGGATGTAAATGGAGACGTTAAATGCAAAACAAAGATAATTGGACGATTGTTGATAGTTTAGACATGTGGGGTTTACAATCCACCCCCCTTAAAGAATGTTTCGTTCTCGAAACTTACCTCAAGTAGCGAATAAGTGCTGGTACTTTTCTCGAATTTCTTGCTCCGGTTCCCAAGTAGCTTCTACCACTCCATGGTGTTGCCACAAAACCATTACTAGTCGGATGACTTTGTTGTAGAGTACCTTCTCTTTGGCGTCGAGAATCTTCACCTGTTGTTCTTCATAGGTTGCTCCGTCTTGAATTTCAATATCTTCCAAGTCTATGACTGGCGTTGCATCCGATTGACACTTTCTCAACATCGACACGTGGAACACGTCATGTACCCTAGACAACTGAGCTGGTAACTACAACTGATACGCCGCTTTGCCCACAACTTTGATAACTTCAAATGACCCGGTATATCTTGGCGCTAACTTTCCCTTCTTGCCGAATCTAAATACTCCTTTCTTGGTCGACACTTTGAGGAACACGTAGTCTCCCACTTTGAATTCCAATGGTCTTCGTCTTTGATCTGCATAGTTTTTTTGTCGACTTTATGCCGTGCGTAGCCTCCCTCGAATGAGTTGAATTTTCTCGATAGTTTCTCGAACAATCTTTGGTCCAAACAAACTACTCTCGCCGACTTCCAACCAACACGTCGGGGATCTACACGATCTTCCATACAATGCTTCATACGGTGCCATCCCAATGCTTGCCTGATAGCTGTTGTTATATGCAAACTCCACCAATGGCAAGTGATCACTCTAGCTTCCTTTGTAGTCCAACACGCAAGCACATAACATGTCTTCCACAATCTGTATCACCTTCTTGGATTGGCCATCTGTTTGGGGATTAAAAGTTGTGCTGAAATGTAACTCTGTCCCCATGGCTTGTTGTAGACTTTGCCAGAACCGCGTTACAACTGAGAATCGTGATCCGACACGATAGAAAGCGAAACTCCATGCAATTGCACAATCTCACAATCTCACAGATATATAGCTAGCTCAAAGTCTTGAATGTGTCTGTGATCTTCATACCCAAAAAATGAGTGGACTTGGTGAGTCTATCCATAATAACCCATACTGCATTATGCTCGCGCGACGTCCATGGTAAACCCGACATGAAATCCATGGTGATGTGAACTTCCACTCTGACAAAGACCCTCTGGCTGATGTGATCTTCACCTACTGGCACACCGCACATCGTGCTATGAACCTTGCCACATCCTTATTCATTCCCTTCCATTGGCGCTTCATGTTCCTATACATTTTTGTGCTACCAGGGTGGATAGCAAACTTAGAGCGATGACACTCTCCAAGTATCTCCTCCTTTAGGGATGAATCATCAGGAACACATAGCTTCTCCCCATATCTCAATTATCAATTTCTCAAAGACCAACCCTCCATAGTTTCTCCATTCTCCAATTTAGCTCGAATCGACGCTAATTCAGGATCCAAGCATTGCAATTCCACAAACCTACGCTGGAGAGTAGGTTGAGCCACAAGGTTGAACAAGTATGCTCGGGATCCATCTTCTCCAACCCATAGATCATAATCTCCAAGGGCATCCTTCAAATTCCATTCACCTATGGAAACATTGAGTTCACCCCGAGACTTCCTGCTAAGTGTATTGGCTACTACATTCGCCTTCCTCAGATGGTAGTTGAGTGTGAAATTGTAGTCTTCTAGGTACTCAATCCACCTTATTTGCCAGAGATTCAAGTCTTTATGTGTGAAGATATACTTGAGGCTCTTATAATAAGAGAACACTTGCAATTTCTCTCCATACAAATAACACCTCCACAACTTAAGCGCAAAGACCACAATAGCAAGCTCTAAGTCATGAGTGGGATAGTTCTATTCATGAAACTTGAGTTGCCTAGAGCCATAGGCAACCACCTTTCCTCCTTGCATTAGCACACATCCCAAGCCTTGTAGTGAAGCATCGGTGTAGACGTCGTATCCTTCCCCACTACTAGGTATAATGAGGATAGGAGTCATTGTCAACTTCTCCTTTAAGGTACGAAAGGCTAGCTCACACACTTGAGTCCACACGAATTTTTCTCCCTTCCTTGTGAGGCGAGTCATCGGCATTGCAAGCTTTGAGAACCCTTCCACAAACCTACGATAATATCCGGCTAACCCCAAAAAACTACGTACTTCTGTCCCATTCTTTAGTGGTTCCCATTTCATCACGGCCTCAATCTTTGCAGGATCAACGGCTACCCCTTGTTCGGACACAACATGACCAAGGAATTTCACTTCCTTCATCCAAAACTCGCACTTACTCATCTTCGCATACAATTTATGTTCTCTTAATGTTTGTAACACAATCGAGAGATGACGTCCATGCTCCTTTTGGGTCTGTGAATAAATCAAGATGTCATCAATAAACACAATGACAAACTGATCTAAATATGGCTGAAATATCATGTGTATCAAATCCATGAAGGCTGCTTAAGCATTAGTCAATCCGAACGGCATTATCGTATACTCGAAATGACCATACCATGTATGGAAGGCAGTCTTAGAAATATCTTCCTCCTTTATCCACAGTTGATAATACCCTGTGCGAAGATCAATTTGGAGTAATACTTTGAACCCTTCAACTGATCAAATAAGTTATCAATTCATGGCTAAGGGTATTTATTCTTCACAGTAACCTGATTCAACCTCCGGTAATCTGTGCACAGCCGTAATGTCTCATCCGTTTTCTTCACAAAGAGGACCGGGCCTCCCCAAGGTGAAGTACTTAAACGGATAAACTCAATCGCCAACAAATGATCTAACTGCTTCCTCAGCTCCTTCAACTCCAAGGGTGCCATCCGGTAGGGAACAATGGATATAGGTTCGATTCCTGAATAAAGATCAATCTTGAACTCAATCTCTCTTTGTGGGGTTAACCCTGGTAATTCCTCTGGGAAGACATCCAGAAAATCCGATACTATCAACACTACGTCCGTAGGGAATTTATCCCGATCATCTCCCATCAAGCTAGCTAAGAAACTCAAATGGCTCTCCACCTTAGCTTTCAATAATTTACTACCTGTAGTAGGAAATGGATGGGAAGAACTTTAATCATTGATAAAACTAAAAACTACCCCTCCTGGTAACTAAAATGTAATCCGCTTGCTAAAATAATCCATTATCGTCTGAAAAGCGGACTACAAGTTCATCCCGAATATAACGTCATACCCCTTCATATCTAGAGCAACCAAATCCACAATCAATTCGTGCTCCCTAATACGAAGCACACAAACCTTGCAGACCCGGCTGGTACCCAACTGTTCGCTCGTAGGCAAGTCAACATTCAATGCATGTTCTAGCTTCTCAAAACCCAATCCCAAATTAATAGCATACGCAGTACGTATAAAAGAATGAGTCGCACCGGGATCAAATAAAATTCAGGCCCAAGAATTGTAGAGAAGAACGATACCTTCCACAACGGCATTGGAGGCATCTTCCTCTGGCTGGGTCAAGGCAAATACTCTCCCCTGAGTGGCGCCGCCTGGGGCTAGAGCTCCCAACGGCCTCTACTGTTGTAGTGGCTTGTTTGCAGCCACTTGTCCTGTTGCTTGGTTGTCCCTCGGTGGAAGCGATGGGCAATTGTGTCTGAAGTGCCCCACTCCTCCACATGCGAAACACTAACGGGGGTATGTGGCTATCCTCCCCAGTACACCTTCTGCTCCTCGAGCTATCTGAGGTCTCTGTCCCCCTGCCTGATCTAGGTGACGGTAGGGTGCCGCTCTCTACACTCCACTACTACTAGCACCCGCCCGAATCAGACCTCCCCTCATGGCAGTCTGCCTCCTCTAACTATCCTCTATATCCCTCTCTACCAGTGCAGCTCTATCCACCATGTCCCCATAGCCACGAATCCTGAGAGCCACAAGCTTTTCTCTAAATGTCGGCCTCAAACCCTACTCGAAACGCTTGGCCCTCCTGGCCTCTGTGGAGATGAACTCTATGGCATATCTAGATAACTCGTCAAACTTCCTCTCATACTCCATCACAGTCAAGCTACCCTGTCGAAGAGCGAGGAAATCAGCACTCATCTTATCTCTAACTGACTCGAAAAGATATTTGTCATGGGAGATTTGGTCAAACACATCCCAAGTAAATGCATCGTTCCTCTTTCTCTTTACTAAATCCCACCAATGGTCGGCCTCCCCCTCGAACAAGTAAGTAGCCAAGCCAAGCCTCAAGTCCTTGGCAACTCCCATGCCATCACAAATCTTCCTTATACGACAAATCCACTTATCCGCTTCTAAGGGTTGATAGCTCCCCTGAAACGTAGGTGGATGTTGCCTTAGAAATTCTCGAAGAACTACCATCCTTCAATCTCCATTTCCATTGCCCGGTACTTGCTCTAGAGGATACGCTCCACCATTGTGGTTGTGGTTGTCGTTGTTTCCATTCTGGCTTTGCGCCAAAGTGGTGAGCTCCCTCAACCATTGATATATGTCTTGCATGGCATCGGGAGGTGGTGGCGGCGGTGGTGCTTGGCCTCCACGCCCATGCCCACGTCCACGTTCGCGTACATTTCTGCCGTCTATCCTGCACATTAATTCACAATTTAGTTTCATTGATGTACCAGATATCCTAAGTAATATTTTAATCTAAAGCATATGGTTCATATAAAACTTGTCCAACAATTTCCTTCACCCTAATCCTACATCTCTAGTGGTGATCCATAACCTACAGCTCCCATGTAAGACCTAAAGCCTAAGCTCTAATACCAAATTTTTGTAACGCCCCAGAAACCACCCTAGAAGGCATTACCTTCTAAAACCATTCATACCATGAGAACAACTAATAAAATCTATAAATAACAGGGGGTCCTTAATTTAATAACATTCGGACAGAGTCTCCTTTGTTGGGGGAGCTCTACCCAAAACACAACCTGTGCAATTACATTACATTTACCACACCAGGTCCATTTATCCATAAAATATTTATAACATTATCCAAAAGAATAAGCCCAAACCAGTGCTACTACATCAAAAGAATTACATTTGAACTTAGCAGCAGAATAAAAAAAATACTAGACTTTACATGATTGTACATAATCGTTCCTAGTCTAGCACCAACAATAAACGACATCTCTAGATGTCCCACTCGGGATCCAAGTACCCCTCTAATACAGCTTCTCCATGGCCTGACTCGTTAGCACCGAGCTCCTCCTCTGGCCCATAATCTGTAAAATGTTTAACTGTAGGGGGTGAGCATGAAGCTCTGTAGAAAAATCCTCCCAAACTCGAACAAGATTTAGAAAACATATAAAAATCGGTCGGTCTCATTTCGTAAATAACATATATCAATTTTTAGGAAAAATAGGACATTTTAAATAGATCCCTAGTTTAAAGCGTAACAATAATCAAGTGAAAGGATAAATTAAATTTCACAACAATATACCATTTTCAAATTTAAGCCATTTAGGAAGGGCGTCTTCCGATGCGTTGTCCCATATCAATGCACTGGCAAGACGATCCAACCCATCATCCCATGTATTTTGGTTCATCCCCTTATCATGTATGTTGATTGCTTCTCATGAATCTACCCCACGATTATACCTAGTCTACCAATCACAATCACGATCACAATCACAAGCACTTTAGGAAAGGGCGTCTACCATCCCAATGGCAATGACGAGTCCCTTCCTAGGAAAAATATATCATCCCTTGTTCGAACTCCAGTGAATGATAGTGGTCGCATTACTAGATGACAACCCACTCCAAGTGTTAAGAAACCATCTCACCCCCACTGGGATAGACTAACCTCTAACACTCTATTGTATCTCTCAATGGCAAGCCAAGTCCATCACAACCACCATATAAATGAAGAAACTAAAATATTCTCAATTCACCAACAATTCCAAATAAATACACAATCCACAATTTCTCATTTTTACAAGCATATCTCAAAATCCCCAAATTTTTCATGTAACAATTCCAATAACCAGTTAAGGAAAAATACAAGAGATCACAACAACATCATTTATTACTCAACACAAAGCACTAAAGTTTAGAAATCAAGAACAAATGAATATTGAGAGAAAAATCCACCTCTCATGAGAACAAGAGTTTTCAAAATAAGAAATAGAGGTTTCATGGCAATCCAACCATAGCCTTGTTTTGAACTTGACAATATTTGCTAGAATATCAACCATCAAAGATTTACTAACACATATCTAAGATTTAGAGTCAAAAACATATCTATATATATATATATATATATATAACCCTAGTCTCAATGAACAAGAGCGAGAGAAACCCCTACCTTGAATCAAAGTTCCAAGCCAAAAATCCAAGCTCTAGAGACCTTCTTTCTCCCTTTCCTCCTTTCATCTACTTCTCCTAGGGTGCTAAGAGGTTTGGGGTGAGAGTGAAATAAAAGAAATAGAAGCAAATGGACTGAAATCTATATTTTAAACTTTGCAGTCCCGACGGTTATTATTCACGGGCTGGAATTTGGGTTTTCTCTAAAATTACAGTGTTGCCACTAAAAATCTCCAATTTAATCCCTATGACTACCCTAAAGTTTTTCGACGTTCCGGATTCATTTTTGATGTTATTTTAACTTAAAAACATTTATTTTTATGATTTATTCCAAAACTAAAATAAATTTACACTCCAAACATTAAAATTATTATTTTGTTACTCCCTAGTATTTATTCTTACGATTTCAATATATATGATTTATACTTACATCATTACATATATAAGAATCACTAAACAAGTACATTACTATATTAAGATAAACATGTGGGGGTTTACAGCTTCAAAGTCTAAGAAGAAAATACAACACTTTACTATCCAAGGAACACTATAATACAGATTTTTGATCAACTTCGGAGAATAAACTGATTTGACTCAGATATTTCTAGTATGTGTGACCTATATGGTTGGAAAGATATACGAGTTAGGGTTCTAAAAAAATAACGGTGCACAATATGGACTTTCCAACAAAGAGTTATGATCAAATTGGTGAAAGATAGTCTGCCGGACTGCTTGGTTCTTCTATACTTGTCTAACTCGAGTTTGAGTGTCTTTTGTCACAAATTCTATCTCATACCCACCTCCAATATAGAGAGTATGGCTTGTATAAAGATCCATGTCTAGCATCATTCATTAACCAAACCAAATTACCATCCGTCTCCTAGAATCATTTATAACAACATGATGTAGAACTAGTATATCCACCAACATTTTTATTCAATTCCTCTAAGCTAGCTAATTGATGAGAATGCAAAATGTCATATTTTTTTCTCTTTTAATATTTATCCTTTTATACTTATTTGGAGCCTAAATATACTTATTATTCTTATATTTTGATTTAGGATGTAAATGGAGACGTTAAATGCAAAACGAAGATAATTGGACGATTGTTGATTGTTTAGACATGTGGGGGTTTACAGTATAAGCCTTTGACCATTGACTTTAAACATATTTCCATTCAACGGATTTTCAATTTCAATTGTCCCATAGTCAAAAACTTGCTTAACAATGTAAGGACCTGCTCATCTTGATCTTAATTTTTTAGGAAATAAACGAAACTTTGTATTATATAACATAACTTTCTGAGAAGTTTCAAAGGATTTTCTCATTATGTTTTTATCATGAAAAATTTTTGTTCTTGATTTTTCAGTTTTTGCATTTTTGTAAGCTTCATTTCTTAATTCTTCCAATTCATTAATTTGAAGTTTGTGAGATATTCTAGCTTTGTCCATATCAAAATTCATTATTTTCATTGCCCAATATGCTCGATGTTCTAATTCCACCAGCAAGTGATATGGTTTTTAATAAACTTACCAATACATAAACATCCTAAAATAGTTTTATATGCAATACGGTAAGCCCATAGTGCATCAGTTAATCTTAAGGACCAATCTTTGTGATCTAGATTTACTGGTTTTTCTAAGATATATTTTATGTCTCTATTAGCTAATCAGCTTGTCCACTGTCTGTGGATGATACATGGTGGATATTTTATGTGAAATTGAGTATTTCTTTATAAGATTTTCAAAAACTTTATTACAGAAATGTAATCCACCATCAATTATAATGGTATGAGGAATTCCAAATCTAGACAAAATATTTTTTTTAAAAACTTGATCACTATTCTGTGATCATTCTTTCTACATGGAATTGCATGTACCCATTTAGAGACATAATCGACTACGACTAAAATATATAGATGTCCAAAAGAAGGGAGAAATGGACCCATAAAATTGATGCCCTAACAATCAAAAATTTCAATGATTAAAATAGGGTTTAAAGGAATCTTATTTATTTTTAAAATATCTCCCAATCTTTGACATCTGTCACACTTTAAGCAAAAAATATGAACATCTTTAAAAAGAGTTGGCCAATAAAGTCCACACTAAAAAATTTTAGCAGCGATTTTCTTTGAGGCAAAATGGTCTCCACAAGCTTCAGAGTGACAAAGCTGAATTGCCTGACTTATTTCATGATTAGGTACACAACGCCTTATTTTTTTATCTTTACAATATTTAAATAAATAAGGATCTTCCCATAAAAAGTTATGTACCTCACTTAGAAACTTATTTCTATCAGACTAGGTATACTGAGAAGGAATAGTACAAGTGGCTAAATAATTAGCTATATCCGCATACCATGATACTTTTGTTACTACTAATAGTTGTTCATCTGAAAAAGTTTCTCTAATCGGAGTTGGTTTTTCCTTTATTTCATAATTTAGCCTTGACAAGTGATCTGCTAGCACATTTTCTACTTCTTTCTTATCCTTAATGATAAGATCTAATTCTTGAAGTAATAGTATCCATCGTAGGAGACGTGGTTTAGCATCTTTCTTAGTAAGTATTTTAAAGCTACATGATTTATAAATATCACAATTGATGATCCAACTAGATATGAACGGAATTTATCTAATGCAAATACAACAACAAATAGTTATTTTTTTTGTAGTTGAATAGTTTATTTGTGCATTATTTAGAGTTTTGCTTGCATAATAAATAATGTAAGGTTTTTTTTTATTTT
The DNA here is from genome assembly GCA_963454935.2 of Ilex paraguariensis. Taxonomy (NCBI): domain Eukaryota; kingdom Viridiplantae; phylum Streptophyta; class Magnoliopsida; order Aquifoliales; family Aquifoliaceae; genus Ilex; species Ilex paraguariensis. The sequence continues at coordinate 2,787,972 of CAUOFW020000836.1, forward strand.
CTTTGACCTAATACAACTTCTATTGCATAATCACTTGCATCACACATTAATTCATAAGGCAAAGACTAGTCAGGAGGTTGCACAATAGGTGCAGATATAAGCATGTTTTTTAATTTGTCAAATGCTAATTGACATGCATCATTCCATTCAAATAAAACATCTTGACATAAAAGATTACATATAGGTTTAAATATTGAACTAAAATTTGTTATAAACCTTCTATAGAATCCAGAATGACCTAAGAATGAGAGAATATCTTTTACAGTTTTCAGTGTAGGTAGATTAGCTATTAGATCAATTTTTGATTTATCAACTTTGATCCCTTTTTTATACACTACATGACCTAAAACAATACCTTGTGTAACCATAAAATTATATTTTTCCTAATTTAAGACAAGGTTTGTTTGTTCACGTTGAATGAGCACTTTTTTTGAGATTTTCTGAACATAAATGAAATGAGTCACCATATACTGAAAAATCATTCATGAAAATTTCTAGACATCGTTCTACCATATTACTGAATATGCTTAACATACAACGCTGAAAGGTGGCTGGAGTGTTACATAGTCCAAAAGGTATTCTTTTATATACAAAAGTACCAAAAAGACATGTAAATTTAGTCTTTTCTTGATCATCTATTGCAATTTAAATTTTGTTATATCCAGAATGTCTATCTAAAAAATAATAGTATGCATGACCAACTATTCTTTCTAAGACTTGATCTAGGAATGGTAATGGAAAGTCATATTTTCTGGTGAGTGAATTTAGCTTTCGATAGTCAATACACACACACCAACCTGTGACTGTACGCATTGGAACTAATTCATTTTCTTTATTTGTTATTACAGTGATACCAAATTTTTTTGGAACTACTTGTTTAGGACTAACCCATTTACTATCAGATATAGGATATATAATATTAACATCCAATAGTTTAAGTACTTCATTGTGAACTATCTCTTTCAAATGTCAATTCATTCTTTTTTGCATTTGATGAGATGATTTGGTATTTTCTTCTAAATATATACAATGAGTACACATAAGTGGGCTTATACCTTTTATATCTGCAATTGTCCATCCAAGAACACTTTGATGATCTTTCAATACTTTTATTAATTCTTTTTCTTGACTTTCAAATAAATTGGATGATATGATCACGGGATGAATTTTATTTTTTTCTAAGAAAACATATTTCAGATTAGTTGGAAGTAGTTTTAAATCTGGCTTGAAGATTTTGAAATTGGACTTTTCAAATTTAGATAACATATTTTCACATTTTGGATTCTCTATAGTTTCAGATTCATCATTGAATACAAATTTTAAAGTATATAAATCTTTTAAAAGAAAAACCTTTTCAAAAAAACTTTTAAGTTAATGATTCAACACAATTTATTTCATGTACTTCATCTTATTCTCTGGGTTGTTTTGCACTGTTAAAAATATTTAATTCCAAGGTCATATTTCCAAATGAAAGTTTCATTATATCATTCCTACAGTTAATCAATGCATTTGATGTAGCTAGGAAAGGTCGACCCAAAATAATTGGTATGTATGCAGATGCATGAAAAATTGGTTGCATATCTGTAACGATAAAATCTATTGGGAAATAAAATTGATCAACTTAGATAATAACATCTTCCACAATCTCTCTTAGAGTTTTTATTGATCGGTTTGCTAATTGTAGTGTAACACTGGTGGGTTTCAGTTCACTTAATCCTAATTGTGTATACACTGAATATGAAATTAAATTATAACTGGCTCCAAGATCTAGCCAAGCTTCTTCAATTTGGAAATTTTCAATGATGCATGAGACTGTAGGACTACCTGTATCTTTGTACTTAAGAAGAGTGTTATGTTGTATTATAGTACTAACTTGTTCAGTTAGAAATGCTATTGTTGGTACATTTGTTTTTCTTTTTATTGTGCAAAGATATTTTAAAAACTTAACATAAGCTGGAACTCTTTTATAGCATCCAATAAAGGAATGTTAATCTTAACTGTTTAAATAGTTCAAAAATCTCTTATTGGTCTTTTTCAGATGTAATTTTCTTAACCCTTTGAAGAAAAGGTAAGGGAATAGGACATGGTTGATTTTCCTCATTCTGTATTTCTAGTTGCTTTTTGACTGAATGTTTAGGCTCAAGTGGTTCATTAACAGGAATTGACTTAAGCAATTTCTTAGAGATTTTAGGTTTAATAGTTTTATCAATGACTTTACCACTTCTTATTGTTGTGATTGCTTGTAGTTGACTTGGACAAGGTTCAGATGATATAGCATTAGCTTGACTTTGACTTTGAGGAGGTTTAGGCTGAGATGTAAATTTTCCTTTTTCTGACATACTGAGGGACTGAGTCAATCTAGCTAGATGACTCTTGATATCTTCAATACTTTAAGAAGTTTGGGCTTTAAATTCATTAAAAGCTTGATTTTTTTGAGTGTTAAAACTCATTTGACTTTGATTATGGCGGATATTGTTATTGGTTTTGTGGCTATGGTGGACCCTGTGTTTGATTTGTAGGTTGTATATAGCTCTAACTAAAATTTGGATGATTCCTCCATCTTGGATTGTAAGTTTTAGAATATGGGTTTAAATAAGGCTTATTATAAGTTGGAACAACATTAGATTGTTCAATCAAAACTTATTTGAATGTAGATATAGTTGGACATTCTGCTACAGAATGTCTTGACAACGCACAAATTTCACATATTTGATCAGTAGTTGACACAATAGACACTTGTTTTATTTTTTTCATTTCTAAGGCTTCTAATTTTTGGGATAAATTAGCCATTTTAGCTTTTAAATCATCATCTTCTTTCAATACATATTTTCCTCTTCCAGATGTAGATGGTTTAGTTTTCACTATATTTGAAGAAGTTGAGTCCCACATCTGGAAACTCTCATAAATAGTATCAAAAAATTGGAATGCTTCTTCAGGATTTTTACTCATGAATTCCCCCTGCACCATCATTTCAATAAATTGTTGCATTGCAGTTGGAAGAGCATCATAAAAAAAAATCAACTAAGGTCCAGTTTTTAAATGCATGATGTGGACAAGCTTGGAGAAGATCTTTAAATATTTTCCAACATTGATAAAAAAATTTTCCTTTTTTTGTAGAAAACTTCATTATTTGATGTCTTAGAGTATTAGTACGATGCACAGGAAAAAACTTTTTAAAAAAATTAGCTTGCAAAGCTTGCCAATTTGTGATAGAATTAGCTCTTAAAGAGTTAAGCCATTGTTTTGCTTTATCTTTCAAAGAAAAAGGAAAAATTTTTAATCTAACTATTTCATAATTATCTTGCAACGTTCCGTAGACTTCTTCAAATTCTTTCATATGAACATAACTTCAGTTTCCAAACCATGGAACTATGGTAATAACTATATTGTTCCTAACTTAATATTAAGATTTGGAGCATCTGTTGGAAAAGCAAAATATGATGGGACATTAGTTCGTGTAGGATGTAAATATTCTCTTAATGGTCGAATATTTTGAACTACTTCTTGTTCTCTAGGTTGTTCTTTCCTCGGCACATTTCTAGCTATACTTAATTCAAATGATTCTTGTGTAGATGAAGATGATGAAGACGAAGGAGATAACTGATTTACAGAATCTAATGATGAATGAACAGACAAAAACTATCAAAGAAAACACACAATTTCTATATATATATATATATCAATTAAACAACTTTCATATTTTATTTGATTTAAAATTACCGTAACCCCCCGGCAATGGTGTCAAAAACTTGATTCAACCTATTTCATGATATGATTAATATTATACATCCAAGTATAAGTGGTCGAATTGTAGTTTTCTCGGTTTAAGTCCAAGTATCGATCCCACGAAGAGTTTTAATAATTTAGGAAATAAAATAAAAATAGAGAAGAGGTTGTTTAAGCTAAGATAACATGAGATAGCTTGTGATGTGAGCTTAGATTGATAACTAGTTTAATTAAATGTATGTTTGCAGATAGATTGTGTAAAGACAGTAATATAAACAGTATCCTTCAGTTTAAGGATCCCATATGCTTTATATTGGTCAAATACGAGAAATGCTACCTTATAGCAATTAACTTCCATGTTACTGGCAAGTCAACTAATAGGTCTGATGTATATAAACCATCACACAACAACTTCTTAAGTTAGCTGGTGGTATCCATGACAATTGATAATCCAAGTGAACCAGAAGGACAAGCCATTCATATGAAATACTTGAATTACTCAATTGATCCTATGATAATAAGTTAGTGCACATAATAAACCAAAACACAACAACTTCTTTGGTTAGTTGGTGGTATAAAATCACAACACAACAACTTCTTAGGTTAGCTGGTTATAGATGTGTCAATTAACTAACTCCAGTAAACCAGAAGGACAAACCATTCATGAAGAATACTTGAATTACTCAATTGGTCATCTTTTTATATATACCAGTAGAACATCCTCAGCGTTCAGTAGTTAAACAACCATAATAACCCAGAAGGACAAGCCATTCATGAGGATCATTTAGATTTTGTACCATGCATTAGTAGAACTTCCTCAGCATTTCAGTTCAGGACAAGCCATACCGATGGAACACCATAGATATTTAACCGACAGGTTGATAATGCATTGATGACATAATTCCAGGCATATCACTAAAATTACGTACATCACTGTATCATGCATTGAAGTATTCATATATATATATATGTATGAATAAAACATCAGCATTTCCTGAAGTTAACCAATATTATACATATGTTTACCTCTTACTGGAGGATATAAGTAACTACTCACATCCCATTACTACCGACAAGCAAGGAGTGTGGATAGTTTTCATTACAACAGTAAATATAACACCAACTTGGATACTTCTTTCACAAGGAACAATTAAAATACAACCACCCGTAATATCAGTTAAGACACAAAGGTGGTGGCATTTCAACTATCCGAATAGAAAGATAACACAGAAATGTAGAAATATAGAGTTTTGGTTGGAGTGTATGACGGACCGGATTTGTGTCTGACTTCTTCTTTTCTCTCTTTCTTTTTCTCTTTCTTTTCTTTCTTTGGAATTCTCTCCCTGGAGCTCTCTCTATGCCCGACCGTCTTCAAGACAAGGCCACGCATGGCCTTTATATAGGCAAAGGATCAAGCACGAGGTGGAGGGTGAAGATGAATCGACTTGCGAAACTCTCTACCATCTATATACTCGCCTAATAGAGTAATTTCTACAGAGGCTACTCCCCACCTAAGTGCACATGCAATGCTCACATACAATATTTCATATTCACATCAACATTCCAAGTAAGAATATACATTCAATGTTCGAATTTATCATGTCATGCCATAGAATGGGATGAGATTCACTCATGCAAATCAACTCGAGCCCTTCCCAGCTTCTCACACATGCAAGTGCCAATGAGTATGGAATCGTCATTTATGTTGCACATCAAATGACTTTTACCAACCTAGGATCTTTGTATAGGGTGGATGTACTCGAAATTTATGGACTTCCACCAAGGGCTCCACGTATGCTGACATACTTCATAGGCCAAGCCAAGGGAGTGCGTATCCCAATCATCGGGCCTTACACCCGAGGGATCTTCTAGTCCCTCCTTGCTAACCCCAACCCTTATCACCATGCAACCTGTGCGACTTGGCCAAGTCTTCGACCAAGCTTAATGGAGTCCACTCGTCATCCACCAAGTGTGGTGTTGACGACAACCATGCACACACCCACATGATGCGATGTTACCGTGCATATGCAATATAATGTTCCATTGCACAATTATAACATATTCAATATGCTATGAAAGACATATGAACAATATCAATACATTTTACATATTCATGGCAAAATTATATCATAAGCATATAATTCCCATTATTCTCCACAATGTCCATATAACACAAGCATTTACATACATTGACAATTTTCATAACACAATTCCAAGCATGTTATCACAACTTTTATGCCAATAATACACTTAAGCACAAAGGTGCAATATAACACAAAATAGCCCATGTAATAGCCCACATAACGGCCCTTAGATAAGCCACAAAATAGCCCCTATATAGGCCATAAAACAGCCCCAAATTCAGCAACAAAACAGCCCCTAAACAGGCCATAAAATAGTTTCAAATTCAGCCACAAAACATCCCATAAGCATGCCGTAAAATAGTCCCAAATTCGGCCACAAAACAACCCCTAAACATGCCATTAAACAGTCCCAAATTCAGCCACAAAAATAGCCCCTAAACATGCCATAAAACAGTCCCAAATTCAACCACAAAACAGCCCCTAAACATGCCATAAAACAATTCCAAATTCAGTCCAAAATACAACCACATAGCAGTCCATATTTTAATCCAAAATGGTCCATCATTTCTACCCCAAAACAGTCCATAGTTTCAGGCCCTGAAACAGCCCCAAAGGAGAGGAATAAAACCAAGGTAAGAAAAACCCTACCTCAATAGAAGTGTAGAAAACTTCTATAACACCAAAACAACCTCAAAACTTTGATTTTCCCAAAGTGTCCTCTTGGATCTTAGGTGAAACCCACTCTTTTTAGTATGTATGCGTAGCCCTCATCGAGGAGATGAACTTTAGCTCTTGATCCGAGTTGATCCGAGCGACGGAACTTCAAAGATCCGAGGTAGAAAGCTTGAAGAACTTGAGTTTTTCTTCTCTTTTCTTTCCTCTCTATGGCTGGCCAAACAAGACTCAAAACGAGGGTGAAAATATCTGATTTTTCAGATATTTGCCCCTATTTATACCCCCGTAATGTGTGGTCCAAATTGTACCGCATAATTTTGACTTTCGGATCCATTTTTCGTCCTGAAACAATCCATTATATCTCGGATTAAGTTCAAATTAATTTTATTTAAAATTTTATCCAATTATAAAACAATTTTATAAATCTCATTTTTTGGGACCTTTGAAATGTCAGTCGCCTTGAACGTCATGCAAAAAATTTGACTATCTCAGAATGCGACAAAATTTGACATGGTGACTAGATTTTGCGATACGAATCCAACGGCGAACTCCGTTTCCTCATCCGAGGTCTATAACATGAGTATTTTAAATACGCATTAGGATGGCAAATTACCATTCTACCCTTTCTAAGAAAAAGTTCAAATTTTCCCTAGTTTCACACATTTCTCCCATCTTTTGGGTATTTGTATATTTTGGTTGCAGTTGACAATGTCTTTAAATGGGCAGAGGCAATTCCATGTAGAAATAATTATCACAGAACAGTGATCATGTTTTTGAAAGAAAATATTTTGTTCAGATTTAGAATTCCTCGAAAAAAATTTTTGTCTATAATAACCCATCGTAACCAATATATCCCCCGAACTTATATGAATACCTCAATTCGCTTTGAATGATGCTTAAATAAATTTTCTAAAGGTTCAATGATATCTGCCAGAAGAATTTAATCAAATAAATTTTCTAAATAATAACTAGCCAAACAGATGGATATGTGCTCATGAATGAAAAGATCACAAACAATGTTAAGCCAACTAGTATGTCAAACTATAGACTCAACATGTTCATCAATTTCCCTTAAATTGACAATTAATTCCATTCATCATTGGCCATGATCAAATTCAATCAACCCATTGCTCAAGTCGTACTAAAACTTGTTATTTAAATTGCAAAATATGCTATCTAAATGCATACCTAATAATGCAAATGCAAACAACACAAACACCCCCAAACTTAAACTAAACATTGTCCTCAATGTATAAAGTAGGAAAAATTAAGACAGGGGACTCCTCCGAAAATTCCCTAGTTTGCATCATCGACAACGTCTTCGTCGTCTGCTGAGTCGGGAGTGTATTCGAGAAACATAGGTGGGTTGTTCTTGCCTCCTAGTAAGGCTTTATGTCTGCTCCAACTTTATATTCAATCCTTGGGACCTGCAAGCAATTGAAATACCAATTAAAATGCACTGACTAACTAGCTACATTATTTTTTATAAAAAAATAAATTAAAATAAAATGAAATAAAACTTAGAAACTAAAATTTGGGTTGCCTCCCAGTTAGCACTTGTTTTATAGTCTTCAACTTGACTACTTCCTGTTTCATCCTTGGTCGGCAAGGGTAATTGAGATCTTTTCACGATCAATGTCACTATCGCAATTGTACTTCAGCCTTTGCCCTTTCACCTTGAAAGTTCTCTTTGAGTTAGCTTCCTCAACTTCGCCTACTCCATGTGGGAACACCTCTTCTTTATATAGCTTGATGTTCTCAAGTGGATATGACGTACAACTTCCTATCAATACCTTATTCACTTCATCTTCCACCAAATCAACCCGAAACCATTCTTCCGGTTCCTTTGAAAATTTTATAGCTGAAAATACATTGAATGTAACCTCTTGATCTTGGATTTGCATAGTTAGCTCAACTTTTGTACTTCAATAAGTGTTCTCCCCGTTGCTAAGAATGGTCACCCAAGAATAATAGGTATTTTCCTATCTTCCTCGCAATCTAAGACTATGAAATCAACTAAAAAAATGAACTTATCCACTTTAACTAGAACATCCTCAACTATGTCCCTTGGATAAGTGAGTGATCCATCCGCAAGTTGCAATGTGATGTTAGTAGGCTTTGCTTCCTTTAAACCTAATTGCTGATAAATTGAGAGCGGCATTAAGTTAATACTAGCTCCCAAATCACATAATGCTTTCCCGAAAAATTGACTACCTATTGTGCATGGAATTGTAAAGCTACCTAGATAATTGAGCTTTGTTGGTAGCTTCTTTTGAAAAATAGCACTGTACTCCTCGGTAAGTGTCACTGTATCAAAATTGCCTAGTTTTCTCTTCTTTGACAAAATTTTCTTCAAAAATTTCACATAGTTAGGCATTTTCTCCACTACTTATGCGAATGGGATATTTATTTGGAGTTTCTTAAACACTTCCATGAATTTAGAGAACTGCTTATCCCACTTCTATTTTTGCAAACGTTGTGGAAACGGTATGGGAGGTACAATAGGTCTCTTCTTACCTCCATTAGAACATGCAGTTGGATCTTCTTCTTTCTTTTCATGTTCCACATTCTTGATTAACCCTTATTAAGACATAACTTAATAGGTAAATTGTGTTAGTTGAATAAAGTTAAACTAGTCAAAATAAATCAAATTAGAATTAGTGTGTGAATAAAGGATAATGCATTAATTGTTGTTTTTTTCAGGATTTTGTGCGTCAAAGCTACAAACTACTGGGGAGCCAATTGCATTAAAGCTACAAACTACTGGGGTGCCAATTATCAAAACTCAAAACAAAGGAGGATCAAAGAATTCAAGGCCACCTAACAACATTTTCAAGTCCACCTAACAAGATTCAAAGTCACCTAACAAGATTTTCAAGTCCACCTAACAAGATTCAAAGCCACCTAACAAGACTCTTCAAGTCCACCTAACAAGATTCAAGGCCCCCTAACAGGACTTTCACCCTCCCTTGTTGCCTATAAATACCACCCCTTAGGACTTGTAAAGCATTCATCTTTTGGTAGTGGAATACCCTCCAAAAGTATTATTGCTTTCCTTATTGCTTATAACTTTCTTTAAGTATTGCTTTCTTTTATTGTATTCTTGCTTCCTTTTAATTTATTGCTTTCTTTTACTTTAAGTATTGCTTTCTTTTATTGTGTTATTGCTTTCTTTTACTTCCATTGCTTGAGCTTCCTTCTTCCCTTAGAGGAGTGAAACTCTTCCACTTTTCTAGAGCTTTACCAAAGCCGTGAAGGGTGGAACTTGATTCACTCATTCTTTGTCGAAGATCGGCTCCTTGTGTAAAATGTGTTACCTTGTAAACTCTACTTGGAGGGATGAGCATCACTCACTTTTCTAGTTTTAACAAAGCCATGAAGAGTGAGTAGTTTCTCATCTAATCTTTAGTAAGAGGTGGTTATCCGTAAGTTAAATTTATGCAATTTGTTTATGCTTAGCTTTAGTCTTTATTTTTTCATAATGTCTTCTCATTATATTGTTGTCTTTATTTTAAGCATGAATAGCTAAATCTCTTAGTTGGCAAAACCAAGAGGAACCTCCACTTGGGTATACCATTTCAACTCATTCTCCTCCCCTCTTTCAGAGTTCAACGGTTCGGTTTGACTGGGTTGAGGGTGGATAACTTGGTGAGTCTTTGATGCCTAGTCACAATTTATGCTTAGATAATCACCAATCTTACCCCTTGGTTCCCACGAATCAATCGTTCATTCATGCTCTATTGGAGGAGGGTTTCGAGTTGAGACGGTATTCCTATTGGAGTGACCTCTTGGATTTGCCAACATTTGTTTCTCATTTTACTTGCATCAAAACAACTTCTAACAATCAAAGATTTTACACTTTCTTTCTCCACAAAATCACCTCCCCTCGTTTTATTTCCTTCCCCGTGGAAACGACCTTGGAATACCACCAAGTAAAACACGATCCGTTAAAGTCTCCTTGCGCTTGGGGAGCACTTTTGTTCACACATACTCACATTTGAAATCTCATTCATCCACCATTCGTTGCCCTTTCTTTTGACATCATCCCTAGGAGAGTGACACTCCCCTTTATTCATATACTATACATGCTAAAAGGTGATGTTTATAGGTTAGGAAACAACAAGGAAATTTGTCAAGCAATTCTCGCTATCATTTATTTAACTCTCACTGTCATCTCCATGTGATTGTTTTGGAGTTCCACCAACAACCTCAAGTAACTATTTTCTACTTCGTAATGTAATAGCATTGAAATGTTACTTACCTTCCCTCTTAGGATTGATCTCCGTATCACTAGGTAGAGTGCCTTGAGGTCAGTTGTTAATGGCAATTGCAAGTTGACCCATTTGATTTTCCAGGTTTCGGATTGATACATCTAGATTGTTCATCCTTGTCTCATTCTGTGCTATGTACTTGGAAAATAGCTCCTCCAAATTTGACTTCTTTGCTTGCTATGGTGGAGCTTAATTCTGAAAGCCTAGTGGGTATAATTGTGTTGGAGTAGAAGTTTGAGCTTGATTATTATTCGAAGACAAGTTTAGATAAATCCTCCAACCAGGGTTATAATTATTGAAATTATTGTCATGTTGCTGCCTATTGAAGTTACCAACGTATTTTGCCGACTCTAAACTAATTGCACATTGATTTCTCATATGGTTCCCGCCACACAATTCACATACAACTGCCACACTCTGAATAGGCTGCACCCCCAAAGCATCAATCTTCTTTGTCAATGTACCAACTTGTGCAGCTAATGCAGTCACTACATCGAATTCATAAATCCCTGTTGCCTTTGGCTGATTGATCTGCAAGAGGCCACTAATAATTATTAGTAGCCATCGTCTCCAATAACTTGTTAGTTTCATCAAAAATTTTCCCCCATCAATGCCCCACCTGTAGCTGAATCAATACTAGTCCGAGTAGCACTGAACAACCCATTGTAGAATGTTTGAACTTGCAACTACTTAGGAATACCATGGTGAGGGCATTTCGAGAGTAAGTCCTTCAATCACTCCCAAGCTTCATAGAGAGTCTCAGAATCATGTTGTGCGAATGAACTGATGTCATTCCTCATCTCGTAGTTTTTGCTGGTGGAAAGAATTTAGCTAAAAAATTTTGAGCTAAATCTGTCCATGTGGTAATAGAACACGACGACAATGAATGCAACCAACTTTGCCTTATCATAAAGTGTAAAAGGAAAAAGTCAGAGTCTAATCACATATTCAGAAACCCCATTGTACTTGAACGTGTCACAAATCTCAAGAAAACTCACCAAATGATCATTTGGATCGTCGTTAGGCAAACCCCAAACTGTACTGAATTCTGAATCATTTGGATGGTACATGACTTAATCTCGAAATTGTTTGCTTGAATTGTGGGCCATTGAATGCTCGATTGTACTTTTGTAACAAGCGACATAGCATAATCCCTTAGCAATTTCTGTTCTTCTTCAGCCATAGTTTCTGTTTTCACAACTTTCGATGCCTTCTTTCAATTTCATCTTCGTATGGTAGTAGCTCTTGACCTGTAGATCATGTTTGCATACAAAATTCACTAGTACTTGCAAAAGCAATTGAAATAGAAAATTAAATAAGTTTAAAATAAGATCAAATTGATTGACATTAATATTGAAATAATTACTAGAATAATTCCCTGGCAACGGTGTCAAAAACTTGTTGTCCGAATTTGATATTAACAATTTACGTGCAAGTTTACATGATGAACAAGTAATAAAGTGATAAGTAGAGTATCGTTCCCACGGAGAATTATTGCTAATAATATCCAACTACTAACTTTGTATCAATTCAATTTTATTTAAACAATTGGAATTAGACAATGGAATTACTAATTTAAAATTAAATCTAAACTTAGTAATTAAGGGTTCAATTTACCGGATAAAAGAATTTAAGATTACAACTTGCCCTAATGCTTCGTATAAACCTTTCTAACTCTCTTTCCAATTAATTGATCAAAACATGTTGTTAACTGAGAACTTAAAGTTATTTATCAAACCTCTTCCGATAGTTAGATAAAAATATCTATTCCAACTAAATTATTATATTCCTATGTAAAATAATTTGGAATAGATCCACTAAGTTCAGAGTCTCATAATAGTTACACACGACATATAGGTATATTACCATCTTATACACAAACCCAACAATTCAATCCAAAGAAAAATTAACCCAATGCATGTCATCATATTCAGATCCAAACCTAAAATTCATTTTCCAATTTCATATAAGTTATCAAATTAATTATTGGCCACACAATCATGTATTAAGCACAAAATATGACAAACAACTCATGTATGATCAATAAAATTAGAAACGAGAGTAGATCAATTTAACTCAACATCAAGTTCCATTGCAATCTTAATAAGAATTTAGTTCATAATATCATTGAAAAATATCATTCTCAAATTAAACAACATCTTAGAAAATTAAGAAGTAAAAGTAAGAGAAAAGAATAAAAATTTAGTTGCAATCTTCAATCCTTCTCTAGCCTTCAAGTCTAATCTTCTTCATGTTGCTTCCTTTGATCCTTGTTTTTAATTTTCTTTTAATCCTTAGTCTTTTCTTATGTTAGCAGCCCCCAAAATCGATATATATCAGTCCTAACTCAAACGTTAGCATATATGCATCATTAAGGTTCAATTTCGGGTCAAAAACAAGTAAAAATTTGCGTCTAGAGCCAACACAAGTGCCTAGGCACTGGAAAGGTGCTGAATGGACAGTATGTGGTCGCAGGGGTGCTGAAAAAGAATTGGGTCTGCGCTGGCCCTTTTTTAAGCCTTCAACTGCCTTGTTGCTTAGCCTTCAAAAATCCAATACTTAGGCTCTAAATTGACCTTGTTTCCTTCTAAATGATCTTGTTTCCTTCCAAATGATGATTCCTACCAAATAACATCAATACACACAAAACAAATAAAAAGGAACATAAAATAATTGAAAACTTGCAATTTCATCAAGCCGAAAATACTCAATTGGTAGGTAAAAAATGGAATCATCACATTGCTCGGTTGAAATTATTTCCCTTTTCCCTCAAGGACAATGCCAAAACAAGGTTGAATGCCTTGCGACCTCAATCCATCATCTCTTGGGTGTAAATTCTTTTATAGTTTTTGAATAAATTTTTCCCGGTGCATAGAACCACCACCTTAAGAAAGGAAATTCAAAAGTTTCAGAGAAGTGCAATGTGCAATTCTATCATTGTTGGGATCACTATAAGGAATTGCTTCAATCCATACCACATTATGGCTTTGAATTGTGGCAATTGGTAAGTTTCTTCTGTGAAGGAATTACACCAGGCTATAGGCAATTCATCGACATGATGTGCAATGGCGAGTTCTTAAACAAAGACCCCAGTGAGGCCCTCGACTACTTTAGTACATTGCCCTGAAATACACAATCATAGGATATCACGATCCCAACGATGTACCTAGGACATCTCTGGGTAGCAGTCAACCACAAGGGGGAGGGATGTTTGATTTGAGGGACCAAGAGGGCTTGCTTTCCAAAATTGCCAACTTGTCTAGGAAAGTTGAGAGTATTGAGGCCAATATGAGACATGAGGTGTCAAATGCCTCAAAGATTAAGGAGGGCTGCTCAATTTGTGAGAGTGTAGATCATTCCGTATCGGAGTGCCCTAACATTCTGACACTTAAGGAAATGTATCACGAGCAAGTCAATGCCTTTAACCAAATGAGGCAATCATTCTCTCCACATTCAAACACTTACAATCTGGGTTGGAGCAATCACACGAACTTTAGTTGGGGAAATGAGAATCCCACTCCTCATGGTTCAAATGTATATTCACCTCCCGTGCCTCCTAAACAAAATCAATATCAAGGCCAAGGCCAAGCGTCTAGCTCCCAATACCTCTGGTCCAATCCGCAAGGGTATTCACCAAATCCACCCACATAAAATTTCTCCCAAAGTCCACCTCCACAAAACGGTTCCCTAGGACCATCCATCACATACACATACCAAACTCCTCACAAAAGGAATTTGGAGGATATGGTTCATTCTTTTATTCAAAGCCAGACTACCTTCAATCAAAACCTGACTGCCATTAACAATCAAAATGAACACAACTTTTAATGACTATAGGACCCAACTCACAAAGTTGAATAACTCCATGTAACCAATGGGTATTTGGTCTAATGAGAATAACTCCATGCGGGCATCACAACAAGAGAAGGGGAAATTCCCCACTCAACCCCAAGAGAACCCTAGAGGTCAAATTGTCATTGAGTTATCGGTGCCCTAAATAGAGAGTTGTGAGCAACTCAAGGCGGTTATCACCCTTCGTAGTGGCAAAAAAATTGATAAAACCATTGTGTCAAAGGTCTCATCCGAGGCCACATTGCCAAAAGAAAAAGAAGCCATAGGTGACACTGAGGGGGGGTGAGGTGAGTGATGAGGTGGGTGAGAAAGAAAAATTGATTGATGAAAGTGTGCTTGTTTCCCCTATGCCTGCTCCTTTTCCTAATCATTTGAAGCCACTTGTCAAGGTGGCTAACTATTCTAATATAATTGAAATGTTCAAGCAGGTGAAAATCAACATTCCACTCCTCGATGCAATAAAGCAAATTCCATCTTGTGCAAAGATCTTAAAAGACATATGCACGATGAAGAGGACGCTTAATGTTTACTAGAAAGTGTTCCTCATCGAGCAAGTGAACTCAATTTTGAGGACAAACACCCCTCCAAAGTTTAAAGACCCCGAGTGTCCTACCATTGCCATAACAATCGGGAATTGTTGGGTGGGGCAAGCACTCCTTGATTTGGGGGCTAGTGTGAACCTCCTTTCGTACTCGGTATACCAATAACTCTACCTCAAAGAGTTGAAGCCTAATCCAATCACGCTTCAACTAGCGGACCGTAGTGTCCGAACACCGAGGGGAGTAGTTAAGGATGTTTTAGTGCAAGTTGATCAATTTTACTTTCCTGTTGATTTTATTAAGCTTGACACTCACCCACTTGCAAATCTTAGCTCCCAAATCCCTGTAATACTTGGTAGACTTTTCTTGCCAGATCTAATGCAATAATTAATTGCAGGAACGATATTATGAAGCTAGCATTTGGGAACATGACTATGGATCTCAACGTGTTCAACTTGTCCAAGCAACCGAGGGATGATAAGGAGGTGCACAAAGTCAATAGGATTGACACCTTGGTGGAAGAACACTTGGAGCTTTTGGGTATCTTGGAAGTTGAGGAGGGGAATGTTGATATAGAGGAAGTTGATGAGCCAAATGAATTGGAAAGTTTGAAAGGGGTAGAAAAATGAACCCCTAAATTTGAGAAGCTCCCACACCAAGACAAGAAGATTTTTCTATCAAATGAGAAAAAACACATATTAGAATTGAAGCCACTACCATCCCATTTGAAGTATGCATATCTTGGGGAGGACAAGACATTTTTAGTGGTGATTAGCTCAACGTTGGAAGCAAACCAAGACGAAGAACTCTTGGAAGTGTTATAGAGGCATAAGGGGGTGATTGGTTTGACAATTGCCGACATCACAAAGAAGGTTGAACCATCTCGAAAACCATAAAGAAGGTTGAACCCAATCATGAAGTAGGTGATGAGGGACGAGGTGCTAAAACTACTTGACGTGGGCATCATTTTTTTGATTGCTGATAGTAAGTTGGTTAGCCCCGCACAAGTAGTACCCAAGAAGTCGAGAGTCACCGTTGTTGAGAATGAAGAGAATGAGCTTATTCCAACGAGGGTAAACACAGGTTGGAGAGCTTGTATTGATTACCAAAAGCTCAACTTGTCCACAAGAAATGACTACTTCCCTTTGCCATTCCTGGACCAAGTGCTGGAATGAGTAACGGGGCATCTATTCTATTGCTTCTTAAATGGATACTCCCACTACAATCAAATCAAGATTGCATTGGAAGATCAGGAGAAAACCACCTTCACTTGTACCTATGGTACTTTTGCCTATCGTCGCATGCCTTTTAGGCTATGTAATGCCCCTGAACCTTTCAACATTCCATGATGGGAATCATTAATAACATGGTGAAGAAGACTGTTGAGGTGTTTATAGATGACTTCTCGGTCTTTGGGGATTCTTTCAGTAGATGCTTGGAGAAATTGGAAAAGCGTCTTGAGAGATGTGAAGAGAAGAGCTTAGTCTTGAATTGGGAGAAGTGTCACTTCATGGTGACACAAGGATTGTTCTTGAGCACATCATCTTGGCAAAAGGGATCTAAGTTGACAAATGAAAAGTGGAGGTCATCTCAAACCTCCCTACGCTGAAAGTTGTTAAGGATATCAGGTCATTTCTAGGCCATGCGATTTTTTACGGTCACTTCATTAAAAATTTTAGTGCATTGGCTTGATATTGCACCAATTTATTGTCTAAGGATATCCCGTTCGAGTGGACAGATAATTGTGAGGCATCTTTTACAAAACTCAAAAGCATGCTTACCATATCTCTGATTATGTGACCACCCAAGTGGGATTTACCTTTTGAACGTATGTGTGACACAAGTGATTACACGGTCAATGCAGTGCTCGGTTAAAGAGAGGACAATAGACTGTATGTAATTTACTATGCTAGCAAAACCCTTAAAGAAGCTCAAATGAACTATACCACCACCGAAAAGGAATTGCTAGCAGTAGTATTTGCATTAGATAAATTTTGTTCTTACATTATTGGTTCACCGATAGTAGTCTATACTGATCACTCTGCTTTTAAGTATTTTTTGTCTAAGCATGATGCTAAAGCGAGACTCATCAGGTGGATCCTCCTACTCCAATAGTTTAATCTGACAATCAAAGACAAAAAGGGAGTGAAGAACGTGTTGGCGGATCATTTACCTCGACTAGTGGTGCAAAAGGCTAATGAGCACATTCCTATACCAGATTTCTTCCCTGATGAACACTTACTTTCAATTCATTCTATTTGTCCATGGTATGCTGATATATGTAACTATCTTGGAACAAGAAAAATACCACCGTAGTGGAGCCCGGAGGATCAAAGAAGATTTATGGCATATGTGAAGTATAGCTACTTCGACAACCCATACCTGTTCAAGTACTGCCCTGACCAACTCATGCGGAGATGCGTACCAAAAAATGAACAACATGAAGTCCTTGCATTCTACCATTCATAGGCATGTGCTGGCCATTTCTCTACGAAGAAGACTTTGGTAAAAATTCTACAATCAGGTTTTTACTGGCCCTCTCTGAGAAAGGACTGTATTTCATTTTGTTAAGAGTGTGATAGATGCCAACGTTTGGGTAGTGTGACCTAAAGGAACATGATGCCCCTCTCCGCTGTACTTGTTATAGAAATATTTGATTGTTAGGGCATCAACTTCATGGGTCCCTTCCCTATGTTGTTTGGCTATATATACATTCTACTGGTAATAGACTAGGTGTTCAAATGGGTGGAGGCTATCCCAACCAAGACCAATGACCACCGGGTCATGGTCAAATTCTTAAAGGAGGATATCTTTTCGAGGTTTAGGATGCCTTGTGTAATGATAAGCAATGGTGGGTTGCATTTTTGTAATAGACCATTAGCATCATTGATGCATAAATATGGTGTCACACATAAGGTATCCATCGCATACCACCCACAAACCAATGGCCAAGCCGAGTTGGCTAATAGGGAGATCAAAAATATCTTAGAGAAGATGGTTAACCCAAATAAGATGCTTGTCTATGGAAAGGCTTGCCATTTGACAGTCGAGATGGAACACAAGGCCTATTGGGTCATAAAGACTTTGAACTACAATTTGAGAATGGCCGGAGAGCATAGAAAGCTAGAATTGAATGAATTGGAAGAGATTCGAACAGACGCGCATGAGAGTTCCAAAATTTCAAAGGAGTGGGCTAAGATCTTTCACGACAAATCCATAATGAGGAAGTCATTTGAGCCCGACCAAAAAGTGCTTTTACATAACTTTCGTCTCTCAATTTTCCAAGGTAAACTCCGATCCCATTGGGATGGCTCCTATCTTGTCAAGGTAGCCTACCGCAATGTAGTTGTGGATGTCACAAACCCTGAGAATGACAGGACACTCAAGGTCAATGGCCAAAGACTCAAGCCATTCTTTGAGGGTTTTAAAGGACAAGGAGTGGAAGAGGATTTGACAGATTTAGTGTATCTGAACTTGGTGGAGTAGTGACCAGTATTTATGTTTTTTAGTGCGCAATTGCTTTTATAAACTTACTTTATTTTTTTTTTATGTTACTTACTTTCCTTTGTCATATAGCTTTGTTTTTCCTAGTTGCAGATGTTGGTATTTTGTCAAAAGCTCAACTCTGAGGTGTTCTCTAACCCTACTCTTCTTTTTGAGGTCCTTTATTGCGTATCATATCTTTTTTGTTACATTGAGGACAATGCATGAATCAAGTTGGGGGGTGAGCTGCAACATTTGCATATTACACCAATGTTTGTGGAAGTCTTTGTGGATAATACGAATTTTTGTGGTGAAAATCAAAATATTCACCTTTCACATATCATATAGATTTTTGTTTACATTAGTGCAAATTATGTGAAAATTTTGAAATTTTTGTGAAAAATATCTAAATATTGATCTGTATTCCCTTATTAAGAGTGCTATGGGTTTGATGATATGTTGATCTTTGTCTTAGAACCTTGAGCATATGACCATATTATTGAAGTTAATCCTATGCGTGAGTATCACATATGTATCTGCTTTTGAACTCAACCGTATGTGCTCCTTGAATTTGCAATTGTCTTCAATTTACGGATTGAATTCATATTTTAGGCTTGACATAAGTAGTGGAGATGAGTAAGGACCCATGAAAGTTTTAGTGTCAATCCTTTTTGGAGGGAACTTACATTTACTCAAGGAACAATTTTTCAATGTCAAATTTGTTCAATAATCTCATTATGCTTGTCTTGGCTAGGTGCATTTAGGTAGTAGACTAACTACAAGAACATGCTATTCAGGATGAAATCTCATTATGCATGTCATGATATGAGGTGAGACTCATTCATGCATTTTCACCCAAGCCTACTCCGGCTCCCACAACACAATGCAATGCATGTATGTAAAACATTTGTCCTTGATGAAATACATCTAAAGACTATTTCGAAATAAAATCATATGTCCATAAAACCAATTCATTCCTAGATGTTTCCCATCAAATGAATCATTTATATAACAAAATCATGTTTCTTTGTTGGGCATCGGATTTTGGAATCACATCGTTGGCTCCATATGCCATTACATTTTTTCGGAATTTCACCTCAGGAGAGTGTATGAACCAATTAGTCGGGCCTTTCACCCAAGGGAGTGTCTAGCCCTTCTTGCTATACCCAACACAAGTTTTTCTTTCATGCAACCATGCGACTCAGTCAGATTTTCCATCCAACTTTTCCAAGCCGATCACCAATCACCAAGTATGATGATTGATCCAACCATGCACACACACACCCAAACTCATGGTCATGTATGTATTTTCCCTTTGCAATATGCAATTTAATGCACCATTGCAATGTCAATGTCATGCCCAATATGCAAGGAATGTGATACGAAATGTAGAAAGCTTCTAGGCACCTCCCTAGCCCCAAAAACGTTGATTTCTCAAAATTCCTACTTGGGATCTTCGGTGTAATCCCTCGTTCTTGGGACATACGCGTGGCCCTCGTCACGTAGACCAACCTTAATTCTTGGTTCGATGAATTCCGACCGACTGAACTCCTTCAATCGTATGAAGAAAGGTAAAATTTTAGGCTTTCTCTCTTTTCTCTCTGCAACGTTTGATTCAGCCGGCCAAATGGGGTGAGAATATCTGATTTTCAGATATTTAACCCCTATTTATACTTTTTAATTGTGCGGTCCACATTACCCCGCACGTTTATTACTTTCAGGTCCTTTTTTAACCCGAAATAATTTTATTAATTCTCGGTTTCAGTTCAAATTAATTTTATTTAAACTTTTATCTAATTATAAGGAAATTTTATAAATTTCTTTTTTGGGGACCTTTGTAAGGTCATTTGTCACCCAATTGTCTCAAAAAACGTGCAAAATCTGACTATTTCAAAATTCGACGAAAATTGTCATGGCAACTTGATTTTACGATATGATTCGAACGGTGAAGTCTGTTTCATCATCCGAGCTCTACAAAAATATCGATTTTAAACCCGCATTATAGTGACAAATTACTATTTTACCATTTCTCCGAAAAAATTCAAATTTACCCAGGTTTTCATAGACAGTTTTCAATTTTTGACGGGGGTGTCCATATTATATCAGTGGTGTTCGGTCGCCAGTATCTTTTTGTCTTAAAAAAAATATACTAGGTCTGTAAATTGGAAAGGGGCGTTTAGACATTGGTGGTAGACATTCGGATGGTGGCAAACTATCAGCATTTCCAATTTCCGATAGTTTGCTGCGAATCTTTTTATTGAGATGGGCATCTAGATGGTAGCAGGAGGCATTTGGATGCCCGACTCCTTCTAGAATTAATTTTTTTTTTTTTGCTTTTTCAGCCCGCTATTCCAATTTTCGTTGTCCCCTAAACTTTTGCCATATTGCACTTAGTACCCTACATTTTATGCTAGCCTCCAAATTTATCCTATACAATTGAAACCACATAATTTATAAACAATTAAACATGAATTGCAAGTAATTAACCCTCTTAATGTATATTAAAATGTTGCATTTAAGGGCTAATCACACCCTCATCCTAAAAATTAAAATAAAACACACAAAATAAAACCATTTTGATAGAATTTATGAGCGCATTTAGCATATGCAACAAGTTGTTAAAGCCCTAAGGTTACCCTTAGTTGATGTGTTTTGTCTTGTGAATATTTTGAGCGAAGATAACTGATTAACCCTAATTAAAGCATAATTTAATTAAGTTAATAGGTAAATTGTGTTAGTTAAATAAAGTTAAACTAGCAAAAATAAATAAAATTAGGGTTAGTGTGTGAATTAAGGATAATGCATTGATTGTTGTTCTTTTCAGGATTTTGTGTGTCAAAACTACAAACTACTGGGGAGGCAATTATCGAAACTGCAAACTATACGGTGCCAATTATCAAAGTTCAAAACAAAAGGGGAGCAAAGTGTAATTGATAGCCGTCAAACAAGACTTTCATCCTCCCTTGTTGCCAATAAATACCACCCTTTAGGACTTGTAAATCATTGATCTTTTGGTAGTAGAAAACCCTCCAAAAGTATTGCTTTCTTTGTTGCTTATTGTTTTCTTTAAGTATTGCTTTCTTTTAATTTATTGCTTCCTTTACTTTAAGTATTGCTTTCCTTTATTGTATTATTGCTTTCTTTTATTGTATTATTGCTTTCTTTTACTTCTATTGTTGAGCCTCCTTCTTCCCTTAGAGGAGTGATACTCTTCCACTTTCCTAGAACTTACTAAAGCCGTGAAGGGTGGAACGTGATTCACTCATTCTTTGTCGAAGGTCGGCTCCTTGCGTAAAGTGTTTTACCTTGTAACTCCTCTACTTGGAGGGATGAGCATCACACAGTTTTCTAGCTTTACCAAAACCATGATGAGTGAGTAGTTTCTCATTCAATCTTTAGTAAGAGGTGAAGGAAATGTATAATTATTCAGAAGTTATATTTGTGCATTTCATTTATATTTAGCTTCAATCTTCATTTCTTTTTGATGTCTTCTCAATACATTGTTGTCTTTATTTTAAGCATGAGTTGCTAAGTCTTTAAGTTGGCTAATCCAAGGGAGACCTCCTCTTGGGTATGCCATTTCAACTTATCTTATTTCCTCCCCTCTACAATGGTTCGGTTTTACTGGGTTGAGTGAGGACATGGTGTGAGTCTTTGATATCCCGTAGACTTGTCACGGGTTATGCTTGGATGCTCACTTCCATCTCGTCCTTCGCTTCCCACGAATCAACCGTTCATCTATGCACCAATGGAGGAAGGTTTCAGGTTGACTTGACACTTCCATTGGAGTGAACCCTTCAGATTAGCTAACACTTGTTTCCCATTTCAATTTCATCACAAACCAACTTCAAATTATAAAAGATTTTACATTTTCTTTTCACCAAAATCACTTTCAAAACAATTCACATCCTTCCCCAAGGAAAGGACCTTGGAATACTTTTTCAAGTAAAACACGACACTCAAAAGACTCTTTGCGCTTGGGGATTTTGTTCACACGCACACACATTTTGTACATTTCATATTCCACCATTCCTTGGCCCTTTCTTTTGACATCATCCCAAGGGAGAGTGATAGTCCCCCTCATACACACTATACATAAGTTGAGGGAGATGTTAAGAGGTTAGGAATAACACGAAAATAACTCAAGCATTTTTGGCGCCATTGCCTGGGAAGGCAAGTGTCGATTCAAGAAGGCAATTTTCAGACAACGAAGGTAAGTCGCGTGATTTTCATTATGGGCTAAGGTACATTGTTCTATGTATATATTTTTGTTGTGTATAATTTCACTTATAGATAAGTTGTTGCATGTTGGGACGGAATAAACAAAACCGATTGGTTAAACAACTCTTAGGCCCCAACATGAATATTGAACATAACCCACCCAAGGATTCCGACGATAATTTGAAAACGTTGGTGCCAATCCAAACGTTCGAAGGGGAGGGGGAATGCCTGAACCTAGAATGCTTAATCCACAAATGTAATTTCCCCCTTCTGTGAATGAAGGGAATAACATCCAAATGGATCCTCTAGCGAGGTCTATGAGGGATTTCCTTCAACCAATCCATTGCACCACACCCTCATGCATTCACTTACCGGTCCAAGCTCAACTTTTCCAAGTTAAGTCGGGGATGTTGCAACTACTTCCTTTATTCCATGGAATTGAAAGGGAAAATCCCTACGCGCACCTAAAGAATTTTCAGGATATGGTTGCAACCTTAAATGCTAACTATGTTATTGAGGACATAGCTCGATTGAAATTGTTTCCCTTCTCCCTTAAAGATAAAGCCAAATCATGGTTTGATGCCATGCGACCTCGATCCATTACCTCTTGGGCTCAAATGAATTTTGAATTTTTGAACAAATTTTTTTCGGTTCATAGAACCACTGCTTTGAAAAAGAAAATTCAAAACTTGTATGAGAAGTCCAATGAACAATTCTATCAATGTTGGGATCGTTACAAGGAGTTGCTACAAACCATTCCATATCATGGATTTGAATCGTGGCAACTAGTAAGTTTCTTCTATTAAGGAATCACACCAACCCATAGACAATTCATTGACATGATGTGCAAGGGTGAATTCTTGAACAAAGACCCTGATGAGGCCCTTGATTACTTTAGCACATTGGCCCAGAATGCATAATCTTGGGACATTAGGGATCCTAATGATGTACCTAGGACTTCTTCAAGTAGTAGTCAACCACAAGGGGGAGGGATATACGATTTGAAAGATCGCAAAGACTTGTTTTAAAAATTGCTAAATTGTCAAGGAAAGTTGAGAGCCTTGAAGTCAATAAGAGACACGAGGTGTCTAATGTGTCACAAACCAAGGAGGGTTGTTCAATTTTGCGAATGTATGGAGGATTCTCTATCAGATTGCCCAAACATTCTGACCCTTAAAGAAGTGTACCATGAACAAGTCCATGCCTTTAACCAAACGAGGCAATCTTTTTCTCCCAATTCAAATACTTACAATCCGAGTTGGAGTAATCACCCAAATTTTAGTTGGAGAAATGAGAACCCCATTCCTCATGGTTTAAGTGCATATGCATCTCCTATGCCTCCCAAGCAAAACCAATACCATGGCCAAGGGCAAGCATCTAACTCTCAATACCCAAGGACCAAACCACAAGGGTATCAGTCAAACTCGCCAGCACAAAAGTTTTCTCAAGTACCGTCCAATCCATCCACATACCAACCTCCTCACAAAAGGAATTTGGAGGATATGGTCCATTCCATCATTCAAAGTCAAACTGCCATCAATAACCAAAATGCCACGACCATCAATGATATAAGAGCCCAACTTACGAAGTTGACAAACTCCATAGGGGCATCTCAACAAGAAAAGGGGAAAGTTCCCCGCTCAACCACAAGAGAGCCCTAGGGGTCAGCACTTTGTTGAGTCATCGAAACCTTCGAGAGAGAGTTGCGAGCAACTCAAAGCTGTCACCAGCCTACATAGTGACAAAGAATTTGACAAAATCATTTGGCCAACGGTCTCACCCAAGACCACATTGCCAAAAGGAAAAAAAAAACTTGGGTAATGCTGAAAAGGGTGAGGTGATTAAAGAGAAAGAAAGAGAGGTTGTGGAGAAAGAAAAATTAATTGATGATTGTGTGTTTATTCCTCTCGTGCCTACCCCTTTCTCGAGTTATTTGAAGCCACCTATCAAGGTAGCTAATTATGCTGATATTTTAGAAATGTTTAAGCAGGTGAAGATTAACATTCCACTCCTCGACGCCATCAAGAAAATTCCATCATGTGCTAAGATTTTGAAGGACTTATGCACAGTGAAGAGGAAACTAAATGTCCACAAGAAAGCATTCCTCATCGAGCAAGTGAGCTCAATATTGAGGACCCACGCTCCTCCCAAATTCAAAGATCCCGGTTATCCAAGCATAGGCATCACCATTGGAAATTGTTGAGTGGTGCAAGCACTCCTCGATTTGGGGGCAAGTGTGAACCTTCTCCCCTACTCGGTGTACCAACAGCTGCAGCTTGAGGAGTTGAAGCCCACCTTAATCATGCTTCAATTGGCAGATTGTAGTATTTGTACACCAAGGGGAGTAGTTGAGGATGTCTTAGTTCAAATTGATAAATTTTACTTCCCTGTCGATTTCATTGTGCTTGATACACACCCTGTTGCAAACCTTAGCTCCCAAATTCCCGTAATACTTGGAAGACCCTTCCTTGCTACATCTAATGCTGTGATAAATTGCAGGAATGGTCTAATGAAGTTGGCATTTGGGAATATGACAATGGAGCTCAATGTATTAAACTTAGCAAAGCAACCGGGTGATGATGAGGAAGTAAGTGAGGTCAATAGAATCAACACTTTGGTTGTGGAGCACTTGGAGCTGGAGGGGATGTTGAAATTCAAGAAAGAAGGAATTGTGGATCTTAAGAATTATGATGAGCAAGAGGAGGAAGAAGATTTGAAAGGGATGGAAAGGTGGATCCTTACATTCGAAGAGTTACCCCATCGAGAAAAGAACATTTTTCCGTCGGATGAACAAAAGCCCAACTTGAAGTTGAAGCCCTTGCCCTCCCATTTGAAGTACGCCTATCTTGGGGAAGGTGAAACATTTCCAGTGGTCACTAGCTCTACATTGAATATGGAACAAGAAAAAAAAACTCTTGGAGGTATTGAGAAATCATAAAGGAGCAATTGGGTGGGCCACTGCAGATGTCAAGGGGATAGACCCTCTCATTTGCACCCACCGCATATATCTTGAAGAATATTCCAAACCTTCCCGATAACTAGAAAGACGGTTGAATCCCATCATAAAGGAGGTGGTGAGGGATAAGGTTTTGAAACTACTTGATGTGGGGAATCATTTTTCCAATTGTCGATAGTATGTGGGTTAGCCCCATACAAGTAGTACCTAAGAAATCTAGAGTTACGGTGGTTAAGAATGATGAGAATGAGCTTATACCTACAAGAGTGATCACCGGATGGAGGGTGTGCATTGATTACCGAAAGCTAAACGCTTGCACAAGAAAAGACCATTTCTCATTGCCATTCCTCGATTAAGTTCTAGAACGAGTAGCAGGGCATCTATTCTACTATTTTTTAGATGGATACTCCGGCTACAATCAGATCGAGATTGCTTTGGAGGATCAAAAGAAGACCACCTTCTCGTGCCCCTATGGTACCTTTGCCTACCGCCGCATGCCATTTGGACTATGTAATGCTCCGGGGACTTTTCAATGCTATATGATGGGGATTTTCAGTGACATAGTGGAAAAGATAGTGGAGGTCTTTATGGATGACTTTTCGGTGTTTGGGGATTCATTCGAGGGATGTTTGGCAAACTTGGAGAAAGTTCTAACAAGATGTGAGGAGAAGAATCTAGTCTTGAATTGGGAAAAGTGTCACTTTATGGTGACGAAAGGAATTGTGCTTGGCCATATATTTTCGACAAAGGGTATTGAAGTCGATAAATCCAAGGTGAAGGCCATCTCCAACCTCCCCACGCCAAGAGCCATCAAAGGCATCTGGTCATTTTTAGGCCATGCAGGTTTTTATCGTCGATTCATAAAAAATTTTAGTGCATTGGCCCAACCTTGACCAACCTACTGTCTAAGGAAGTCCCATTTGAGTGGTCGGATGATTGTGAGACATCCTTTGAAAAACTTAAAAGCATGCTAGTCACACCTCTGATCATGTGACAACCCATTTTGGATCTACCTTTTGAGCTCATATACAATGCGAGTGATCACACGGTCGGCGCAGTGCTCAGTCAAAGAGAGGAAAATAGACCATATGTAATACACTATGATAGGAAAACACTTAATGAGGCTCAGATTAATTATAATACCACTGAGAAAGAATTGCTAGCAGTAGTGTTTGCCTTAGATAAATTTCGTTCTTACATCATTGGTTCGCCTATTGTTGTCTTTACTGATCACTCTGCTTTGAAGTATTTGTTGTATAAGTAGGATGCAAAATTGAGACTCATTAGGTGGATACTCCTCCTACAAGAATTTGACTTAACGATCAAGGATAAGAAAGGAGTTGAGAACGTGGTGGCAGATCATTTATCTCAGCTTGTGGTGCAAAAGGTCGATGAACACATTCCTATCCCTGACTTTTTCCCTAACGAGTATTTGCTTTCAATTCATTATGTATGTCCTTGGTATGCTGATATATGTAACTATCTTGCAACAGGACAGATACCACCGCAATGGAGCCCAGAAGATTGAAGACGATTTATGGCAGAGGTGAAGTACTTCTGCTTTGACAACCTGTATTTGTTCAAGTACTGCCCCGACCAAATCATGAGGAGATGCGTACCTGAAAATAAACAGCAGGACGTCCTTGCATTTTGTCATTCACAAGCTTGCGATGGACATTTCTCGGCGAAAAAGACTTCGGCTAAAATTTTTCAATCAGGTTTTTACTGGCCTTCTCTTATCAAATATTTAGTTTCATTTTGTAAGGGATGCGACAGATGCCAACAGTTGGGTAGTGTGACCCAAAGAAACATGATGCCCCTTTCACCAATACTTGTCATAGATATAGTCAACTGTTGGGGCATCGACTTCATGAGTCCTTTCCCTATGTCATTTGGTTATTTGTACATCCTCCTGGCAATGGAATATGTGTCCAAATGGGTAGAGGCTATCCCGACCAAGACTAATGAACACCAGGTCGTAGTGAAGTTTCTCAAGGAGAATATCTTTTCGAGGTTTAGGATGCCTCCTTCAATAATAAGTGATGGTGGATCACCTTTTTGTAATAGGCCATTTGCATCTCTAATGTTCAAATATGGCATCACTCACAAAGTATCCACTGCCTATCACCCACAAATAAATGGCCAAGACAAGCTAGCCAATAGGGAGATCAAGAACATTCTAGAAAAAATGGTTGATCCAAATAGGAAGGATTGGTCCGATAGATTGACCAATGCCCTTTGGGCATACCGCACTGCCTTTAAAACTATTTTGGTCATGTCTCCCTACCGGCTTTTCTATGGAAAGGCTTGCCACCTGCCAGTCGAAATGGAACACAAGGCCTATTGGGCCATTAAGACTTTAAAATTTAATTTGAGAATGGTTGGTGATCATAGGAAGTTAGAGTTGAATGTGTTGGAAGAGATTCGACGATATGCGTATGAGAGCTCCAAAATCTCAAAAGAACAGGCCAAAATCCTTCATGATAACTCCATCGTGAAGAAATCATTTGAGCCCGGGCAAAAAGTGCTCTTATACAATTCACGTCTCTCCATTTTTCAAGGCAAATTTTGATCCCTTTGAGATGGCCCTTATCTTGTCAAGGTGGCCTACCCCAACGGAGCTGTGGAGGTCCAAAATCCTGAAAATGACCAGACATTCAAGGTCAATGGCCAAAAACTTAAGCCATTTTTCGGGGGCTTTGAAGAACCAGTGGTGGAGGAAAATTTAATGGATTCAATATACCCAGAAGTTGTGGTGGAATAACTAGTTTTTTCTGCCTTTCAATGTACAGGCTTTTATTTACTTATTTTAATTTTATTCCATGTTAATTATGTTCTTTTATCGTATAAGTTTTGTTCTTCTTAGTCGCAAATATTGGTGTTTTTGTCAAAGTTCAAGTGTGAGGTGTTCTCTAACCTTACTAATCTTTTACTGTCCGTTATTGAATATCATACCTTTTTTGTTTCATTGAAGACAATGCATGAATCAGGTTGGGGGGTGAGGTTGCACTATTTGCATCTTACACCAATGTTTGTGGGAATATTTTACACGGATATTTGTGCCTGCCAACACTCAAACGGATCGGGCACCCAAAAAAAAAGTTTGTGGGAATATTCCGCGCGGATATTCATACCTGCCGACAGTCAAAAAAAAAAAAAAAAAAACTAGCATGCCTTTATAAGGCGTCCAACATTTTTTTTCCTTTTTTCCCCCCATCCACCGGTGTTGGTCTCCCCCTTCTTCTTCCCTTCTTATTTTCTTCTTCTTTTTCTTCTTCTTCATTGTTTTCACTGTTCTTTGTCAAAACAACCTGCCCCCTGCAAATCCATGACCATATACGTCGACGACCCAGTCTTTTGTTTAATAATTTGTCTTATATGTTTGTATTTGTACATGAGTGCTCTTTTTCTGGTCGCACTTAGGGTGGGGGGTTTCCAGCCTAACCCAGATCTCCTTCGAGTTGACTAATTGTTGTGTTTTGTTTGTCGATTTCGACAGCTGAACAGATCTCTACCACCACCCCCCTTTCCCTTTTTTTCTTTGTTTATTCTTCTTCTTCTTCTTTCTGTTGTGTTGTCCTATGTAACACGACCCAACTTTCAACAATCCCATGACCATATTCCCTAAAGACCCAATTCTTTGTTTCATGATATGCATCTGTTTACTCTATTTGTACATGACTCTTCTTCTTCTGTTCGTACTTAAAATCAATGGTTTTCATCATAGCAAAAACCCAGATCTGCGTAGCGAAGATTAATTTGTGTATTTTTTTTGTAGGTTTCGGCAGCTAAACAGATCTCTACCCTACAACCTCATTTCCAAACTCTAAAAACTAGTAAATTCGAAACATTGGGGACAATGTTCGGTTAAAATTGGAGGGTGTGATCTACAGTTCCAGTTGTTCTAATTTCGATTCCAGATTGTTATAGTTTAATATTTTTTTAAAAAAATTATTCTAGATTGCGTATTTTTACAGTATTTTTGCTTATATTTCATAATTTTATCGAACACAGCTTCAATCGTCATTGTGACTGACAGGCATTAAAGAATCAGATAGTGAGTCTTAAAACATAGAAAGCATGGATGTTAAACTTTTTTGGTTTAGTCTGGGACTTCTACGCACTTTTCATCTAATGTGCATGTTGTGATCATGAAAAAAGCCAAAGTTGTGAGAAAAATTAAAATTTGAGAAGCACAAGCAAAACCATTATGTGGCAGAAGCACTTTTGCCAAACGTTGTCGTGCCGAACAACTGGGTGCTTGTAAACAATATGGCAAGTGTTTTCACATGAAAAAATACAATCAGTGTTCTGAACCAATTTCGGGTCGTGCAGCCGATCGAATAAATTGGATAGTGTATAGGCAGAGTAATGATTTTTCTGACATGCCATCTTATACCAGTCCGGAACTTACACGTTATGTGTGACAAGAAGTTGGAAGGGTCACTAATAATGACATAGACACAAGCGATGACTCAGATTAAATTTTGACTAATAATGACAAAGCTGTGAAAAAATGTGTTTTGGGGATGAAGGTTATTGGTCCGAATTTATTTTTTTTGTGTAAGTATTTGTTTATTCACAAAGTTTTTTTGTTGAAATAAAGATGTACGCCGAGTAAGGAATGTCCTGAAATGACAACCTGTAGCGTGGGTAGGGACTTATCCTGAGACGCCATAGTTTTCCAAGTTCAATATGTGCATTTAGTCTTCTTTCAATTTTCATAGATAAATATGTACGTAAATAACTTTGATTTTTATTTGAGCACAAAAAAAAAACCGCATTTTCTTGAAAAATGGTATTTTCTCTGTGCTTAAATGTCAAATGTACGTTGGTATTTGTTATTCTTAAGGTACAGAATGACCACACTCGAAAATAAAATTGATATATAACCAACATTTTTTGAAAACCTGACATAACCAGTGGAGATAACAAAGAATATCATGGTAAGTTTTGAACCTCGTGATGCTTTCTAAGAGAAAATCGACATTTACACAAGTAAGATCTTTCACTTTCAATTTGTGAATAATCTCATTCAACTTGCTATGATTGATGCAACTAAAGTGATCTATTGACATATTCCACAAGGAACCTTTGCATACGACACATACATGGACACATACTTGAGAAAGGATTTTAGGCCATCTTTGATTTGATTTTGAGCCTTAGCCATTGCTTGTACAAAATTATATCCCTAGTTATTCATGTTTGAGCCTTCAATAAATGATTTATTCTTCAAAAAACCCATATGATAACCGAGCCACATGAGAATATACTTGACATACCTCGCTATGTAATTTTCTTGCACCCTCTCATAAATCAGTATGATACAGAAAAGTCAGAGAAATAGAAAATACAATGGTGGCTACTGTTCAATGAAAGAAAAGTCGGTTTAAACAATCGAGAAAGAAAAGAAACATGAAAGCCAGGAATTGCCAAGAAACTAAAAAAATAGAAAATGAAAGAAAGAAATACCCTTTCTGGGCAAAAGATCGAAAAACAAGAGAGATGTGTGCTACACTACATTATATAGAGGATAGCCTTTGAATACCATTGACGTCATTTCGTTAGCCACTGACCTTTGGCCACATTACAACCCATACAAAGCCCTAATTGATCTCAAGTTTGATGCATGTGTGTGTTGTCAACCCAAAATTGGGGGATGTTAAATAATATTTCTTTAATTGTATTGATATTCTTCCATGAGATTATGTCAAGAACATGATTAGTCTACTTTCTTAAGACTTTCACTCCCTTTCTAACTGTGCATGTGATTTTTTGATTGACCATCCTCGGATCACATGCCCTTTGAGAGACAAGTCACTATAATCAGAGGGAACTTTTGCTGAGAGCATCTCTAAGACAGGTTTGTAAAATCAAAACTATCCATGGAGGGTGGTAAAGTGGAATATTTCTCATATAACAATTCTTGTTTCTAGAAAGACCATTCCTACTACAAAGGGAATTCCAAATGCCAATGTGACTGATGCTAATTTTTGCATAGAATAAATACCTATGAAAGAGGAGATTGCGGGATGTAAGTCGAAAGTGAGGGTTTGGGTATCCCAACGACCATGATGCTAATTTACTTTAACCCACATACACATCTATTTGACTAGAGTTTGTAGGTAGCTCACTAGAAACCTTCACGAGACAAAACTCATCCACTAGGGATCACCTAGGGGTTTAATGGCTTGTTGCATATGCTAAATGAAATCGTGTTATCTACGAAAGTGATTTAATTTTGTTATTTATTATTAGGGACTAGTAATGTTTAGGTTGGGGGGTGTGATTAACCCTAATTAAGGCATAATTTAATTAAGTTAATAGGTACAATGTGTTAGTTAAATAAAGTTAAACTAGTCAAAATAAATCAAATTAGGGTTAGTGTGTGAATTAAGGATAATGCATTGATTGTTGTTCTTTTCAGGATTTTGTGTGTCAAAGCTACAAATTACTGAGGAGCCAATTATCAAAGTTCAAAACAAAGGGGGAGCAAAGTGTAATTCATAGCTGTCAAACAAGACTTTCATCCTCCCTTGTTGCCTATAAATACCACCCCTTAGGACTTGTAAAGCATTCATCTTTTGGTGGTGGAAAACCCTCCAAAAGTATTGCTTATTGATTTCTTTAAGTATTGCTTTCTTTTAATTTATTGCTTCCTTTACTTTAAGTATTGTTTTCCTTTATTGTATTATTGCTTTCTTTTATTGTATTATTGCTTTTTTTTACTTCCATTGTTGAGCTTCCTTCTTCCCTTAGAGGAGTGAAACTCTTCCACTTTTCTAGAACTTAGCAAAGTCAAGAAGGGTGGAACGTGATTCACTCATTCTTTGTCGAAGATCGGCTCCTTGTGTAAAGTGTTTTGCCTTGTAACTTCTCTACTTGGAGGGATGAACATCACTCACTTTTCTATTTTTACCAAAACCATGAAGAGTGAGTAGTTTCTCATTCAATCTTTAGTAAGAGGTGAAGGCAATGTATAATTATTTAGAAGTTATATTTGTGCATTTCATTTATATTTAGCTTCAATCTTCATTTCTTTATAATGTCTTCTCATTACAATGTTGTCTTTATTTTAAGCATGAGTAGCTAAGTCTTTAAGTTGGCTAATCCAAGGGAGACCTCCTCTTGGGTATGCCATTTTAACCCATCTTCTTTCCTCCCCTTGGTGTATGATGGTTCGGTTTGACTGGATTGAGTGAGGACATGGTGTGAGTCTTTGATATCCCGTAGACTTGTCACGGGTTATGCTTGGATCCTAACTTCCATCTCGTCATTTGCTTTCGACGAATCAACCGTTCATCTATGCACCAGTGGAGGAAGGTTTCAGGTTGACTTAACATTTCCAATGGAGTGAACCCTTCGGATTAGCTAACACTTGTTTCCCATTTCAATTTCATCATAAACCAACTTCAAATTATAAAAGATTTTACACTTTCTTTTCACCGAAATCACTTTCAAAACGATTCACATCCTTCCCCGAGGAAATGACCTTGGAATACTTTTCTGAGTAAAACACAACACTCAAAAGACTCCTTGCGCTTGGGGAGCACTTTTGTTCACACGCACACACATTTTGTACATTTCATATTCCACCATTCCTTTGCCCTTTCTTTTGACATCATCCCAAGGGAGAGTGATAGTCCCCCTCACATACACCATACATATGTTGAGGGAGATGTTAAGAGGTTAGGAATAACACATAAATAACTCAAGCAATAACTTCTAACTACTGTGATTAGAATAAGTCATTATATGTTAATGAAAAGTGTGATCATAATAGTAACCAACCGTCACCTTTGGGTAATTCTCTTTAAAGCCTACAATTAGGATAACATGCTACATCTTAGTATTCGTACAATATGTTTTTATTGCAAACTCATGTCAGAGTGCATGCCATGATTACCTTGAGAATTTAACAAATAACATCCCTCTCTTCACAACTTCCCATGATTTGCTTTAATGTCAAACCTTTATTGGCTAAATTATATGGTAGAAAAAGTATGTTTACACAAGCAAAATGGTTCACATGTAAAAACATTTCAAAGGACTGATCTGAAAGGCATCGAATTGAGCACAATCTCTTGAAAGCAAATTAACACAAGGTATAAGCTATATTATTGTCATACCCTGAATGTTAAGGCAGAATCACACACATACACTACTCCTGAAATCAAATAGGGCTTTCTTATGGTTGTAAACATGGCTTGGGGTGATAGGATGAAGAAATGAAGGGTCAAAAAGGGTTACCCCCGAATGTATATCACTTATAAACATGCATCTTCAGTTTTCTTAATCTTGCAACTTTTTAGCCACCAATCTTTTCAATTTTCATGGCTTGTAGTTTGCTTGCAACTATTTCTGTCACAATTTGTCACTTCTATTTTTCTTTTCGTCTTTCTTTTTCATTTTTCTTGCACACAGACATTCCTTTCATTTTCACCAGCGCATATCCCTTGAAAAGAACAATGTTTTGAGTATAAATTCAGGATAACTAAGGTAGGGTCAAATTATTTTTAGTTTTGGCTTGGTCAAAAGCATCGATAAGAAAATAATCTTTTTCATTCATTGGCTCAATAATGGCTAACTCGGGACATAATTTAGAAAGAAATGGCAAAAGCTCAATTTAACTGTGATGCCCTTAAAATCGGGGGTCCCGTTGATGACTCGTCAACCCGCTGAAATGCCCCGTGAATGCCGCTTAATCTGACATCAAGCTAATGTATCCCTTGAATTGGAATTTTAACCCACATGTGTAACCCATGTATGTTTCGTCATTTAATACAACTGTGGCTCAAAATACCAAAATTCAAGCCTCTTAATTGTCCAATTACATCTCTGGAACCAAAGGAATCAAAGGCCGAGAGCACAACACTTTAGTTTTAAACTTTCAAATTTTAGGAAACAGTACTGGTACGGTTTGCCTTCTAGACAGACAGTATCGGTACACTTTTCCATCGGGACATACAGTACCGGTACTCTCTGTCCTCTGGACAAACTGTACCGGTACACTTTGCCCTCATTTGCCAGTTTCGCCTGTTTTTCATTTTGAAACCATTCCAAACCATCTCATTTTCATCCATAACATATATAATGAAGTTTTCTACATAAAACCTCATTTACACAAGTCCATTACAATTTATTAACATAAATATACATGGTCAAAACATGCTTTCATCAAAGCATTACAACATTCAAGATTAAAGGCCACAAGTCAGCCTATCTTCACCGTTGAGGCCCTGAATGCGAGTCCTCCACCCGCACGAACCCTGCACCTGAAATGTGTTCCCATATAGGGTGAGCTATGCCCAGTAGAGTATTTCCAACAGAGGCTACTCCCGACTAAAATGCATATGCAATGTTTACATTCAACAATCGCAATCATAAATCCATTTCATACAAGAACATGCTATTCAAGAAAAAATTTCTACCATTCCCTGTCGTGATATGAGGTGAGACTCACCCATGCATTTTCAACCAAGCCTATTCCGACTCCCACAACACAATGCAATGCATGTGTGTAAAACATTTGCCCTTACTAAAATACATCCAAAGACCAATTTGAAATAAAATCATATGTTCATTAAAGCAATTCATTTCTGGATGTTTCCCACCAAATGAATCATTCATATAACAAAATCGTGTGTCTTTGCTGGGTATCAGATTTTGGAATCACACCGCTGGCTCTGTACGTCATTACACTTTTCTAGAATTTCACGTCAGGGAAGTGTATAAACCAAGTAGTCGGGCCTTTCACCCGAGGGAGTGTCTAGCCCTTCTTGCTATACCCGACACAAGTTTTTCTCTCATGCAACCATACGACTCAGTTAGATTTTCAATCCAACTTTTCCCGAGCCCATGACCAATCACCAAGTATGATCATTGATCCAACCATACACTCAGACACCCATACTCATGACCAGGAATGTATTTTCCCTATGCAATATGCAATGTAATGCACCATTGCAATGTCGATGTCATGCCCAATATGCAAAAAATGCTAATGAGCAATTTAACCACGTAATTCAACATATGTCATGACAATTTATATCATAAGCATATAATTACCATATTTTTTTATCACAATGTCAACATCCCAATGAACGTATACCAACATTTATATCCAGTTGATTCACAAGTATGCTACCACATAATCCATGGCAGTAACACACTTAAATCACAAAGACACATTATAAGCATATAGCATGCCCACAGAAAACCCAATTTCATGAAATTTCACAAGCACTTCCATATAACCAAATAAAAATAGAAATTGGTCTATGTCATTTCTATACCCCTTTTTCTAATTTCCATGACTATAGGTAACTCATAAGTTATCCCATACATATACCCATTACATATGGACACCATAGGATAGAAATTAGTCAAAAGTAGGAGGAAACCCTACCTCTTGGAGCGTAAATAGTAGGTACAAACTTCAAGAACTCTAATACCACCACAAAAACTTGAAGAATCTCCCGTATATATAACCTACAAAAGTCCTCCAATATGAAGGTCATCCGTATAGCCAAGAAGTGTGCCGACTTAGTAAGCGGGTCCACTATCACCCACACCGCGTCATGGCCCCATGATGTCCATGGCAAGTGAGTCACAAAATCCATTGTGATATGCTCCCACTTCCACTCAGCTACCTCCAACAGCTTGAGTAATCCCGCTGGTCCCTGGTGCTCAGCCTTAACCTACTGACACGTGAGACATCGTCTGACAAAGTCTCCAACATCTCTCTTCATCCCGCTCCAATAATATTGGCGACGAAGATCATGCTACATCTTTGTGCCATTTGAATGCACAACAAAACGGGAGCCGTGAAACTCTTTGAGAATCTCCTCCCTTAGCACCGCAGATTGGGGAACCACAACCCTTCCCCTAAACTGAAGATTACCATCTGAGTGAATGGCCCAGCCCTCATCACCTGTACCCGGTCCTTGACCGATGATAACTCTGTATCCTGCCCCTAGGACTCAATTACTCTGCTCAAAAGAGAAGGTGTAGTCAGCAAGCTCCCTAAACTGCCCTGAGCCTGATCCATATATTGCAACCCGAACTGTCCCACAGTCTTAAGCATCCGCCACTCCCAGGAAGCCACACTAGCCAAGACTCTCCGTGACTTCTAACTGAGTGCATTAGCCACCATGTTTGCTTTACCAGGGTGGTAATACAAAGTGAAGTCATAGTCTTCTAAATATACCATCCACCTGCGTTGCCTCATGTCGAGGTCCCGCTGTGTAAATATATACTTCAGACTCTTGTGGTCCGAAAACACTTCGAACTGCTCACCGTATAGATAGTGGCACCAAGTTTTCACAACAAAAACAATGGCCGCCAACTCCATGTCATGTGTGGGGTAATTATGCTCGTGGTTCTTAACTATTGAGAACCATGAGCCACTACCCTCCCAGACTATATTAAAACACACCCAAGTCCGTCCTTCTAGCTGAAGTAAGCCTCCTTTTTAATTCCTAGAATACTTTCTCATAAAAATCATTCCGCTCAAACTTGACCTTTTTTCGGGTCAATCTAGCCATAGGCGCAGCTAATCGGGAGAAGTCCTCGATGAACCTTCTGTAATACCCTACCAATTCCAAGAAACTGTGTATCTGAAAGACTAACTTCAGCCTCTCCCAATTCATTACTCCCTCAACTTTCTTCGGGTCTACGGATACACCCGAAGCCGATAGCACATGTCCCAAAAACTTTACCTTCGTAAGCCAAAATTCACACTTGCTAAACTTGGCGTATAACTGGTGGTCTCTCAAGGTTTGAAGAACAATTCTCAAGTGACCCTTTTGCTCCTCCTCAGACTTGGAGTAGATCAAGATGTCATCAACAAATACCACAACAAACTGATCTAAATAGGGTTGAAACACCCTATGCATGAGATCCATGAATGCCGCTGTGGCATTTGTCAATCCAAAAGGCATGACAGTAAACTCGAAATGCCTATACTGCGTCCGAAACGCCATCTTAGGGATATCCTCCTCCCTAACCCTCAACTAATGGTAACTAGTCCAGAGATCTATCTTGGAGTAGATCCGCGCCCCTGTCAATTGATCAAACAAGTCATCAATCATCGGCAAAGGGTACCTATTTTTGACAGTGTCCCGATTTAACTACCAATAGTCTATACATAATCGAAGGGTCTTGTCCTTCTTCTTGGAAAATAGCACCGGAGTGCCCCAAGGTGAAGTGCTCGGTCTAATAAATTCCCTATCCAAACAATTCTTGTAATTGGACCTTGATTTCTTGCAACTCAGCTGGCATTATCCTATATGGAGTCATAGAAATAGGCGATGTGCCAAGATGCAACTCAATGGTGGAGTCAACCTCCTTATATGGAGGTAATATTGGTAGTTCATTCGAAAAAATATCCTCATATTCACATACAACCTGGGGTAGACCCACCTCCTGTCTCGCCTCGTCTTTTAGGGTAAGACTTGCAAGCAAACCCATCAACTATCCGTGCCAATACGAATCATATACGGCTTGGGGTAAACATCACACTTTTCTCCCTAGAACTTTAAACAAACACCATCAGGCATATAAGCAGTGACCCTCTTCCAATCACAATCAATGATGACTCAATGTGCCGCCAACCAATCTATCCTGAGGATAACATTGAACTTCGACATGTCCATGACCCTAAGGTCCACAGTGTCTCTTTGATAACCTTGGCCTTGGCCTTGATAACCACGACCCTGTCCCTGAGGAGTAGAAGTTCTCTGTCTCTTTTTCGAGTTAGAAGAAGAGGATTGGCCCTCCTTCTTCTTGTCCTTAGCACCTGACTCCCGAATGCTCCTTGCATTATCCACCTCCCTCTCAATGGCCATGACTGTCGCGACCATCAAGTCTAACTCTTGCAGAAGAAGACCCATAATTTTACCCCGTATGGACAATTTAAGGCCATCCTTAAACTTCCTCACATTGACCATATCTGTGGCCACATAGTCATCGGCAAAACGGACTAACTCAGTGAACTTAGTCACGTACTCCATCACAGTCATCATTCTTTGCCTCAAGTCTACAAATTCCCGGACCTTTGCATTTCTCGCAGCAGCTAGGAAGTACTTGCCCATAAAGAGCTCCTTGAACTCTGCCCATGTCATTACCTCTAAGTTCTTCGAGGTCTTGACCCAATCCCACCACACTTGGGATTCTCCTTTTAGCTGAAAGATAGCTAGCGCTATCTTTGTTGGCATCGGAGGTGATCTGCATAGCCCTTAAGACCTTATCCACTTGTTGGAACCAATGGTCAGCCACCACCGGATCTGCCCCTCCTAGAAAAATCAGAGCATTGTGGGCTTTGAACTTCTGGAGGTGACTTGTGCCTCCTTAACTCCCACTTGCACTAGCCTGTGCAATGGTAGCTACCGTCGGACCAATAGCCTCCACAAAGGCTTGTTGGTCAAAGGCCGATGGTGGTTGATTGTTCTACCCACCGCTTCGGTGTCCTCTTCCTTGATTTTCTATCTACACACATGTCAAATAACAATTGAACACTCACATAGTATCCCAAGATAGGGATCAAGTTTAAAACTTAAAAATTTTCCTCTTTGTCTCACTAGTCATGCGTATGCCACCTATTAGTAGACATTTATACATTAAACTATACCGTTCATCCCTTTTTTAGAAACATAACCTTGGGTTTTCAAACCCTAGTGTTTCCCCTTCCATATACATTTCTATCATGCATATAATTCACATAACACATAGCACATAACTGTGTAGCATATCAGAGCACATAACATGAAATGCACAATGAATGCAATGGTCTAAGCCCATTGCCCATTAAACCCTATGTAATTCGTATATCTATGCTCTGATACCAAACTGTGACGCCCCTAAAACTGGGGGTCCCGTTGATGACCCGTCAACCGGTAGAAATGCCCGTGAATGCCGCTTATTCTGACATCACGCTAATAATATCCCTTTAAACGAGATTTTAACCCACACGTGTAACCCATGTATGTTTTTTCATTGAATACAACTGTGACTTAAGATACCAAAATTCAAGCCTCTTTATTGTCCAATTACATCTTTGGAACCAAAGGAATCAAAGGCCGAGAGCACAACACTTTAGTTTTAAATTTTCAAATTTTAGGAAATAGTACTGGTACGGTTTGCCTTCTCGACAGACAGTACCAGTACATAGAACCAGTACACTTTTCCTTTTGGACATATAGTACCGGTACCGGTACTCTCTGCCCTCTAGACAAACTGTACCGGTACTCTCTCCCCTCCTTTGCCTGTTTTTCATTTTAAAACCATTCCAAACCATCTCATTTACATCCATAACATATATAATAAAATTTTCTACATAAAACCTCATTTACACAAGTCCATTATAATTTATTTACATAAATTTACATGCCCAAAACATGCTTTTATCAAAGCATTACAACATTCAAACTTAAAGGCTACAAGTCGGCCTATCTTCATCCTTGAGCCCTTAAATGCGAGTCCTCCGCCGGCACGAACCCCGCACCTGAAATGTGTTCCTGTATAGGGTGACCTACGCCCAGTAGAGTATTTCCTATAGAGGCTACTCCCCACTAAATGCATATGCAATGTTTACATCCAACAATCGCAATCATAAATTCATTTCATACAAGAACATGCTATTGTAAATGAAATTTCTACCATGCCATGTCATGATAAGAGGTGAGACTCACCCATGCATTTTCACCAAAGCCTACTCCGGCTCCCACAACACAATGGAATGCATGTGTGTAAAATATTTGTCCTTGATGACATACATCCAAAGACCATTTTGAAATAAAATTATATGTTCATAAAACCAATTCATTTCTAGATGTTTCCCATCAAATGAATCATTTATATAACAAAACTGTGTGTCTTTGTTGGGTACCGGATTTTTGAATCACACCGCTGGCTCCGTATGCCATTACACTTTTCTGGAATTTCACCTCAGCAAAGTGTATGAACCAAGTAGCCGGGCCTTTCACCCGAGGAAGTTTCTAGCTCTTCTTGCTATACCCGTCACAAGTTTTTCTTCCATGCAACCATGCGACTCAGTCATATTTTCAATCCAACTTTTTCCAAGCCCATCACTAATCACCAAGTATGATGATTGATCCAACCATGCACACACACACACACCATTGCAATGTCGATGTCTTGCCCAATATGCAAGGAATGCTAATGAGCAATTTAACCACATTATTCAACATATGTCATGACAATTTATATCATACGCATATAATTACCATTCTCTGTCACAATGTCAACATACCGATGAACGTATACCAACATTTATATCTAGTTAATTCACAAGTATGTTACCACATAATCCATGCCAATAACACACTTAAATCACAAGGCACATTATAAGCATATAGCATGCCCACATAAAACCCAATTTCATGGAATTTTACAAGCAGTTCCATATAACCAAATCAAGCTAGAAATTGGTTTATGCCATTTCTATACCCCCTTTTCTAATTTCCATGACTATAGGTAAGTCATAAGTCGTCCCACTTGGACCGTAAATAGAAGGTAGAAACTTCAAGAACTCCAATACCACCCCAAAAACTTGATTTTCCCAAAATTCCTTCTTTGGATCTTAGGTGAAATCCCTCATTCTTGGGATGTATGGTACTCCTCGCCGCGTAGATGAAGTTTAACTCTTGGTTCAAGCAATTCCGACCAACAAAACTCTTTGGATTGAAGAAAGAAATGTAGAAATCTAGGTTTTCTCTCTTCTCTCCCTTCCCTTATCTTCAATGTGTGAGATAAGCTGACTTAGGGGTGAAAATATCTTATTTTTCAAGTATTTAACCCCTATTTATACATTTAATTATGCGGTCCACATTACCCTGCACGTTTATTACTTCCAAGTCCGTTTTTAACCCGAAATGACTTAATTAATTTCTGATTTCAGTTCAAATTGATTTTATTTGAAATTTTATATAATTACAATGAAATTTTATAATTTTTATTTTTGGAGACGTTTGGGAGGTCATTTGTCACCCAATGGTCTCGTAAAACGTGTAATATTCAACTATCTCAGTATTCAACAAAAATTAACATGGTAGCTCAATTTTGTAATACGATTCCAATGGTGAGGTCTGTTACATCATGCGAGCTCTAGAAAAATACTGATTCTAAACCAGCATTACAGTGACAAATTACCATTTTGCCCTTTTTTCGAAAAAGTTCAAATTTATCAGGGTTTTACATTAACACAAACATGGCCTGTGATTATTTTCAAGAAGGTGTACATGCATAATTCTCCTTTGAAAATTTTTATGGGGTATGTCAGCTCATCACTTAACATGTGTTAATCAACGAAAAAATTAATGAGATTATTCAAAGAATTGTAGTTGAAGTGAAGTTCTAACTTGAGTAAATGTACATAGTCCCTCCAAGGAAGATAAGTTCAAAACCTTACTAAGGTGATATTCTTTTCTCCACTATATATGAGTGTCATGGGGGTCAAATTTTCACTTGAATTTTTGCCTCATGATGGCATTGAGATCCCACACTCAATCTCAACCAATGCACTTGAATTCTCACAAAAATGCACACAATGAACAAAATATGGGCAAACACACAACTCGCAGCAGGCACGCACGAATTATAGGGCAAATGACCAAATCTTTAACTTCTCAGCAAGCCTAAAGGAAACTTCGCTATGTGCTTGCTTATAAAATATACCCAAACTCTCTTGGTTGCACAAAAACCCTAGCATGCCTACATATAGTATACAAAGTGGCAATTACAAGCCCAATCGTCTAGGTAATACAAAGCAACAATCAGATTCGGCCACAAGCTTCCTACACCCTACTCACCATGGTTGACTCTCTCTACCACTCCCATATATGTTGATCATGGCAAGGGGCAGTTACAACTATTAGTTGACCTAGCTAAGAACTACCG
This sequence comes from Ilex paraguariensis, assembly GCA_963454935.2. Lineage (NCBI taxonomy): Eukaryota > Viridiplantae > Streptophyta > Magnoliopsida > Aquifoliales > Aquifoliaceae > Ilex > Ilex paraguariensis. The sequence goes on from CAUOFW020000836.1 coordinate 2,830,699, forward strand.
ACAACTACTATGTATGTTGTGTGCGTATGGTAGCATCTCCCTCATGTTGTGCACATGCCAACAACTGCACAGAACTGCCCTACATGCCATGTACATGCCAAAAATAGTCTGAAATTGCCTCTATCTATAGTGCACATGCCTTAACTACTCGGAATTGCCTCACATGTTGTGCACTTGCCTTCCTTATGAGCCAACAACACATAATTAGCCTTGTCTTTGTGCCAAGCCATGCCCAGTCCATGACTTGGTCTACCAAGCTTGCCTTGGCCCTACAATTCAAGCCTACCAACTAGCTTTGCTTGCACGGTTCCTTATGCCCAATGTGCCCATCCATGGGGCTTCAATTAACACCCTGGTTATGCTCAATGTGCCCATACATGTGTTTCCTCTCTCAGCCATGCATAGGGCTTCAATCAACCCCCTAGTTGTGCTTAACATGCTTATGCATGCGTTGCTTCCCTCAGAATTGCATGGGTTTTCCTCTAACGACTGGTCCTACCTATCATTGGCCCTGTATCTCAGGTCTCAGACTTTGGAATGCCTTGCCTCCACCAATGGCAAGCAATTGTTGGGCCATGCCTTGCTTTTGTGTGCCAAGGCTTAAGGGCGTATGGGTCCCTAGGGAAACATGCCTAGCACCCCCTATAATAGCACGTTAGTGAGTAAAAACCTATTGACAACAATGGACACACTCTAAGCTGAGGAATCATAATGACTTGAGCTAGGGTCATAGTCCTTATATGCCACTTGAGCTTTTTTTGAACCCCTTTGTAACCCAAAAAAACACAAGTCTAAGTTCTTTAGGAAGCAAACTTTTCACTAAGGGTTTGCTTCACCAAGCAAAATCGAATTCGATTAAGGTATGGGCACCTTTGGGTGAGGCCACCCCATGCCAATGCTGAACCAAAAGCTAAGGGTTAAACAAGCCACCCCCACTAGAAGAGCTCAAAGTCCTCGTTGATAGGTTGTCCCAATTATCCTTGATTTAATTAGGATCAACAATCTTCGTCCTTCAACGGATAGTCTTGGCTAAGTTGTCATTTGCCTTGTCAAGGAACCCTTGGTTGAAACGAGTATCCCTGTATGTAGCAGGACATCCATCTCTTGTCCTCTATTTCACCACTCCTCCATAAGTAAGTGACTACTACTGTCCCACAACCAACATCAGATAAGGGACATAGGCTGGAAGCTTTGCACCATGCTCTAGCTCATTTTTGTGATCAATTCCACTTTTAGGCAGAAGGGTCTTGGGGAATTTTGGAGGCATAGTCTCAACACAATCCTCCAAAATGTCTATCACCAAACGTGGCATATCAACCTTTTCATCAGGTTTGTTCTTCACCAAGGTCGTGAGATATGTCATCTCCCCTTCCCACAAACCAAAATTCACCTGCACAGTGGACAACATCTCCACTTTCCGCTTGCCATCTCTTTTGCTTGGGTTTGCCACCTCATAGGCACAAAGCACGTTGCTCCCTCATTTAATATCAGCACCCCATTTAAATGTGACATCAACACCACCTTGGCCTCTATGAACAACTCATTCTAGAGGATAACATCAAAGGGTCCAAGGGTATAGCCATCATGCTTACCCGCCATTCCATAGGCCCATTTTTGGGCATGTCTTTGTGTTGCCACGCACAGGAATTGCTCCTGAATTAATAGCCTTAAGCTTGCTCGAGTTGTCTGCTAACTATAGGCTAAATGTTCCCACCTTCCTTTGTGCAATGAAGTTATGGTTGGCACTCGTGTCAACCATAGCAAGAACTTCTTTCACGTTCACTCAGGCCTCCACAAACATAGGCCTTTACAGGGTTGATGACCCTTTCCCATAGAGATTGCGCTCAACAATTGTGGAGGATTAACTTGAGTTAGGTATTCATTGTCATTGTCATCTCCACTTTCAGCAACAATGGCAGTCAGCTTCTACCGCTTGGGTCAGTCTCTAGCACAATAAGGGCCGTTATAGCTAAATCAACCAGAATCAAAGTTTTTCTTCCTCTAGTTGTTGTTTGGCTTTTTTAGAATCACCTTTGTTCATCTTTTTCTTCGAATATGCCTCCTTTGTGTCTTTGGAAGTGCCAGTCTGGTCTTTTATGCTGCCACTTTCCCTGTTTTTCTTTCTGAAAGGGCCTTCACTGTTGCCCATTTTGAACTTAACCAGGCCATCCACAATAGTAATGACAATGTGCAAATTGTGCACACCTACCTATGCAACTTAGCCTATGCCCAACCTTGCAAACCAAACATGAAATTGAAAAGGTTGTCCTTCTCGAACAGTTCTCATGTTCTTAAGTTTCTTCAGCGATTCCTTAGCAATCCACATTGCATTTCTAGGAAGAAATTGATCCTTCAACTCCTTCTTTGAAATATCATGCGTCATAATTTTGGCTCAGCCCACAACAGAATCATCCTCACTTCCTGTCTGCCACTAAATCCTGGCATCACCAAAGAGGTACATGCTAGTTATTGTCACTTTTTCTCCTATAGGCATATGGGCAGGTTTGAAGTACTAGTCCACGTCCCATAGAAATTTCTTCATTTTCTTAGTACTTTGGGTCTCTCCAAAGGCCTTAGGTTTAGGGACCTTGATCTTTGAAGACGTCTCGCCCACACTAGGTTGAGAATGCATGGCCCTTTTCATTAGTTTCATTTCATCTTTAAGATTCTTTAGATTGGTTTTTATAGCATCAATGAAGGATAGAACATCCTCCATCATCATCACAATCTTAGTGTCGATGTCTATCATGTAACTATCAAAGTTCATTTTGAATCCTGCAATTTGGAAAACATGTTACTCCAATTTGCACATACACACTGGTTTCAACATCACCAACATTGGCTCCATGAAAATCCTCTAGATGGGTTACACGTTGACCGTAATTCAGCAACGTTCCTACCAACCATGATTAAAAACTGTAGCTCTAATACCAACTGTCACGGGGTCAAATTTTTATTCAAATTTTTGCCTCATGATTGCACTGAGATCCCATACTCAGTCTCAACCAATGAACTCGAATGCTTATAGAAATGCACACAATAAATAAAATATGGGGAAACACACAACTCATAGTAGGCACATACAAATTAAAGGCCAAATGGCCAAACCTTTTACTTCTCATCAAGCCTAAAGGAAACCTAGCTATGGGTCTGGTTACAAAAATGTACCCAAACACTCTTTGTTGCACTACAGACCCTAGAATGCCTACATATAGCATACAAATTGGCGATTACAAGCCCAACCACATAGGAAATACAAAGCAACAATAAGATTCGCCCACAAGTTTCCCACAGCCTGCTGACCATGGTTGAGTCTCTATGCCACTCCCACTTATGTTGATCATAATAAGGGGCAATTGTAACTATTGGTTGACCCAGACAAAAACTGCCCACAACTGTTGTGCATGTTGGGTGCACATCCCAACATCTTCCTCATGCTATACACATGCCAACAATTGCACAAAACTACCCTGCATGTCATGCACATTCTAGTAGCTATCTGGAAATGCCTTCATCCATAGTGCACATGCCTTAAATACTTAGGACTACCTCACATGTTGTGAACCCGCCTTCCTTGGGACACCACAACACCTTATTAGCCTTGCCCCATAATTTAAGCCTACCATACTTGCATTGCTTGTGCGCAATGTGCCCACGCAATGTGCCCATGCATAATTTAAGCCTACCATACTCGAATGCTTATAGAAATGCATAGTTATTGGCCTCATTTCATGCTTTTTAACTTAAATTTGCATATTAATTATTTTGAATTAGTTAAAGTTAGGAATAATGTGAAAATTTTGATGTTGCAAGTAATTATAGCATAAATGATGGCTTTTAGAGCTTTGCAACTGAGTGTGAATATGTGGTGAAGAAATGGACAGATTGAACGAGGATAGGGAGGCTTGGAAGGTGAAGAAACCAAGGAAAATGCAATTTGCATGAAAACCTTCCAGAAGGTTTTGGCCACTAGTTTCCCAAAGTCTTGACACAGTCCCGCAATTTTTGCCATGTTTGACCATGATCCATTTCGAATCTGAACACGTTCAAAACATGAAAGTTGTTGTCTTATGTATTGTGTCAAAATTGCAGCTCAATCCAACGGCGAGATCGAAAGTTATGGAACTTGTACTAAAGGTGGTCTTGAGTTGTCACCTTCCGAAAGACCTTCTGGAAGGTTCTGCCTACTGGAATCGACCTTCCGGAAGGTTTTTCACAGGATACCCAGAATGCCTGCAACTCATTCACCACTTGCTTGGGGGTCCCACCATTGATTCTCCCACTTGTTCCCTGACATCCCTTACACATTTACATGTCTCCCAACACCCTTGCATGGACTTTGGAGGCATTGGCATTAATGAGGATGGGAGAGAAAGGGGCTGCTAGACGATTTGTAGGCTGGTCTTCTCCTATCCTGCCATGCCAATCAACTCATTCACCACTTGTGCTTAGGGAGCACTTTTGTTCACAACATTACACACATATTGTACATTTCATATTCCACCATTGCGTTCCCCATCTCTTGCATCATTCCATGGGAGAGTGACACTCCCTTATACATATAAGTCATAGACACATTGAGGGATGATGTTTAAAGGTTAGGATACTACAACGAATAACCTCAACCATTTTTGGCGCCATTGCTGGGGAGGGTTAAGCGTCGAGTTCAAGGGTGATTTTGGGATGGCATAGGTAAGTCTCATGATTTTCATCACGGGCCAAGGTATGTCGTCTCTTTTGTAAATAGTTTGTAAATATCTTGTGTTTCATGTAATGTCTTAAAATTTTATGAAAATGTATCAAATGCCCAAATTTTTGAAAATATGCGTGAGATTTGTGATGAGAATGGGCACTTCATTAGTGAGTGCCCAATAAATGCCCCTTATTTTGAAAACATTTGCGAGATTTGTGGTGAGTATGGACACATCACTTGTGAGTGCCAAATAAATGCCTCTTATTTTGAAAAACGTTTGCGAGATTCGTGGTGAGTACGGACACATGACTACTGAGTGCCCAATGAATTATTCAATTCATGACTTTGCATGCAAAGGTTCAAATTCAAATTTGGCCTCCAAAAATTTTTACCCCAACCACTAGGTTACATCGAGTTACCCGAGTTATGGTTGGGAGAATGAACCTTACAATTTTTCATCCAATCTCACACCACCAAATGAATTTTTCCATTATCCAACATACGAGGACTCAACTGAACAAGCATTTGAAAATAAGCTTGACGAGTTTATGCAATGCCAAATGGAAGCCAATGCCCAGGTAGCCCAACAACTTTCTGAAATTAGAGATGGACTTAATACATTGACCAATGCTATAATTTATGTGCATGAAGAACAACATCTTGAGCATAGTCAATGTATTGAGGATGATCATCTCAATGAAATGCATATTGATGTTAAATCCCCCACCACTATAGATTGTGAAAAATTTGATAAAGTTATTATCTCACATGAGGCTAATGAGCCCATGGTCATTTTGCCATCTTTGAGTGGTGTTGAGATTCACATTTCTCAACTTGGGGAGGGCATTGAAATGGAGTTAGGTGTAGAAACTTTTGAAGAGAAATTGTATACTCCATTGTTGGAATTGCATAAACTTGCCTATACCTCGGCTCAGTTGAGAATTTTGAGTCAACACCCTTTCTATGTCTGGATTGATGGTTTAAGAAGGGCATTTATATAACAAAAAAATTTTAAAATAAAAAAAATCAATGGGCGAAAGGTCATATCCAAATTGAAGCCGGATTGACATGTGCCATTTTTGTTTTATTTTCATGTAAATAGTAGTTAGACTTATTTTATTGTTATATTGTTCTTTTCTTGATGTTGTAGTGTAGAAATTGTTTACCTCTCCATAATTTGGACTCATTTCATTTTGAGCATCATAGTAGAAAATCTCATTCCATACCATGTGCAAGTTTAAGTTTGGGGGTGTAATCAAATGTTTTTTTGTTTTCCCTTTAATGTGTATGCAAAAAAAAAAAAAGAAAAAAGAAAAAGGGGTATCTTATTTCTCATGTCACTTTCATTTTTCTCATTGCATGATTCCTTGTGCATTGAGGACAATGCAAAGTTCAAGTTGGGGGGTGAGGTGCACCATTTACATGTTCCACCACTTTTTGTACAGAATAAGTTGGGAATGTGAAAATTTTGAAAATTTTTTGTGAAAAATATCCAATATTGAACTATATTCCCCTACCCTAACTGATGGGTTAAGCCCAAATAGTCCAATTTATGTATTAAAGCCCAACCCCGGTTGAGGAGCCCAACCTCATCGTGAACCCACCAAGTCCAAGACAGACCAAGGCCGGCTAGACTTCTTGCTTAGCACGTCACCAAGAGGAGAGTACGGTTGGACTTCTTGCTTAGCACGTCACCAAGAGGAGAGCACGGGAAGTTTATCTGCACCACCGAAGGAAGAAAACGGTCCAATCATTGACCACGTTTCATGAAGAGCTCCCCAACCTCTTCCTTCCGTGGAGGATAAGTCGCGATCTCCACCAAAGATAATCTCTAAGCTGCGATAAAGAAGCCTTGAGGATATGTCATGATCTCCACAAGAATGATCTCTTAGCTACTATAAAATGGCTCTAATCTGGGAGAGGAGAGGGACATGCTCCATCAGAGACTTTCAGAAGACGAACCGACTACCGGAGATTATTGTTTTTCTCTGATTCTCCATTCCCCCTCTCAAAGCTTGTATCTCCGTTCTCCATACCTTTGAATCAATAAAATACCCAGCGACTGAAGCCATTGAAGAGTGGACGTAGGTCGAATTGACCTAACCACTATAAATTGTGTCTTCTTTAATTTTCTCATTGATTTCATTGCATTTATTATCCATACTTGACAGGTGGTGTGCAAAACCATTTTTGTGCATCATCAGTTTGGCGCCGTCTGTGGGAATCGACAAAATTCTCACTCCTGAACATTACGTCCATTAATTAATGGCGATCACTACTCGATCCATGAACCAACACGAAGACAATCCTCCACGAGAGGAGGAGGTTGCCCCCCCGCCTATCAACCCTGTTCCGGATACTTTAGCCCCGAATCTCCAACAAATATTGGAGACCATGCAGCAACTGGTTGCTCAAAACCAACAGTTACTGCAACTCATACTTGCTGGACAAGGAAGAGCACCACACGGAGGTGCACAACATGGAGGACCCCAAGGTGGAGCACCACACAGAGGTGCACAACGTGGAGCACCACCTGGAGGTGCACAACATGGAGGGCCCCATAGAGGTGCACAACATAGAGCACCCCAAGGAGCTCCACATCCTGGACATCAAGAAGCACCACGCCCTGTTGCTCCACGCCCGGGTGCCCCATTGGGCACCCCACTTCGGAAAGCCCAACATGAGGGAGCTGCACCTCCCCCTCCCCTTGCTTTCCAGGGAGAGGACCCTTATCTCCAAGAGGATGAGGGTGAAAACCAAAGCATGGGGCATGGAAGCCACTTCTATGATCATTCCAGAGGAGCCCCCAATCATTGGGACGAGAAAATAAAGGAGGTACAAAATCAACTCGGTGATGTCTTCAACGCCATGAAGGCCCAGGGACCCGAGACTGTTGACCACCTGGTAAGGCGTACTGATACCCCTTTCAAATCTGATGTAGCGAACTACCCCCTCCCTCAGAAGTTCAAGATGCCATCTGTGGAGACCTTTGATGGAACAAAGGATCCACTGGACCACCTCGACACTTACAAGACCTTGATGCAATTGCACAACGTACCAGACGAAATCATGTGCAGGGCATTCCCAACCACATTAAAGGGGTCTGCCCGACAGTGGTTTGCTAAGCTCTCCCCCACCTCTATTGCCTCTTTCGCCGAGCTTAGCAGATCATTCGTCTCACACTTCATAGGAGGGCGTCGCCACCAGAAGCCAGTTACGCACCTGCTTAGTATAAAGCAGGACCGCAAGGAGAGCCTGAGGAGTTACCTCACTCGTTTTAACGAGGAGGTACTCCAAGTTGATGAACCCGACGACAAGGTGACGATGACCGCCTTCTTGGGTGGCCTCCGTTCATCAAGTTTCCTTTTCTCAGTTCTGAAGCGCCCACCGAAGACCATGCCAGAACTATTCATAAAAGCTCAAAGATATATGAATGCTGAGGAAATCAACAAGTTTAGGCAAGGTGGATCATCTCATAGATCACCAGAAACTTGACCTGCCTCTGCACTGTTCTCAAACAGGCAGCCTATCTCCAGCTTAACGGCTCTCTCAAGGGTCGCCAAAAAAAAAAAAAAAAAAAAAAAAAAAAAAAAAAAAACTTAGCCTCTGTACTGTTCTCAAACAGGCAGCCTATCTCCAGTTTAGCGGCTCTCTCACGGATCGCCAAAAAACTTGGCCTCTGCACTGTTTTCAAACAGGCAGCCTATCTCCAGTTTAGCGGTTCTCTCACGGATCGCCAAAAAACTTGGCCTCTGCACTATTCTCAAACAGGCAGCCTATCTCCAGTTTAGCGGTTCTCTCACGGATCGCCAAAAAACTTGGCCTCTGCACTGTTCTCAAACAGGCAGCCTATCTCCAGTTTAGCGGTTCTCTCACGGATCGCCAAAAAACTTGGCCTCTGCACTGTTTTCAAACAGGCAGCCTATCTCCAGTTTAGCGGTTCTCTCACGGATCGCCAAAAAACTTGGCCTCTGCACTGTTCTCAAACAGGCAGCCTATCTCCAGTTTAGCGGTTCTCTCACGGATCGCCAAAAAACTTGGCCTCTGCACTGTTTTCAAACAGGCAGCCTATCTCCAGTTTAGCGGTTCTCTCATGGATCGGCAAAAAAATAAAAATAAAAAAAAATAAAAATAAAAAAATAAACTTGGCCTCTACACTGTTCTCAAACAGGAAGCTTATACCTCAAGCTTAAAGACTCCCTCATGGGTCGCCAAAAGCTAAGTCTCAAAAAGTGTAGCTCCCTCACGAGCAGTTCGCCAACTCTGTCTTTGCTCTCGCGCAAGCAGCCTACTTCTCTCTCTCTCCAGGTAATTATGTGAGATATTTTAATGTTTGGAATAACATTATTTTTGTCATCACAAGTAGGTTCTCCGAGGCAGCCCTAGGCTCACCCAAGGCGCCCAGCACCTGGAGAAGGGCTTGATCATCAAAAGCAGCACCCAAAGGTTCCTTACTACTTGCAATGTCTAGCCCAATGCCTAGAAGTGTGCCTGACTGCTGTTGCTCGTCAAAACAAAGTTGCCCAGTAGCTTGAAGGCTGTCTGACCCTTCAAAATTGCGCAAAGCAGAATTTTCGGCGTAAAAATCAGCACCTCGAATGAGAATCGGATCAGCCCGTGCTCCCAGGCCACTGCCTAGCTCTCCCTGACAAACCTTGGACTGATTTTCAGCGCCCCCCGATGGAAAAATGCTGCTGCCCAGCGTTCCAAAGCTGCCTAGCGCAGCAGATTTGAAGCTGTCCGGGACAGCAGAAGCAGCAGCTAGGCCGCTGCCCAGCGCACCTGGGCTGTCCAGGACAGCAAGCCCAGCACCCAGACAGCTGCCCAGCGCCCCTGGGCTGTCCAAGACAGGAGGAGCAGCCCCTAGGCAGCTGCCCAGGCCCCCAGCGCGCACAGGACAGCCGCCCAGCTGCGCGCCCGCTCGCGCGCGCGCGCTGCCCAGCGCCGCGTCCGCGCGCGCGCAGCCGCGTGCCAGCGCTACCCAGCCGCGCGCCCAGCGCGCCTGCGCTGCCTAATCGCGCACCCAGCCGTCTCCCTCTCTTCAACCTCCACCACTCCCTCTTCAAAATAAAATGGGAAAGATTTGAATTTAAAAAAAAAAAAAATGTAATCAATGCCTCCTTCTCCAAGTCTCCTTGGACATGGGGCATCGGGGGGCAAATGATGGGTTAAGCCCAAATAGTCCAATTTATGTATTAAAGCCCAACCCCGGTTGAGGAGCCCAACCTCATCGTGAACCCACCAAGTCCAAGACAGACCAAGGCCGGCTAGACTTCTTGCTTAGCACGTCACCAAGAGGAGAGTACGGTTGGACTTCTTGCTTAGCACGTCACCAAGAGGAGAGCACGGGAAGTTTATCTGCACCACCGAAGGAAGAAAACGGTCCAATCATTGACCACGTTTCATGAAGAGCTCCCCAACCTCTTCCTTCCGTGGAGGATAAGTCGCGATCTCCACCAAAGATAATCTCTAAGCTGCGATAAAGAAGCCTTGAGGATATGTCATGATCTCCACAAGAATGATCTCTTAGCTACTATAAAATGGCTCTAATCTGGGAGAGGAGAGGGACATGCTCCATCAGAGACTTTCAGAAGACGAACCGACTACCGGAGATTATTGTTTTTCTCTGATTCTCCATTCCCCCTCTCAAAGCTTGTATCTCCGTTCTCCATACCTTTGAATCAATAAAATACCCGGCGACTGAAGCCATTGAAGAGTGGACGTAGGTCGAATTGACCGAACCACTATAAATTGTGTCTTCTTTAATTTTCTCATTGATTTCATTGCATTTATTATCCATACTTGACAGGTGGTGTGCAAAACCATTTTTGTGCATCATCATGTTATGGAATTTGTGATTTCTTGATATTCATTTTGAACTTTGATTGCATGAGCACATTATAGAAATTTATCCTATTGGCAAGAGTATCACATTTGTGTTTTCTTTTGAACTCAACCATAAGTGCACCATGAACCTGTAATTTTAGCAATTTACAAATTGAGTTCACATTTAGTGCATGACATAAATAATGTAGATGAGTAATAACCCATGTGAGCTTTAATGCCAATCCTTGTTTGGAGGGAACTTACATTTACTCGAGGAATAATTTTTTAAATTTCAAATTTGTTCAATAATCTCATTATGCTTGTTTTGGTTAGGTGCATTTGAGTAGTTGATTGACTTTGTCTTGAAATGCAATGTGCTCTCCCATGCTTATTTGGAAATGATCTTATGCCATCTTTGACATGCTTTGAGCCTTAGCTTTTTTCTTGTGAAATTATATCCCTAGTGCCATGCTTGAGCCTTATTTGAAATTTGTTTCTATTCCACAAATTTGACCAAGCCAATGCAAAATGATATAAATTTACCTCACCTTGATTGTTCCTAGAGTTGAGTATGAATGTTCATAAAAGAGAAGGAAGTATGGCGAAAACTCAACAAAAGGGATGAATGAAGTTGAATTCAAAGAGTTGAACGAAAAAATAAAAATTGAAGAAAAGGAGAAAAAGGGGTGAAAAGAAGAAAATATAGACAAAACAAAAAGGAAAATGTTAAGGAAAAGAGAGAAAAAAAAATAAAGAGTGAAGTGATGGTGTTGACTGAAAATCCCATAGAAAGGGAGATCTTTATAAAATAAATGTCATGCACTCGGAACAACCCTCTTTGTTATCCTATATCCTTTGTTCATTTACCTTGATATCACCCCAAGGCCTCATTACAACCTATGAAAGTCCTAAATGATCTAGAGAAGCATGGGGGATGCATACTTTTAAAGAAAAAAAAGAGAAGTTGGTTTTGCTATCTAATGCCCTAGCATTCCTTTCATAAGATTATGCCAAGGTTGTTTCATTTTTGGATTATATGTGAGCATACTTCGGTTTGTGCATAATATTCTATTTCACATATACACATGGAGAGCATGCCAGGATAATCATTGTGTGATTCATTGTTGAGAGAAACCCTTGGTGAGTTTTTGCATCAAAACTGAATTTAGATGGCTAAATGAATGTGGATTCCGTTGAGTAAATGCTTAAATTACATATTCATTTCACACACACGCGAGTTTTGAAAGGAAATGTGTAGGTGTATACTCTAGAATGGCATTTAAAGCTATGATGTGTTTCATGCGTGATTAGTTTGGGTGTGTTGAACAAAGTTATTGTTGACAGCCCAGTGCTAGTTAAGATAAGGGAATATGCTTTAACTATTGGATACTAGCAAAAGAAGTTTGTAGGTACCTTTACCAGAAACCTTTATGAGATAAAACTCGTCCACTAGGGATCACATAGGGGTTTAAAGGCATGTTGCATATGCTCAATGCAATTGGGGAATTAATATATGTTTATTTTGTTTGCCTACTTTTTACATTTTGTTTGCTAGGGACTAGCAATGCTTAAGTTGGGGGGTGTGATGAGCACAAAACATTGCATACTTATTGGTCTCATTTCATGCTTTTTAACTTAAATTTGCATATTAATTATTTAGAAGTAGTTAAACTTAGGAATAATGTGGAAATTTTGATGTTGCAGGTAATTATAGCATAAATGATGGCTTTTAGTGCTTTGCAACTAACTGTGAATGTGTGGTGAAGAGATGGACACATTGAATAATGATAGGGAGGCTTGGAAGGTGAAGAAACCAAGAAAAAAGCAATTTGGATGAAAACCTTCCAGAAGGTTTGGCCATAAACCTTCCGGAAGGTTTAGCCCACTGGTTTCCCAAGGTCTTGACACAGTCCCGTTGTATTTCCCATGTTTGACCATGATCCACTTGAATCTGAACATGTGCAAAACTATAATGTTGTAGATCTAGATGTCTTCTGTATTGTGTCAAAATGGCAGCTCAATCCAACGGCTAGATCAAAGGTTATGGAAATTTTACTGAAAGTGGTCATGAGCTGTCACCTTCCGAAAGACCTTCTAGAAGGTTCTGCCTACCGGAATCAACCATCCGGAAGGTTTTGCGCATAATGCCCAGAACGCCTACAAATCATGCTCTACTTGCTTGGGGGTCCCACCATTGATTCTCCCACTTGTCCTCTGACATCCCTTACACATCTACATGTCTCCCAACACCCTTGCTTGGACTTTGGAGGCATTGGCATTAATGAGGATGGGAGAGAAAGGGGCTGCTAGAGGAGTTGCAGGCTAGTCTTCTCCTAGCCTTCCAAGTCAATCAACTCACCTCCCATTGATGGGAGGCTTGAACACAGGCTATAGGGAGCCTCATGGACGTAATTTTCATCCTCTCTCACCATATATTCAGCATTCACAACATTTTGAAGTGTGGCTACCTAAGCTTAGAAAATCCAATGAAGAAGATGATGAATAGTGTAATAGAAATTTATATTTTTGCATTTTCTTCTCCATTTTTGTTGTAGTAAGCTTTAACACTTCTATAATCTTTAATCCTTGCACCTTAATGTCATTTATTTCAAGTTCATTTCAAGTTTAGTTTTGCATTTTACATTTCACCATTGTTATGTTAAGTTTTCTTCATTTCTTGCTTGAAAATGGGTATTGAATATTGTTTTTCTTAGTTTACAATTTCTTGCATTAGTTTAAGTTCTAATCGTCATTTCTCCATTATGTCTCTTTACATTATGTATTTTCTTCTTGCTTTCAGGAGTACCTAGATTTTTAGTTGGCTAATTCAAGGGAGAACTTCTCTTGGGTTTTTCATTTCAACTCATTTTCTTTCCTCCTCTCACAGTAGGATGGTTCGGTTTGACTTGGTTGAGGGTGGATAAGGTTGTGAGTCTTTGATATTCCGTAGGCTTGGTAACGGTTTATGCTTGGATCCTTTCCATCTCGTCCCTAGCTTCCCACGAATCAATCGTTCATCTATGCATCATTGGAGGTAGGTTTCGAGTTGAATTGGTCTTCCCATTGGAATGCCTCTTTGGATTGGCCAACACTTGTTTTCCTTTCATTTCCATCAAAAACATAAATCACCAAATTCAAAACTCAAAAGATTTTACACTTATATTCCATTTTGACAAAATCACCTTCACACACTTGAACTTCCTTCCTTGAGGAGACGACCTTGGAATACTTTTCCAAGTAAAACACAACATTCAAAAGACTGCTTGCGCTTGGGGAGCACTTTTGTTCACAACATTACACACATATTGTACATTTCATATTCCACCATTCCGTTGCCCTATCTCTTGCATCATTCCGAGGGAGAGTGACACTCCCTTATATACATAAACCATAGACACATTGAGGGTTGATGTTTAGAGGTTGGGATACTACAACGGATAACCTCAAGCAATTAGTTTAAAATTCCAACAATAGTTTTATGTGGATTCGTATGCACACTTAACCGGATTATTACTACAGCTTGACTGCCTGCACTTGGGTGTACACATTTCGGATCAAGTCAAGTTTTTGGTTCTGTTGCCGGGAAACCATAAAAAGTGTTTTAAGGTAAAAGGTAAGAAGACCTTCCTTTTCGTATATGTTCTTTCTTTGATTCATTATGTATAATTTATTTTTTTTATGCCTGAGGACAATCCTCACTTTCAAAATTTGGCAGCAGAATCTGGTTGATCTGTGAATCAGTCTAAACCATCTTCTCCTAGATCAGTAGCAAACCCTCTTGATAATAATATGGCAAATAATGAGAGAAAATGAGAAGTTCATATGAGAGAGGGGGAAGTGCCTAACATTCGAACTTTGCGGGATTAGTTAATTCTCACAAGAAATAGTGTCCCCTCTTCTTTTATCTTTCTTGAAAATGCACCCCTCTTAACTGTGAAGACAGGGATAGTTCAACTACTCCCTCAATTTCATGGACTCGAAACAAAAAAACCATATGTGAACATAAAAGAGTTTGAGGAAGTATGTGGAACATTTAAAGACAATTCTGAGCTAGCCAAAATGAAACTTTGTTTGTTTTCTCTAAAGGATAAAGCTAAACAATGACTAAATTCTTTTAAAACTCTTTCAATACCTAACTAGCGGGCACTACAGAATGAATTTTTCATAAAGTATTTTCCTCTACACTGAACTAATGCACCAAAAAGGCAAATCATAATTTTTTTGGTCAAAGAAGGAGAAACCTTTTACCAAAGTTAGGGGAGATTCAAGGATCTACTCCAGTCCTGCCCACACCATGCTTTTGAGATTTGGACTTTGGTAGGATTATTTTATGACTCCTTTCCCACTAAACTATGTCAGTTTGTCGAAATGATGGCTCAAGGAGAGTTTATAGGTAAGAGTCCAAAGGAGGCATTCAATATTTTTAACACCATATCTGATAGTTCTTAGATGTGAGACTCAGTCTCCCCTACCATTATTGAAGCCAAACCATCTACTTTCCAAGGGGGTAAGTATGTCTTGAGAGATGATGATGACCTAAGAGCAAAAATGTCTACCCTTTCTCGAAAGCTTGAAGCTTTGGAGACGAAAATGGTACATCAAGTTGATGTTGGCCCTCAAACAGAATAAGTGTGGGATTTGTACGCTGATAGGACACCCCACTGGGGAGTGTCCAATTTCTAACTTCAATAGGCCTTACTCCAACCCTTACTCTGAAACAAACAATCCAGGGTGGTGGACTCATCTGAACTCAGCTGGAGGAACACACAACCAACTCCCATGAATCCACAAAATTCACAACCACCACCCCAAGGACCTCTTGCATATCAACCATACCAACCACCACACAAGTGGAGCCTTGAAGATACACTGAACCAGTTCATCCAAACCCAAATTAACTACAATACTCATTCCACATAGACCTTCACCGATTTCAAGGCACAAACCACCCAATCTTTGAAGGATAACAAAACCCATATCTAAAAATTGACCCAATCCAGGAGCACACATGAAAAAGGCAAGTTTCCTGCGTAACCAAAACCACAACAAGGCCAATTTCAAGTGGGAAAATCCTGCAATCATGGAAACCCCACAAGACCAAGCCCAAGTTTTCACTAAACTGAGAAGTGGCAAGGTGATTGATAAGACCATTAGAGACATGCTAATTCTCAAGCCAAAATTTGAGTCAGTCCCAGTCAATGCACCAATGGAGCTTGAACATGTGATTGAGGAAAAGCCTAAACTTGTGGTTGAACAAGAACTAGAACCATCAAAAGAAAAGGAACCCTCGTGTCCTATTCCTACTCTTTTTCCTCGTAGACTACAAATTGTACAGAAGTGGAATAATCAGCCAGAAATTTACAACCTTTTCAAGCAAGTAAAGATCAACATCCCACTTCTAGATGCAATAAAATAGGTTCCATCTTATGTCAAGCTTCTAAAAGACTTGTGCACAGTTAAGAGAAGCCAAAATGTCCAAAAAAGAGCCTTCTTGATAGAACCAGCCAGTGCCTTGCTTCAACACAAAACCCCTTCAACATACAAGGACCATAGGTGTCCAACCTTGTCGTGTGTCATTGGAAACTTTAGAATATAACAAGCCTTACTCGATATTGGGGCAAGTGTCAATTTGCTCCCATTTCCTGTATATCAGCAGTTAGGTCTAGGTGAACTCAAACCCACCTGTGTTACACTCTAGTTGGTAGACAAGTCTGTTCAAATCCCAAGAGGCATTGTTGTAGATGTACTTGTCCAAGTGGACAACTTTGTCTTTCCTGTTAACTTCATTGTTCTAGATACTCAACCAACAATGCATTCAGAAAACCAAATTCCCGTCATTCTTGGTCGACCCTTTAAACTAACTTCAAATGCACAAATCAATTGCAAGAATGGAGTCATGAAATTAACTTTCAGGAATATGACTCTTCATCTGAATATTTTCAACGTTGCCAAACACCCAGGAGAGGACAAAGAAGAGAGAGAAATAAATTCCATTGAGTCGTTGGTTCAAGAACATATGAATAACACATTCTGCAAAAATTCTACTGAATCTTCTCTATCATAATCTATCACATCTGAGACAACAAATGATGATCCAAAGAATTGCCCCACTAATGCTATTGAGACATGAGCCCCTAAATTCGAGGAATTTTCACCAAGTAGTACAAAGCCACTCTCATCAAGTGTCAAGCCACCAAAGCCTGAAATAAAACCTTTCCTATCTGACCTCAAAAATGCATTCTTAGGAGAGGATGAGTCATACCTAGTGGTAATTTCATCTAAGCTCATAGACTTGCAAGAGTCTAAGTTGATTGAAGTTCTTAAAAGCTTTAAAAGCACCATTGGATGAACCATCGGTGACTTGAAAGGTATAAGCCCGTCAATCTGCAATCATGCTATATACCTTGAAAAGGATTCAAAACCCTCTCATCAAATGCAGCGACAACTGAACTCTCACATGAAGGAAGTTGTGAGAATTTAGGTGCTTAAGCTCTTAGATGCAGGAATAATCTTTCCCATCTCTAATAGCAAATGGGTGATTCACACTTTTTTGTTTTAGTGATCGGATTAATATTATACACCCAAGTATAAGTGGTCGAATTATAGTTTTCTCGATTTTAAGTCCAAGTATCGATCCCACATAGAGTTTTAATAATTTGGAAATGAAATAAAATAGTAAAGTTGCTAATTCAAATAAGACAGCATGTGATAGCTTGTGATGTGAACATAAAGTGATAACAAATCTACATAAACAGTTATGTGCAGAAAGAGTAAAACAATAATAAAAAATATCCTTCAGTTTAAGGATCTCATTTGTGTTACATTGGTTAAATGCTAGAAATGTTACCTTATAACAATCAACTTCCATTTTACTGGCAATTTAATTGGTAGGTCTGATGTATATAAACCAACACACAACAACTTCTTTAGTTAGCTGGTGGTATTCATGACAACTGATTAATCCAAGCAAACCAGAAGGACAATTCATTCATGAGGAACACTTGAATTATTCATTTGTTTTGATAATAGTAGGTGCGTATATAATAAACCATAACACAGCCACTTCTTAGGTTAACCAGTGGTAGTAGTCATAACACAACAACTTCTTAGGTTAGCTGGTTATAGATATGTCAGTTGACTAATCCAAGCAAACTAGAAAGACAAATAATTCATGAGGAATACTTGGATTATTCATTTAACTATATTTGTGATACATAAATACCAGTTAAACATCCTCAGCGTTCTGGTGGAGGATTAGTAATACCGATAGGAACGCCGTGGTTGTTAGACTAGTAATATTATCCCTTATACTAGTTAAATGATCTAAGTAACCTAGAAGGACAAGCCATTCATGGGGATCACTTAGGTCATTCATCTGATAATTATATATATATATATATATATATATATATAAGTTAAACCCTAATAACCAAGAAGGATCATTTAGGTTTTATACAATGCATCAGTTAACATCCTCAACATTCCGGTGGAGGACTACTCATACCGATAGGAATGTAGTGGTTGTTTTACCAGCAGGTTGATGATGCACTGATGACATACTTCCAGGCACAACACCGAAAGTACGTACATCACTGTAACATGCATGAAGCATTTAATACATAGATATATAAAAATATAAAACAACAGTATTTTTAGAATTTAACTAGTGTTATTATACATATTTTTACCTCTCACAAGAGGATATATGGAACTACTCACGCCCCATTGCTACAGACAAGCAAGGAGTACAGATAGTTTTCATTATAACTAAAATTAAAAAGACAGAATCTAAAATGTCTTCCACAAGGAACAACTGAAACATAATCATTTTTATTATCAATTAAGACAAAAAGGTGGAAGCAGTTCAACTATCTGAATAGAAAGATTCAACAGAAATGTGAAAGTACAAAGTTTAGACTGAAGTGCATCACGGACTGGATCATTTTTGCAATTTCTCTTTTTCTTTTTCCCTTTTCTTTCTTTTTCTCTTTCTCTTTTCTCTCTTGGTTTTGGCCTGTTGAAGTCTGAAGAGAAGATGGCTATTTATAACTGTTTGAAGAAGCAAGAGGTGGAAGGCATGAAGATATGATCAAGAGTGACTGGCCGGAAGCCATCATCACCGTCTGGATGGTGGAGCTTTGCTGGAATTTGCAAGTTGCCTTATTCTAACTCTTCATTTGATTTAATTACACTTTATCCTTGGTATTTTCAAGCTTCCCTACTTTGCTCCTTGTATTCTATAGTAATTCTGCATTAAACCTGCAAATTGTAAACATAACACACATAAAACCTTAATTATCGCACAAACCCTAATTGACTTTAATTGCTAGTTTTTAGTTATTCTATCACACTAATTCGACTTTATTATTGTTTTAATTTATATATTTATTAAGCTCAATCAATGGGTGAGCCCAATCCAAGTTGTGCCCAAAAAGTCTGGAGTCACAATAGTTACAAATGATGCCAATGAGCTAGTACCAACTCGAGTCATCACAGGATGGAAAATGTGCATAGACTATCCGAAACTCAATTCAGTAACTAGAAAAGACCATTTTCCTCTTTCTTTTCTTGACCAAGTCTAAGAGAGAATTATAGGCCATGAATTCTACTATTTCCTAGATAGGTATTTCGGGTACAATCAAATTGAGATTGCACTAGATGACTAGGAGAAAACTACATTCACAATAGAGTACTTTCAGCTTGATAAAATTGCAAGTTTTCAATTATTTTATATATTTTTATTTGTTTTGCGTGTTTTGAAGTTGTTTGGTAGGAATCATCATTTGGAAGCAAAGAAGATTATTTGGAAAGAATCAAGGTCAATTTGGAGCCTACGTGTTGGATTATTTTAAGGCTAAGCAACAAGGGAAGCCTGAGGCTAAAAAG
Source organism: Ilex paraguariensis (assembly GCA_963454935.2). Lineage (NCBI taxonomy): Eukaryota > Viridiplantae > Streptophyta > Magnoliopsida > Aquifoliales > Aquifoliaceae > Ilex > Ilex paraguariensis. The sequence goes on from CAUOFW020000836.1 coordinate 2,850,104, forward strand.
GGGACAACTTTGTGCCCATATTCTGCCCATGCAGCGCAAAGCAAGCGCCTAGGCACTTGTGTTGGCTATGGACGCATATTTTGACATGTTTTTGACCCAAAATTGAACCCCTAATGATGCATATATGCTACGGTTTGAGTTAGGACAGATATATACTAATTTTGGGGGCTGCTACATGGAAAAAAACCGATGGATTGATAGAAAAATTGAAGATAATAATCGAAGGAATCGACACGAAGAAGATTGGATTTGAAGGCTAGAGAAAGATTGAAGATTGCAACAAAGTTTCATTATTTTCTCTTAATTTTACTTCTTAATTTTCTAAGATGTTGTTTAATTTGAGAATGATGTTTTCCAATTACATTATGAATTAAATTTTTATTGAGATTGCACTGGAACGTGATGTTGAGTTAAATTGATCTACTCTCGTTTCTAGTTCTATTGATCATATATTAGTTGTTTGTCATATTTTGTGCTTAATATGTGATTGTGTGGCCAACAATTAATTTGATAATCGAGATAAAATTGGAAGATGAATTCTAGGCTTGGATCTGAATATGATGATATGCGTATGGTTAATTAATCTTAGCATTGAATTGCTAGGTTTGTGTATAGGATAGGAATGCACCTGCATGTCGTGTGTAACTTTTATGAGAGTTTGAACTTAAAGAATCTATATTCCAAATTATTTTGCATAGGAATATTGTAAATTAATTAGGAGAGATAATTTTATCTAACTATCAGAAGAGGTTTGATAAATAACTTTGAGTTATCAGTTAACAACATTTTTTGATTAATTGACTGGAAAGAGAGTTAGAAAGGGAAAGTTGTAATCTTAACTTCTTTTATCCGGTAAATTCAACCCTTAATTATTAAGTTTAGATTTAATTTTAAATTAGTAATTCCATAGTTTAATTCCAATTGTTAAAATAAATTTGAATTGATACAAAGTTGGTATTTGAATATTATTAGCAATAATTCTTTGTGGGAACGATACTCTACTTATCACTTTCTTACTTGTTGATTGTGTATACTTGCACGTAAATTGTCAATATAAAATTCGGACAACAAGTTTTTGGCGCTGTTGCTAAGGATTTATTCTAGTAATTATTTCAATATTAATTTCAATCAATTTGATCTTAGTTTGAACTTATTTAATTTTCTATTTTAGTTGTTTTTGCAAGTACTCTTGAATTTTGTATGCAAACACAATCTGCAGGTCCGGAGCTGTTGTCGTATGAAGAGGAAATTGAAAGAAGGTTCTGAAACTTGCGAAAGCATTCTCAGGAAATAAATAATCAAGAAACTATGGCAAAAGATGAACATAGATCGCTAAGGGACTTTGGTATGTCGCTTGTGATGAAAATACAATCGAGCATTCAAAGGCCCGCAATTCAAGCAAATAGTTTCGAGATCAAGCTGGGTACCATACAAATGATTCAAAATGCAGTTCAGTTTGGAGGTTTGCCTAATGACAACCCAAACGATCATTTGGTGACTTTTGTAGAGATTTGCGACACGTTCAAATACACTGGGGTTTTTGAAGATGCAATTAGACTCAAATTTTTTCCTTTCACACTTCGTGATAAGGTAAAAAGTTGGTTGCATTCATTGTTGTCAGGTTCTATTACCACATGGACAAATGTAGCTCAAAATTTTTTAGCTAAATTCTACCCACCACCTAAAATTGCAAGGATGAGGAACGACATCACTTCATTCGCACAACATGATTCTCAGACTCTATATTCAAAAATGCCCTCATCATGGTATTCCTAAGTGGTTGCAAGTTCAAACATTCTACAACGGGTTGTTTAGTGCTACTTGGACTAGTATCGATGCGGCTGCAGGTGGGCATTGATGGGGAGATTTTGTTATGAAGCTTATGAGCTATTGGAAACGATGGCTACCAACAATTATCACTTGCCCTCTGTAAGGATCAATCAGCCAAAGGTAACTGGAATTTATAAAGTTGATGCAGTTACAGCATTGGTTGCACAGGTTGCTACATTGACAAAAAAGGATTGATGCTTTAGGGGTGCAGCCTGTCAGAGTGTGGCAGTTATGTGTGAATTGTGTGTCGGGAACCATCCGAGCAATCAATGTGCAATTAGTTCAGAGTCGGTACAATACGTTAGTAACTTCAACAGGCAACAATATGACAATAATTCCAACAATTATAACCCTGGTTGGGGGACTCATCCGAGCTTTTCTTGTAATAATAATAAAACCCAAACCTCTGTTCCAGGATAATTATACCCACCAGGCTTTCAGAATCAAGCTCCACCACATCAGGAAAATAAGTCAAATTTGGAGGAGCTGATGAAACAAGGATGAACAGTATGGAAGTATCAATCTGAAACTTGAAAAACCAAATGGGTCAGCTCACTAATGCCATTAACAACCGACCTCAAGGGACTATACCTAGTGATCCAGAGATCAATCCTAAAAGGGAAGATAAGGAGCACTGCAATACTATTACATTACAAAGCAAAAAAAAGTTACCTGAGGTTGTTGGTGGAACTCCAAAACAATCACATGGAGATGATACTAAGGGTAGAAAAATAAAAGATGGCAAGAATGTGGAACATGAAAAGAAATAAGAAGATCCAGTTGCATGTTATAATGGAGGTAAGTAGAGTCCTAGTGTGCCTCCCATGCCGTTTCCACAATGTTTGTAGAAACATAAGTGGGATAAGGAGTTCTCTAAATTCATGGAAGTGTTTAAGAAGCTCTAAATAAATATCCCTTTTGCAGAAGGAGTGGAGAAAATGCCTAACTATGTAAAACTTTTTAAGGAAATTTTGTCAAATAAGAGAAAACTAAGCGATTTAGAGACAGTGGCACTTATAGAGGACTGCAGTGCTATTTTTCAAAAGAAGCTACCACCAAAGCTCAAAGATCCGGGTAGCTTTACAATTCCATGCACAATTGGTAGTCAATTTTTTGATAAAGCATTGTGTGATATGGGAGCTAGTATCAGCTTGATGCCACTCTCAATTTATCAGCAATTGGGTTTGAAGGAAGCGAAGCCGTTACATTACAGCTTGTAGATAGGTCACTCGCTTATCCAAGGGGCATAGTTGAGGACATTCTAGTTAAAGTGGATAAGTTTATTTTTCCAGCTGATTTCATAGTCTTAGATTGTAAGGAAGATAGGGAAATACCTATTATTCTTATCGACCATTCTTAGCAACAGGAAGAACACTTATCGATTTATATAAATGTGAGCTAACTATGAGAGTTCATGATCAAGAGGTTACATTTAATGTATTTTTAGCTATGAAATTTCTAAAGGAAGCAGAAGAATGTTTTCGGGTGGATTTGGTTGAAAAGATAGTGAATGGGGTATTCGTAAGAAGTTGTATTTCAGATCTTCTTGAGAACGCCAAGCTATATAAAGAGGAGGTGTTCCCACATGGAGCAGTTGAAGTTGAGGAAGCTAATTCAAAGAGAACTTTCAAGGGGAAAGGGCAGAGACTGAAGTACTACTGAGGTGGTGACATTGATTATGAAAAGATCTCAATTACCCTTGCCGACTCGGGATGAAACAGGAAGTAGTCAAGTTGAAGACTATAAAACATGCGCTAATTGGGAGGCAACCCAAATTTTAGTTTCAAAGTTTTATTTCATTTTATATTAATTTATTTTTTTATAAGAAATAATGTAGTTAGTTAGTTAGTTAGTGCATTTTAATTGATATGTCAATTGCTTGCAGGTCCCAAGGATTGAACATAAAGTTGGAGCACACACAAAACCTTAATAGGAGCCATGAACAATCTTCCTATGTTTCCTGAATACACTCCTTACTCAGCGGATGATGAAGACGCAAACGATGATGCTGACTAGTGAAGTTTCAGGGAAGTCCTCTGTCTTAATTTTTCCTACTTTATAAATTGAGGACAATGTTTAGTTTATGTTTGGGGGTGTTTTCTTGTTTGCATTTTCATTATTAGATATGCATTTAGATAACATGTTTTGCACTTAAATAACAAGTTTTAGTACAACTTGGGCAATGAGTTGATTGAATTTGATCATGGTCAATGATCAATGGAATTAATTGTCAATTTAAGGAAAATTGATGAACATGTTGAGTCTATAGTTTGACATACTAGTGGGTTTTATACTGTTTATGATCTTTTCATGCATGAGCACATATCCATTTGTTGCTTAGTTATTATTTAGAGAATTTATGTGGTTAAATGCTTGTGGGAGGTATCATTGAAACTTTAGAGAACGTGTTTAAGCATCATTCAAAGCGAATTGAGGTATTCATTTAAGTTTAGAGAAAATATTGGTTATGATGGGTTAGTGTATTTAAAAAAAAAAGAATTTTGAAAATTATTTTAATTTGATCCTTCATGAAGTAGAGAAAAAAAATAAGAAAACAAGAAACAAGAAATGGGGCATGTGGTGACTAGAGATGAAGCGTAAAACGCACTCACTCATAAACACATGTTGAGAACGAGATGGAGCGTAAAACACACTCGTTCAAGAAAAGGCGAGATGGAGTGTAAAATGCACTTGCTCAATAGGAGGTGAGATGGACCATAAAATGCATTCACCAAATGTACAAAAAAAAAAATGTTTGTACCTTCTAGTTATATGTTTGGCTTAATAAGCGAAGGTTGATGTGAAACATAAGTTCATAAAATTGATATTGAGTATCTCCTATGGAGCGTTTGATTAAGTAAATGTATATGGGTGATGAATAGCAGGATAGTTCAGATATGTACATGTATTTAAAAGGTCCAGAGCGGAGGTAAAATTAAGGAGTATATTAAATTGATAGACTTTGCATTGTTTTGAAGTTTTTCGTGAATTATTATTTGTAGTAACTTTTTGGGCCATTATTCAGATTCATATTGATCCATTGTTTGAGTAGTTGGTTGTTAGGGTAAATTTTTATAGTTTTTGTTCTTAGTATTTTTCTTGGGCACAAACAAAGATTAAGTTTTGGGGTATTTGATGAATGAGTTTTATACCTACGAATTGAGTACTTTCGGCTTGAAAAAATTGCAAGTTTACAATTATTTTATGTTTCTTTTTATTTTTTTTTGTATTTTGATGTTGCTTGGTAGGAATCATCATTTTGAAGCAAAGAAGATCATTTGGAAGGAAACAAGGTCAATTTGGAGCCTATGTGTTGGATTTTTTTTAAGGCTAAGTAACCAGGGAAGCTTTAGGCTAAATAGGGGACAACGCAAAGCCAGTGCAAATTTAGTGCCTTTGCACCCACATTCTGCCCATGCAGCGCAAAGCAAGCTCCTAGGCGCTTGTGTTGGCTTTGGACACAAATTTTGACTTGTTTTTGGCCTAAAATTGAACCCTGATGATGCATATATGCTAGAGTTTAAGTTGGGATGGATATATACTGATTTTGGGGGCTACTAACATGGAAAAAAACCGAGGGATTGATAGAAAAATTGAAGAGAAGAATCGAAGGAATCGACACGAAGAAGATTGGACTTAAAGGCTAGAGAAAGATTGAAGATTTCAACTAAGTTTTCATTCTTTTCTCTTACTTTTACTTCTTAATTTTCTAAGATGTTGTTTAATTTGAGAATGATTTTTTTCAATTACATTATAAACTAAATTTTTATTAAGATTGCAACAGAACCTGATGTTGAGTTAAATTGATCTACATTCGTTTCTAGTTCTATTGATCATATATGAGTTGTTTGTCATATTTTGTGCTTAATATATGATTGTGTGGCCAACAATTAATTTGATAACCTAGATGAAATTGGAAGATGAATTATAGGTTTGGATCTGAATATGATGACATGCATCTGGTTAATTCTTCTTAGGATTGAATTGCTGGGTTTGTGTATAGGATAGAAATATACCTATATGACGTGTGTAACTTTTATGAGAGTTTGACCTTAATGAATCTGTTCCAAATTACTTTGCATAGGAATATAGTAATATAATTGGGAGAGATAATTTTATCTAACTATTGGAAGCGGTTTGATAAATAACTTTGAATTCTCAGTTAACAACTTATTTTGATTAATTGACTGGAAAGAGAGTTAGAAAGGTTTATATGAAGCATTAGAGAAAGTTGTAAACTTAAATTCTTTTCTCCGGTAAATTCAACCCTTAATAATTATGATGGGACATTTATGGAATACTCCAAGATGAAGACACATGTCCTCGGTATCACTGATCCCTGTTATCGAGATCACGTACCCATCGGGTCACAAGTCCCCTCTACCCCGAGGCACTTATCATGGGATCGAGTGGCATCCAGTACACTTTTATGTACCGACACATACCCTCGGTCTGATATGGTATATCGGTCGCTAGGCCTCCCCCTCTCGGATTCAGGATGTACATATTCCTCGGCTCCGAGATGTACCTCTTCCTCGGCTCCGACATGTACCTCTCCCTCTGTACCGAGATGTACCCCTCTGATCCAGGATGAAGTTCTCTGCTCCAGCAGAGGCTATTGATGCACTGGTCACTAGCCTAAGCTTGGCTAGGTTAGCTATCATGACCTCGTCTTACACAATCGATGTTAGAAGGCACAGGAAGGTAGGGGTCATAGCCAATGAGGAATGGACGCGTGACATATTGTGTCACATCAGAGACAGAAAGACCGCATGACCTTGTTGACACGCGACTTGGGAAAACAAGCATTTAATTACATCATTCCCTTGATGAGACTGCATTCAATGTGGTAAGGCTCAGAAGTGAAAGGCAATAAATGCCTCTAAGGCTGGACATTTATTGCGTCCTCCCCGAGGGGAGCTCATTGAATAGTCGACAGACTGATGACACAGTATTGATTGCTCGGGATCCCAAGCAGTTAAAAGAGAAGACATTCCTTATCAGAATCAGTGCGCATACTGTCTGTACCTAATGATCACCTACTGACTACACTGACAGCAATCATGAGATTTTGAGGTATAAATACTCATCGCAAAAGGCAAGATGGTATGCAACAAAAAACCTTTGCTACAATACATACTCAGTGTTTTCTTCTTCCTCTCTCTCTCAAAGACTGACTTGACCGTCGGAGGGGATACGCCGGAAAACACTCCGGCGCCCTTCTAACTTGTTCTACTTTGTTGCAGGAATCTTTCTTCAGCCTTACTAGATCGTTCCTTTGATCCACGAGGGTCTCCCATTACCGTTCCAGGTTACCACAGGATTTCACAGGCTGTTCCAAGCAGCTTGGCTGACCACTCAACCGATTCACTCGAGTTCACCAAGGGAGAGAGCTCTTCTCGTTTTTATATTATGCAAGATCCAACACGCACAAATTAAGTTTAGATTTAATTTTAAATTAGTAATTCCATAGTTTAATTCTAATTGTTTAAATAAAATTGAATGGATACAAAGTTAGTTTTTGGATATTATTAGCAATAATTCTCCATGGGAACGATACTCTACTTATCACTTTTTTACTTGTTGATTGTGTATACTTGCACGTAAATTGTCAATATCAAATTCGGACAACATAACGCTCCTATAACATTCCGAAGGTGCATGTTGAGCTTGTTCGGTGACATGGTTGATAAGTTTTTGGAAGTGTTCATGGGTGACTTCTCTATATATGGTGACTTGTTTGATTTGTGTCTAGCCAACCTAAAGAAGGTATTGATAAGTTGTAAGGAAGCCAACCAAATACTTAATTGGGAGAAATGTCATATCATGGTAAAATAAGGTATTTTCTTAGGTCACGTTGTGTCATCTGAAGGCATGAAAGTTGATAAGGAAAAAATAGATTTGATTGGGAATCTACCTGCTCCAAAGACTGCAAAGGATGTCTGATTATTTCTAGGACACGTAGGGTTGAACAGGAGATTCATAAAAGATTTTAGTACCGTAGCTAAACTCATGTGTCATCTCTTGAGTCAGGACGTAATTTTTGAGTGGAGTGACGCATGCCAGAAAGCTTTTGACAAGCTTAAGGGTACGTTAATTTCTGCTCCGATAATGCAACCCCCTTACTGGACCCTACCCTTTGAACTAATGTGAGATGCAAGTGATTATCTTGTAGGTGCTGTGTTGGGACAAAGAAAAGACAAGAAACTACATGTGATTTGCTATGCAAGCAAAACTTTGAATGATGCCTAAACGAATTATTCAACAACTGAAAAAGAATTGCTTGTTGTAGTCTTTCCTTTGGGGAAATTTTGTTCTTATCTTGTTGGTTCTTTTGTTATTGTATTCATTGCCCATGCAACACCGAAATTCTTGCTCACAAAAAAAGATGCCAAACCAAGGCTCTTACGATGGATACTCTTGCTCCAAAGTTTTGATTTGATGATTAAGGAGAATAAGGGTGTTAAGAGTGTAGTGGCAGATCATCTATCCATATTAACGTCCAAATTTCATGAGGATGGATTGCCAATGAATGAGAATTTCCTTGATCAACAGCTGTTCACGATTGGTAAGACACCATGGTACGCTGATATTGCTAATTTCCTTGCCAGTGGTGCACTCCCTCCTTCCTTTATTGCTATGGACAAAAAATAAATTTCTGAGGGTGGTTAATAACTTCTTATGGGAAGATCCGTATGTGTTTAAATATTGTAAGAACCAAATCATAATACATTGCAACCCCGCTCAGCAGAGCAGACATGTAATAACATTTTGTCATTCTAAAGCATGCGGTGGCCACTTTTCATTAAGGAAAACACTGTAAAAATCGTGTAGTGTGTATTTTACTGGCCCACACTTTTCAAAGATGTCCATGCCTTTTGTTCAACATGTGATAGATGCCAAAGGTTGGGGAACATTTCTAAAAGAATCATGATGCCCTTAAACCCCATTATGGTGATTGAAATTTTTGACTATTGGGGTATCGATTTTATGGAACCATTCCCCCCTCCTTTGGATATCTATACATTTTGGTGGTCGTAGACTATGTATCCAAATGGATTGAAGCAATTCCATGCCGAAATAATAATCACCAAACAGTGATCAAATATTGAAAAGAAAACATTTTTCCCGATTTGAAATTCTAAAATCAATCATAAGTGATGAGGGCGCTCATTGTTGCAATCGTCCTTTCTAAAATTTGATGAAAAAATACTTGATTTTTTACAAAATTGCAGCCCCTTATCATCCATAAACTAGTGGACAAGCAGAATTGGCTAATCGGGAGATCAAACTAATTTTAGAAAAAATGGTAAATCCAGATCGCAAAGATTGGTCATCAAGACTAACTGATGTACTATGGGCATATCACACTACTTTTAAAACAATTTGAGGCATGTCTCTTTATCGATTAATCTTTGGCAAGCCCTGTCACCTACCTGTGGAATTGGAACATTGGGCATACTGGGTCATTAAAGCAATGAACTTTGACCTAAACAAACCTAGACTCTCAAGAAAACTACAGAATAACGAATTGGAGGAATTGAGAAATGAGGCATACGATAATGCAAAAATTGTGAAGGAAAGGATGGAAATTTTTCATGACAAGAACATTGTGCGGAAGTCTTTTGAATGTTCTCAAAAAGTCCTATTATTTAATTCAAGGCTCCACCTATTTTCGAGTTAGTTGATGTCAAGATGGATTGGGCCTTACATTGTCAAGAAGGTGTTCGGACATGGAGTAGTGGAGGTGGAAAGCCCCTCAAATGGTAATAGTTTTGCTGTCAATGGCCAGTGGTTGAAACCATTTTTGAAGGACTTTATTAAAGATGTGGAAACCATTCTCTTAATGGATCAAAAATATTCCTCTAAGATTTGCGCCTATCGACACAAAAATGGGTCAGGTTAGGTGGAAACCCAACCCGAGAGAATGCCTTTATAAGGCCCCCATCCCCTTGTCCTCTTTTACCCATCCACCGTTTTTCCCTTTTTCTTTTTTTTCCCTTATTCTTCTTCTTCGTTGTTCGCTATCCTCCGCAAACATGACCCAATTCCCAACAGCCCCATGACCACACACTCCACAGACACAATCCTATGTTTCATGCTTTGTATTTTGATTTTGTATTTGTTTATGGGTGTTCTACTTCTCTTCGCACACACGGACAAGGCCTACCAGCCTACCCGAAACCCAGATATACGGAGAGATGATTAATTTATCTATTTTGCTTGTAGGTTTTGGCAGATGAATAGATCTCTACCTTTCAACCTCATCTCCAAGATCCATACACTAGTAAATTCGAAAGATTTGGGACAATAATTAGTTTAGGTTGGGGGGTGAGAACTACAGTGTACCTTGCCACATATTTTGTATAAAATAATGATCATGTCTATGAGTCAGCTTCAATAATCTTTTTGAATGATAGACGTTAAAGAACTAGATAGTGAGTCTTAAAACATAGAAAGCATGGATGCTAAACTTTATTGGTTTAGTCTAGGAGTTTTACGTACTTTTTCATCTAATGTGCATGCTGTGATCATGAGAAAAGCAAAATTGGTAAGAAAAACTAAGATCCGAGAAGAGCAAGCGAAATCTCTCAGTGGCAGACACACTTTTGCTAAACGTCGTCATGCCAAAAAGCTTGGTGCATGTAAACAATGTGGCAGAGTCTTTCACGAGAAAAAATATAATCTGTGTTCTGAACCAATTTTCGGTCATGCATTCAATCGATTAGACTAGATAGTGAATGGGCTGAGTAAGGATTACCCTGAGACGTCATGTTATTTCGGTACTTTGCCTAACCTATTTTTGAGATAGGAAATTGGGAGAGTCACTGGATGTTCAAATGGCACAGAGATTGAGAAAGACTCGGATTAGACTATTTTCTAAAAAAACTGTGGAAAATGTGTTGTAGGGATGAAAGCCAAGGGTCCAAATTTTTGTAAAAAGTGTAAAAATATTTTTGTACAAACTCTTTTGACTAAAATGAAAGCATGGGCTAAGTAAGGAATGTCCCAAAATACCAACCTAAAGTGTGGGTAGGGACTTATCCTGAGACACCATGAATTTTTTAAACTTGTGTGTATGACCCCCTCTTATTGTGTATATTAATGTGCAGAAAAACTATTGGTTTTTGAGCTGACGTTTGAATGCCAAGTGACGTTTGAATGCCACCTGCTTGCCGTATTCAGTTTCTAATGAAGCCTCTGATGAAACCAACAAGTATTGGGAGCCTAACACGTTCAAATGCCAATAGAATGTTCGAACTAGAGTACCCCGTTCGAACGCCAATAGAACGTTCAAACGACATGACCTTACAATAGTTTGATCTCTAATAGAACTTACAAGTACTAGGAGCACACCACGTTTGAATGCCATCCACGTTCAAACGTTCTTTTTAAAATTCTACTGCATATGTTCGAATGTCAATAACGTTCAAACATCAACTCTGAGGCTATAAAAGCCTGGTTCGTCTTCTTCACTTCAAAAACCCCTAAAATTTGGAAAAACGTCCAAACCCTAGAGTGCCTTTTGATTACCCAGCCCTCAAAATACCTCTCATTTCCAATTTGTGCCCCAAATCAAACATCCCAAAGCCATTTCCACCTTATTCATCCTCATTCTCACAAAAAAATCAAACCTTTCAAGCCCTAACACCCCCAAACCTGAAACACAATGCCTCTAAGAATAAAAATGCTCGCAAGGTGGACAGTGATCAATGAAGAGTCCAACTACGTAGAGGAGGTGGTCGGGGAACGAGAGGGTAGGCCATCCATTGTTTGAAGATATGACAAGACTCGATTCTCCACGCCTCTCAAGGCGGATAGGTATGAGAATTTTTACCACACTCAACCAATTGTTTATGAAATATCCATTGAGTTGCTTGATTTTGTGGAGTTGGGCATTTATGCCAACATGGAGGAGAGAGGTCGTAGTATGTTTTTTAGGAACGACAGAAAATCCGTAAAGGACTTGGTGCAAGAGTTCTACTCCAACGCTGAGATCATCGATGGAGTAATCAAGACTTGTGTGAGGGGGACCCACATCAATGTGGATGTGGATTATATAGTAGAGATACGGGCCCTACCAAGGGATCCGAGACCTACCTACCCCCTGAGGAAGACCATGGTGATGGACGCGATGGGGGTAGAGTTAATTGGCTTGGGCACATTCTCTTGGGCAGGTTGGGCAGGTTGAAGATTTCTTCGACAAGGTGAGTTGAATGATAAATATAAAATGTTAAATTTGATCGATGTCTCCGACCTTGGCCCGCTTGGACGAAAGAATGAGATACTACTACAGATGGCAGAACTACTATATGCAATTGGAAAAAGCCATAGCATAGATCTCCCCACGTTGATCTTGACGAAGATGATGAAGGGGTGCGACGTAAAGAGAAATTCGCTCCCCTTTGGCACTTTGGTGAAAGAGATGTGTTTGGACCATGGGGTCCATGTCAAGCAACATATGAGGGTATAGAAGCCGATGAAGCCACTAAACAAGGCTTCCTTCAGGAGGAGCCAAGGTCACAGTGGCGGCCCGACAGTTAGAGACAAGGAGCCCCCTACCCGTGGAGTTGACAAGGTGCAGGATGAGCTCAATGCAGAGGAGGAGAGAGAACTAGAGGCTGAGAGAGCCCAGGAGCAACCAAAGTAGGAGGCAGGTCCCAGCACCCAACGATCGTGGAGGGAGATTATATTTGGCATTGAGGCCAAGCAAGCTGAGATTCTTCGATAGCAGGAGGAGATTCTCAACTATTTGAGGGGTGGAGCTAGCAGAGAGTGAGAGATAGATATTTTTGTTCTTGAGTATAGCTGAATAGTTGTTGCTTCTTCTGTGAATGATTTGAATCCTTTACTTTTGTGTTAAACTTTCATATTTTGTGAAATGAATGGTTTAGTTTATCACTTTTATCCGTATAAATGCAAGTTTAGAATTAGCATTATATTGTTATGTGTAAATGAATGATGGAACAAATGTCGATTCTAAGATTGTTTGTTAAAGTAACTAATTACATGATCGCTTTGACACCTAACTTAGCAGTCTAAACTTAAACCTACATTTCTTGAAAAAGTGGTGTTTTCTCTATGCTTAAAAATTCAAATGTACATTAGTATTTGTTATTCTTAAGGGACAAGATGATCGAACTCGAAATAGGAATCGATATATAACTGACATTCCCAAAAAAAAACCTGACATAACCGGTGGAGACAACAAAGGATACCATGGTAATTTTTTAGCCTTGCAATGCTTTTGAGAGATGATTAACATTTACTCAAGTAAGGTCTTTCACTTTCTATTTTTGAATAATCTCATTAAACTTTCTTTGATTGATATAACTAAAGCAATCTATTGACATATCCCACAAGGAATCTATTCATATGACACACACATATGCACATACTTGAGAAAGGATCTTAGGCCATCTTTGATTTGATTTGAGCCTTAGCCATTTCTTTTACAAAATTATATCCCTAGTTAGCCATGCTTGCACTTTCAATGAATGATTTCTTTTTGAAGAAATCCACATTATAACTAAGCGATAGGAAAATATACCTGACAAACCTTGCTTTCTAATTTTCTTACACCCTCTTATGTAGCAGTATGATACAAAAAAGCAAGAGAAAGAAGAAAGACGATAATGGCTACTGGTGAATGAAATAAAATTCGAGGAAAACAACCGAAAGTGAAAAAGGACCAGAAAGATAGGGAATTGCCAAGAAAGTGAAAAATGAGAAAAATGAAAGAAAAAAATACCACTTCTAGGTAAAAGATCGAAAAGCTAGAGAGAGGTGTGCTACGTTACATAATGAAAATATAGCTTTTGAATACCATTTGACGTCATTTCGTTAGCCACTAACCTCTGGCCACATTACAACCTATACAAAGCCCTAATTAATCTCAAGTTTGATGCATGTGTAGGTGGTCCACAAAAATTTGGGGTATGTTAAATAGTGTTTCTTTATTTGCATTAATGTTCCTCCATGAGATTATGCCCAAATATGATTAGTCGATTTCCTTAAAACTTCACTTCCATGCATGTGATTTTTTTGATTGCCATCTTCTGATCACATGCCCCTTAAGAGACAAGTCACTATAATTGGAGCAAATTTTTGCTGAGAGCATTCTAAGAGAGGTTTGTGAAATCAAAGCTATCCATGGAAGGTGATAAAGTGGAATGTTTGTTATGTAAATGGGTATTCAATATACTCTCTTATAGCTTATATTTTCTTGTATCTAGTTGCTCTAGAACTTCATATCTTTGCAATGCATTTTCATTACATTGTCAGTTTCATTTTAAGCATGAGTAGCTAAATCTCTTCCTTGGCAAAACCAAGGGGAACCTCCACTTGGGTATACCATTTCAACTCATTATCCTCCCTTCTTTCAGAGTCCAATGGTTTGGTTTGACTGGGTTGAGGGTGGATAACTTGGTGAGTCTTTGATATTCCATAGCCCTAGTCACGGTTTATGCTTAGATACTCACCAATTTTATCCTTAACTTTTCACGAATCAATCGTTCATTCATGATCTATTGGAGGAGGGTTTCGAGTTGATATGGTATTCCTATTGGAGTGACCTATTGGAGTTTTCAACATTTGTTACTCATTTTATTAGCATCAAAACAAACTTCACCAAACAACTTCCAACAACCAATGATTTTACACTTTTTTTTCCCAAAATCACCTTCCCCTCGGTTTACTTCATTCTCCGTGGAAACGACCTTGGAATACTACCAAATAAAACACAACCCACAAAAGTCTCCTTGCGCTTGGGGAACACTTCTGTACACACACACACACTTTTTGTGCATTTATACATCACATTGCCATCATTTCATTTTACCCCATCTCTTTGCCCTTTCTTTTGACATCACCCATAGGAGAGTGACACTTCCCTTAATCCATAAACTATCCATGCTAAAAGGTGATGTTTGGAGGTTAGGAAACTACAAGGAATTTTGTCAAGCATTTTTGGCGCCGTTGCCGGGTAAGGCAAGCGTCAAATCGAGAAGGTGATTTTTGAATGACAAAAGTAAGTCCTGTGATCATCATCATGGGTTGAGGTACATTGTTCTGTGTATATATATCCTTGTTTGTGTATAATTTGATTTGTAGATAGTTTACTGCATGTGAGAAAGGGACAAACAAAATCGATTGGTTAGACAACCCTTACACCCCGACATAAATATTGACCAAAACCCACCCGAGGATGCGGGTGATAATTTTGATAATCTTGGTGCCAATCCAAATGCTCAAAAGGGTGGGGGAATGCCCGAACCTAGAATGCCAAATGTTCCAAGAGGTGGGGGAGTTCCCGAACCTAGAATGCCTAATCCACGGATGCAAGTTCCCCCTCCCGTAAATGAATGGAATAACTTCCCAATAGAACCTCCAACGAGGTCTATGAGGGATTTCCTTCAACCAACCCATAGCACCACACCCTCTTGCATCCATTCACTGGTCCAAGCTCATCTGTTCCAAGTTAAGCCAGGGATGTTGCAACTACTTCCTACATTCTATAGGATTGAAAAGGAAAATCCCTACTTGCACATAAGGGAGTTTGAGGATATAGTTGCAACCTTCAATGCTAACTATGCTATGGAGGACATAGCTCGACTGAAATTATTTCCTTTCTCCCTCAGTGATAAAGCCAAATCATGGTTGTATGCCTTGCGACCTCGATCCATTACCTCTTGGGATCAAATGCTCTCTGAATTTTTGAACAAAATTTTCCCCGTTCATAGAACCACTACTTTAAAAAAGGAAATTCAAAATTTTTCTGAGAAGCCCAATGAGCAATTTTATCAATGTTGGGATTGCTGCAAGGATTTGCTACAATCCATACTACACCATGGCTACGAATCATGGCAACTGGTAAGCTTATTCTATGAAGGAATCACACCAAGCCATAGACAATTCATTGACATGATATACAATGGCGAGTTCTTGAACAAAGACCCTGACGAGGCCCTGGACTACTTTAGTACACTGGCCCAAAATGCACAATCTTGGAACATTAGGGATCCCAATGATGTACCTAGGACATCCTCGGCTAGTAGTTCACCACAAGTGGGAGGGATATATGATTTGAGAGACCAAGAAGACTTAGTTTCAAAAATTGCTAAATTGTCAAGGAAAGTTGAGAGTCTTGAAGTCAATAGGAGACATGAAGTGTCTAATGTTTCTAACATTGTGGAGGGATGTGTAATCTGTGAGAGTGTAGAGCATTCCACATCGGAATGTCCAAACATTCCAGCCTTTAAGGAAGCATATCACGAGCAAGTCCATGCATTCAATCAGCCAAGGGAATCATTTTCTCCCAATTCGAACACCTACAATCCAGGGTGGAGTAATCACCCAAATTTCAGTTGGAGAAATGAGAACCCCATTCCTCATGGGTCAAGTGCATATTCATCTCCTATGCTTCCCAAGCAAAACCAATACCATGGCCAAGGGCAAGCATCTAGCTCTCAATACCCAAGGACCAATCCACGAGGGTATCAATCAAACCCGCCACCACAAAATTTTTCTCCAAGTCCTCTGTCACAAAGTTTTTCTCAAGGACTGTCCAATCCATCCACATACCAACCTCCTCACAAAAGAAATTTAAAGGATATGGTACATTCCTTCATTCAAAGCCAAACCGCCATCAATACCCAAAATGTCACAGCTATCAATGATATAAGAACCCAACTTACAAAGTTGAGAAAGTCCATAGTGGCATCTCAACAAGAAAAGGGGAAGTTCCCAGCTCAAACACAAGAGAACCCTAGGGGTCAACACGTTGTTGAGTCATCAGAGCCTTTGAGAGAGAGTTACGAGGAACTCAAAGCTGTCACCACCCTTCATAGTGGCAAAGAAATTGACAAAACCATTTTGTCAAAGGCCTCAACTAAGACCACATTGCCAAAAGGAAAAGAAACCTTGGGTGACACCGACAAGGGCGAGGTGAGTGGAGAAAAAGAGAGAGTAGTTGAGAAAGAAAAATTGATTGATGAATGTGTGTTTGTTCCTTCCATCCCTGCCCCATTTCCTAGTCATTTGACGCCAACAGTCAAGGTGGCTAATTATGCTAATATTTTAGAAATGTTTAAGCTGGTGAAGATTAACATTCCACTCCTCGATGCTATCAAGCAAATCCCATCTTGTGCTAAAATTTTGAAAGATCTATGCACGGTGAATAGGAGATTGAAAATCCACAAGAAAGCATTCCTCACCGAACAAGTGAGCTTAATATTGAGGACCAACACTCCTCCAAAATTCCAAGACCCCCGCTGTCCAACCATTGCTATGACCATTGGACATTGTCGAGTGGAGCAAGCACTCCTCGATTTGGGAGCAAGTGTCAATCTTCTTCCATACTCAGTGTATCAATAGCTTCAGCTTGAGAAGTTGAAGCCCACCTCAATCACACTCCAATTGGTGGATCGTAGTATCCATACACCAAGGGGAGTAGTTGAGGATGAGTTTGTTAGATTGTGGCAGATCGTAGTATCCGTACACCAAGGCGAGAACCTTGCAACCTTTAAACTTACAATCTAGAATGGATAAATCATCCAAATTTTAGTTGAAAAAATACACACCCTACTATTCAAGGCCCACAATAGTCACAAAATCAACAACAATATCCACCATATCAACCTCCACAGAGAAGAACTCTGGAAGATACTATGAATCAATTTATTCAAAGTCTAATGAGTTTTAACACTCAAACAACTCAAGCTTTTAATGATTTTCAAACTCAAACTTCTAAGAGTATTGAAGATATCAAGAGTCATTTAGCTAAGATGACTCAATCCCTTAGTATGCCAGAAAAGGAAAAATTCTCATCTCAACCTAAACCTCTGCAAAGTAAGAGTCAAGTTAATTATCTATCCTCTGAGCCATCTCCAAATCGAGTACAAGCAATCATAACACTAAGAAGTGGTAAGGTGATTGATGAGACTACTAAATCTAATATTTCAAAAAAAATATGGAAGTCAATTCCAGAGAATGAACCACTTGACCTGAACCATCAATCAAAAAGTAACCAGAAATACAAAATAACAAAGATCAACAATGTCCTATTCTTTTACCTTTTCCTCAAAGGGTCAAGAAACCTACATCTAAAAAAAATCAATCTGAAAATTTTGAGTTGTTTAAATAGGTTAAGATTAACATTCCTTTATTGGATGCAATTAAATAAGTTCCAGCTTATGCTAAAATTTTAAAAGAGCTTTGCACAATAAAAAGAAAAACTAATGTACCAAAGAAATCATTTCTAACTAAACAAGATAGTAATATAATACATCATAATACTTTTCTTAAGTACAAAGATCTAGGTAGTCCAACAGTCTCATGCATTGTCAATTTTTGAATTGAACAAGCTCTACTAGACCTTGGAGCCAATTATAATTTAATGTCATATTCAGTGTATACACAATTAGGACTAAATGAGTTGCAACCTGCCAGTGTTACACTACAATTAGCAGACCGATCAATAAAAACTCCATGAGGGATTGTGGAAGATGTTATCATCCAAGTTGATCAATTCTCTTTCCTAGTAGATTTTATCGTTATAGATACGCAACCAATTTTTCATGCATCTGCATACATACCTATTATTTTGGGTCGATCATTCCTAGCTACATCAAATGCGTTGATTAATTGTAGGAATGGAATCATGAAACTTTCATTTGGAAACATGATCTTGGAATTAAATGTGTTTAATAGTGCAAAACAACCTAGAGAAGAAGATGAAGTGAATGAAATAAATTGTGTTGAATCGTTCACTCAAAGGTTTTTCAAAAAAAAATTTCTGAAAAAAGAATTATATACATTAGATTTTGTATCTAATAATGATGAGTCTAAAAATATAGAAAACAAATAATGTGAAAATCTATTGTCTAAATCTATAGAGTCCAATATCAAAGTCTTTAAACCAGATTTAAAACCTCTTCCAACCAATCTAAAATATGTTTTTCCAGAAAAAGATGAAATTCATCATGTGATCATATCATCGAATTTATCTAAAAGTCAAAAAAAAAAAAGAATTAACAAAAGTATTGAAAAATTATCCAAGTGTTCTTCAAAGAATAGCAGATATAAAAGGTATAAGCTCACTTCTATGTACTCACTGTATATATTTAGAATAGAATACTAAATCATCTCATCAAATGCAAAGAAGATTAAACCCACATCTAAAAGAGGTAGTTCGCAATGAAGTACTTAAACTATTAGATGCTAATATTATCTATCATATATCTGATAGTATATGGGTTAGTCCTACATAAGTAGTCCCTAAAAAGTTTGGCATCACTATAATAAAAAATCGAGAAAATGAATTAGTTATAATGTGTACAGTCATAAGTTGGTGTGTGTGTATTGACTACCGAAAGCTAAATTCTCTCACCAGAACATATCACTTTCCATTATCATTCCTAGATCAAGTATTGGAATGAATAGCTAGTCATGCATACTATTGTTTTTTAGATGGATATTCTAGTTATAATCAAATTAAAATTGCAATAAATTATCAAGAAAAACCTACATTTGCATGTCATTTTTGGAACTTTTGCATATAAAAGGATGCCTTTTGGATTATGTAATGCTCCAACTACCTTTCAGCATTGCATGCTAAGCATATTCAGTGATATGGTAGAACGATGTCTAAAATTTTGTATGGATGATTTTTCTGTATATGGTGATTCATTTCATTTATGTTTAGAAAATCTCGAAAAAGTGCTCATTCGATGTGAAGAAACAAACTGTCTTAAATTGGAAAACTGTCATTTTATGGTTACAAGGTGTTGTTTTAGGTCATATAATGTCTAAAAAAAGAATCAAAGTTGATAAATCTAAAATTGATCTGATAGCTAATCTGCCTTTACCGAAAACTGTAAAAGATATTCTCTCTTTTCCAGGTCATGTAGGATTCTACAGAAGATTCATAAAAAATTTAGTTCAATATCTAAACCTATATGTAATATTTTATGTCATGATACATTATTTGAATAGAATGATGCATTTCAATTAGCATTTGATAAATTAAAAGGCATGCTCATTTTTGTACCTATTATACAACCTCCTAACTGGTCTTTACCTTTTGAATTAATGTGTGATACAAGTGATTATGTAGTAGGAGCAATATTAGGTCAAAGGAAAGATAGAAAACCGTATGTATCTAATATGCAAGAAAAACTTTAAATGATACACAAATGAACTATTGAACTACAAAAAAAGAATTACTTGCTGTTGCATTTACCTTAGATAAATTTTGTTCATATCTGGTTGGATCGTCAATTGTTGTGTTTATAGATTATGCAGCATTAAAATATTTTCTTACTAAGAAAGATGCTAAACCACGTCTCCTATGATGGATATTGTTACTTCAAGAACTTGATCTTATCATTAAGGATAAGAAAGGAGAAGAAACTGTGGTAACAGATCACTTGTCAAGGCTAAATTATGAAATAAAGAAAGAACCAACTCCAATGAAAGAAACCTTTATAGATGAACAACTATTTATAATAATAGAAGTATCATGGTATGCAAATATAGCTAATTATTTAGCCACTGGTATTATTTCTTCTCATTATACCTGGTCTGATAGGAATAAATTTTTAAGTGAGGCACGTAACCTTTTATGGGAAGATCCTTATTTGTTTAAATATTGTAAAGGTCAAATAATAAGACGTTGTGTATCTAATCATCAAATAGGTCAGGTCATTCAGTTTTTTCACTCTGAAGCTTGTGGAGGACATTTGGCTTCAAAGAAAACCACTGCTAAAATTTTGTAATGTGGATTTTATTGGCCAACTCTATTTAAAGATGTTCATATCTTTTGTTTAAATTGTGACAGATCTAAACGATTAGAAGATATTTCAAAAAGATATATGATGCCTTTAAACCCTATTTTAATTGTTGAAAATTTTTATTGTTGGGGCATCGATTTTATGGGTCCATTTCCCCATCTTTTAGATATATGTACATTTTAGTTACAGTCGACTATGTCTCTAAATGGGTAGAGAAGAAATAATGATCATAGAACAATGATCAAGTTTTTAAAAGAGAATATTTTGTCTATATTTGGAATTCCTAGCACTATTATAAGTGATGGTGGATTACATTACTGTAATAAATTTCTTGAAAATCTTATGAAACAATACTGGATTTCACATAAAATATCCACTCCGTATCATCCACAGACAAGTGGACAAGTTGAATTAGCTAATAGGGAGATAAAATATATCTTAGAGAAAATAGTAAACCAAGATCGTAAAGATTAGTCCTTAAGATTGACTGATGGGCTTTCGTCTTACCGTACTACATATGACACTATTTTAGGAATGTCTCCGTATCAGTTAGTTTATGGAAAACCATGTCACTTGCCTGTGGAATTAGAACATCGAGCATATTGGGTAATCAAAATAATGAATTTTGATATGGACAAAGCTGGAATATCTCGCAAACTTCAAATTAATGAATTGGAGGAATTAAGAAATGAAGTTTATGAAAACGCAAAGATTGCGAAGTCAAGAACAAAAAATTTTCATGATACAAATATAAAGCGAAAATCATTTGAACCATCTCAAAAATTTATCATTTATAATGCAAAGCTTCGGTTATTTCCTGGAAAATTAAGATCTAGATGGACATGTCCTTATATTGTCAAGCAAGTTTTTGACTATGGAACAATTGAAATTGAAAATCCATTAACCAAAAATGTCTTTAAAGTAAACGGTCAAAGGATTAAACCATATTATGATGGTTTTACTCAAGATATAACTTCTGTACAACTTTTTGATCCTGTTTATGTGCTATGAAAAGTATATTGTTGTTTAATTCTCAATAATATACTAATTAGTTCTAATTTATTTGACAAATTAAATCTCCTAAGTAACAGCTAGATATCCCAATCGTTGAAAGACAACAAATTGTTAGTTTTTATTATCAGTACTGATTATCATTGTTTTATACATTGCAGATAGTGTCAAATTTAAGTTGGGGAGGTATAGGTAAAAATTTATTTATGTGTAAACTTACTTAGGTGTGAATATACTTATATTTCTATTTAGTATATATATATATATATATATATATATATATATAATCATCTTTGTGAATGGCAGACGTTAAAGAATCAGATAATGAGTCAATTTGAAAATATATATGTATAAAATAAAATAATTTTTTTGTACAATGGACCAAAAACTATTTTGGTAAGTTTAATTACACTACGTCATCTTCTAAAAGATATACATGCATCGATCATGCAAAAAGCTAGAAAAGTCATAAACTTAGAAATTTTTGAAAGCCAACCACGACTCCTATGTGGAACAAGTACATTTGCTAAATGCCGAAGATCAAAGCGTCTTAGTGGTTGTATAAGATGTAGTCGTTTAGAACATTTAAGATAATATAATCAGTATACGGAACCAATTTCAAGTCTAGCGTTAGATCATCTCCGGTGGATTAGATATGGGCAGAGCAAGGATTATCCTAAGACTCTCCTATTCTATCCCAATGTTAACATGATACGTAAAAAGTGAAGTTGACCGTGTCATTCGTAATATTGATCTGGATATTTCTGACTCTGAATCGGTCTGATCAAATAATGTTTATTTTGGAATAACTGTACATATTTGTAAATAACTAAACATATTTGTAAATAGTTATAAATCAATGCAAATGACTATAGATTAATTAGGAAACTCAATAAATAATAAATAACGAATAAAAAATTAAAAACAACCATTTTTTTTACAAGAAAAGGAGTGGTTAGCAATGTTTTGTAGAACTGCAAAAATTTAAAAGAAAAAGAGCAAAATTGCATAAAATCAGAGAAGCAATCTACAGTTGCAAACCAAAAAAAAACCCAGCAAGATATAACCGTCTAAACGGTGGGGACTGGCATCCAAATGGTAGTGCCCATATAAATGTCCCCTCCATGAAAACAGCTAATCAGTTCATCTCCCTCGCAAGCCAAATTCGAAAAAACAGAGATTCTCCAAGAAAATCCTCTCAAATATGCTACATTCAACCATTTATTTACAAATTTATTTTGATTATTCACTCACCCATCACATTTTAAAGGTTTCTACTGATTGAAATCAGTCGCAGCGGGGTATTTGAAGAAAAATCAAGAAAAACATGGATTCAAGACGACAAATGAGAGGATCTTCAAGTCATGCACAAAGAGATCAACCTCAACCACCTCCACAACAACCTAGAGCAGGGAACATCTTCAATGGGGTTATGTTTGAGAATTTTGAACAACAGGCCTGGTATGATGCTAACTTTTTGACTAAAACTATCATTTATGAAAGGCCAATTATTTATGAGGGTTTTGAGAACATAGGAGTAAGACAAATTCTTGATAAAAGAGGATGGTTGCATTATGTTAGATTTGTTACTCCTGCTTATCACTGTTTAGTTTGTGAGTTTTATTGTAATGCTGAAATAATTGGAGAAAGATAATTGTGTGCATTCGTACGGGGTATTATTTTTCAAGTTACATCGGCTACTATAGCTGATTTTTTTCAACCCACGCAAAAACCAAAAAACCTGCAATATCCCTACACTGAATTACCTGATTTGAATGACATAGGAAAAGAAGTAACCGATAATCTAGAGTTTGCTTGGGGTAGACCTAATAAATACATAAAGCAAGGGATCTGATAGACAAATATTGAATTTTGAATTTGATAACAATATACAGTTTGTTACCCCAAGCCCAGAAGAATCAAATTTATATTGAGCAAGCCTATTTCTTATATGCATTTGGGATGGGACACACAATCGATCTATTGAACTTAATCATGGATCAAATGTTGCTTACAGTAGATCGAAAGAAACCCTCACTCCCATATGCTATGTTAGTCTCTCAATTATGCAAGAACAAGGGAGTAATTACTGATCCTATATGGAAAACGGTGGAACATTTTGGAGCATTAGATAAAACCTCATTGAACAATAGTCATGGTGGACAACCTAAAAGGCAACTCGAAGGACCACCTCCACCACAAGAAGAGCCATTCCAACCCACTGAAGAATTCAACCCGCAAGAACAACAGTAACCACAAGAGGATCAACCATACATACCGGTGGATGACAGAACTGGCTGACAAATTCTGCTAGGATTGGAGACCAGGGTTAATCAACTAAATCAAAAATTGGATGATTATGAGCAGAATCAGGGTGAGATATTGAGAATACTGAGAGAGCAATTTAGTGGAGGACCATCTACTTCCTAACGACTGGAGATTCTACATAAAAACTTTGCTATCTTTCACTCATCTTTAAATTATGCACTTTTATTTTATATCTTGCACTTATTTATGTTTTGAACTTGTTTGTGTTCAAGTTTGTTTTTGTTAAATTATGGAACTTATGCTTTTAAGATAGGAAAACTAGTTCATATGATTCACAGTTAAATTAAGTTATTAGCTTAAAGATTTGCAACAGTAGTCTTAATTTGATCATGTGGGATTTTCATATTTTAGTTGTGTATTATCTCAATATTTTTGTTTAAACTTATTCTTAAAAGCACAATTAGATTTATTTATTGTTAAAAATCTTGTGAAATATTACACTCTTTGCTTATATAGTGGAGATGTAAAACATAGTACAGATTTGGAACCAATCTTTCTTGGAGAGACATTCTACATCTACTCAAATAAGAATCTTTGATTCACCGATAAAATTTCCTTGAATAATCCCATTGGATTTGTTTTTATTAGCACTTATTGAATTATATTGTTAGCATTATCCTTAAATTTCATTTAGAAATTATACAGATATATGATTTCTGGAAAATGATCTTAGGCCATCTTTGATTACTTTTGAGCCTTAACCATTTCTTTTACAAAATTATATCCTTAGTCCGCTGAGATTGAGTCTAATAAAATATAAATTCTTTTCTTGAAAACGAAGAAATTCCCAAGGCAGATAAAAATATATTAAACCTACCTTTTCTATATAATTTTCTTGCACCCCTTTCTAAATCAACAGGATATGGAAAAACAAAAGAAGAAAAGGTAGAAAATGACAAGGAAAGACAAAAGAATGATCATTGACCAAAGAAGAGCAAAATCTATGAAATAAATTTTAAAGGAAAAAGAAAGAAAGAAAAGAACCAAGAAAGTGAAAAATGGAAAAAATAAAAAGGATGAACCAGCAAAGTCTTTGAAAAGATAGAACGAGGTGTGCCACAATATTTAATAAAGATAGCGTTTGAATCCCACCGACGTCGTTTCATAAATCTTAAACATATGGCCACATTATAACCCTAAATAAAGTCCTTTTTTATTCTAGAAATCATGCCTTTGTATTAATCCTATCAATCCAAAAAGGAAAAAATGTGAATAATAAATTTAATATAGTGTTAATATTCTTTTCATGAGATTATGTCAAATTCTAGTTTATTCAAATAACAGCTATTTTGATTAACTACATGTGAGACTATTTGCTTTGTTAACTATATTCCAATCACAAGTAGTTTAGAGAATAGTCACTATAACATGTGTGACATTTCTACAGAGTGTATTCCAGGAAATGATTGACATCAAGACTACCATGAAAAGATGGAAATATTTTTTAAGTTATTTTAGAAAATAAAGAAATCATTGTACACACACACACAAGTTGTTATAAAAATATATAGATAATGTTACAACTAACGTGTATGTAAAACCTGATAAATTTAAACTTTTGTAAACAAGGGCAAAACGGTAATTTTGTCGCTACAGTACAGGTTGAAAACCTAAATTTTTTTAGATCTCGGATGATGAAATGGACCTTATCGTTGGATTCGTCTCACGAAATATAGTTACCACGAAAAATTTTATCAAATTATGAGATAGTCGAATTTTTTGCGTTTAACGAGGCGGTCGAGTCTCGGGAGACCTAAAAACGGGATTTTAAAAAAAATTTTGAAAGTTAGAAAATAATTTAAGGAAAATTAAAATAAAATTAATTTGAACGTAAATAGGGATAAAATTTAATCGTTTCGGGACGAAAACGGACCTGAGAAAAAGAGGGTTGTGTGGCGCGTTGTGGGCCAACTATTCTAAGAGTATAAGTAGGGGAAAAAATCAGATTTTTCCCCGATTTCTTCAGCCGGCCATTAACGTTGAGAGGAAGAGAGGGAAAGTGAAGAAAAACTCTACCTTCTCTCTACGATCTACAAGACTACGGTACTGAAATCCACTCGGGGCAAGAACAAAAGTCAGTCTCCTCGTCGAGGGATACAAGACCACACTAAAAATGAGGGATTTCACCAAAGTTTCAAAACCAAGCTTGGTGGAATCAAGGGCTTGGGGCGAGAATTGAGTCTTAAGGGCTTCTACCAAGTGGGTTTACGCTTGATGAGGTAGGGTTCCTTCCTACTTGGGTTTATTTTACAACCTAGACTGTTATATGTAATGGGTAGATGGATAGCTATATATATCACTTGTCTATGGTTGTGAAATTGATGAAATTGGGTGATTGCTGAATTGGGAATGTGAATTTGACCTAATTTAAGTAAAATTCATAGATTGGAATTGGTGGGTTGCAATTATTGTGTAATTCTAAGAAAAATGGGTGTTATGCGGGCATGTTATATGCTTTATATTGTGCTTTTTGAATGAGGTGAAAATTCTTCTGTGATAACATGAATTGTTGTCTTGAAGGTGTTCACCAAAATGCCTATGTGTGGATTGAGTTGTTATGATATGATGATGTATAACATGCTTAGAAAATGTGTTGGAAAGAAATGTTAGTATGTGCTCATTGAGATATTGACATTGTGATAATTTATGGAATTTATATGCTTATGATATAAATTTTCATGGAACATGTAGACATGTGGTTTAAAATTGCTCATATGACATTCATTACATGTGAGCATGATGTTGAAATAGCAATGATGCATTACATTGCATATGCATGTAGATATCGCATTTTATGGGTGTGGATGCATGGCTGGCACCAAACACCACGTAGGTGGATGATGGGTGGGCTCAGGAAAGTTGGATTGAATGACCGACTGAGTCACATGGTTGCATGAAAAGGACTTGGGTCGGGGTAGCAAGCAGGGTTAGACTATCCCTCGGGTGAGAGACCCGGGTATTTGGATATGCACTTCGGTTGGTATAAGAGCCCATAAAGTGTGTCGGTGTATGCGGAACCGTCGATGGAAGTCCATGAATCCCGTGTCGGTTGAGTGATCGTTGTTGTAAGTCCATAAATACCCAGCCCAAGAAAGACCCGAAGGTTTTAGTTAGCCATTGGGTGTGTAAAACAAATGGCGGGGGGCTTTTAGACCCCGATTTTGATATTCACTGCATAGTATGGGGTGAAGGTAGATAGCCAGAGCTAGAAAAGCTCGATGTTAATACACATTGGCATGGTATGTGTTGTGGAGTCGAGAAGGGCTCAGGTAAATTGCATGAATGGGCATCATCTCATTTCATGGCATGGTATGTTAGATTTCAACCTTGACTTGCTTAAGTGTTGGTTGAAATGATTGTTGTTGTTAAATGTTGCATGTGAACATTGCATATGCATTTAGGATGGGGAGTAGCCTTTGTAAGAGATACTCTATTGTGCATTGGCTCACCCTATATGGGAAACATTTCAAGTGCGGGGTTTGTACCGGTGGAGGACTCACATTTGGGGCCTCAAAGATGAAGAAAAGCCGCTTTGTGAGTTTTAGAAATGAGTTTTGTAACAACTTTGGTTAAATGTCGTTTTGACATGTAAATTATGTAAAGGCATGTAATCGAACTTGTATGGTTCATGTATAATGTAGAAAATGTTATTATACATGTTTGGGATGGATTTGAGAAGGTTTGGGATGAATTGGAAATGAAAAACCAATGAAATATGAAATTCTGGACAAAACCTACCCATAGCAGGCAATAATTACAAGTAGTTAATAGGTAGTACCTGTTCAGTAGGTAATAACTACCGGTAGCTAATAAGTAGTACCTGTTCAGTAGGCAATAACTATCGGTAGCTAACAGGTAGTACCTGTACAGTAGGCAATAACTACCGGTAGGTAACAGGTAGTACCTGTCCAGTAGGATGAAGCTACCGGTAGCTTACAGGTAGAACTTCTACTGGTAGTTATAACAAACGTCTACCGGTAGCTCTTCCGAAAATCTGAAAAATCTAAAATTGTTTTGCTAACCTTTTGAACTTTGTTTCTTTTAGTTCCAATGATACAAATGGACATTAAATGAGGTATATTAAGGCTCATTGGACCTCCATTGAATTAAATGATTAAGGAAACACAGGTTATACATGTAAGTTATGATCTCGGTTACAGGGATATGATAGACGTGATGTCGAGCCATGCGACATTCACTAGTATTTTCGCAGGTTGACGGATGGTCAACGGGACCCCCGATTTTAGGGGCGTCACAGTGTGTTAATCTTATAATGATTAGAAAAAGGACATATTCTAACAATGCATAAGGAATATTGATTTAATTTTATTTGTGAAAAATATGAATTATGAACTTCTAACTACTGAAGTTTGTAGGTAGCTTTACTAAAAACATTCATGAGACAAAATTCGTCCATTAGGGATCACCTAAGGGTTTAAAGGTTTGTTGCATACGCTAAATGCAATCGTGAAAAAATCTACGACAATTTTTTTACCTCTACATGTATTTTGTTTTGTTAATAGTTTTTATAATTTACTAGAGACTAGTAAAGTTTAAGTTGGGGAGTGTGATTAACCCTAATTAGTATATGAATTAGAATAGTTAAATAAGTCAAAAAAATTTGTAAGAAAAATCAGTCAAAAAAATGTAAATTAGGGTTTTACGTGTGTATGTCTGAAATTTCAGGGTTTGAAGCGGAATTACTAAAAAATACAACAAATAATGTGTCAAAGCTTGAAAGAGGAAGGGACCAAAGTGTAAATCAACCAAGAGCAGCTAGCTAAGCAAGGAGATAACCATCTAGCAAAGCACCACTGTCTGGACAGTGATGGGGGCTATTTAGACGGTGGCTTAGGGCGGCTAATTCATCTGACACCTCATGCTTCCTCCCTTTCTATATATAGGCCAGGCATGGCCTTGTTCTTAAGTTGGTCGGGCAGAGTGGAGCTCCAAAAATAAATCCAAAAGAGAAAAAAGAAAGAGAAAAAAAGAGAAATTCGTATACAATCCGGTCTGTCATACTCACACACTGAAACTCTGTATTTCTACATTTATGTGTTATTTTTCTATTCGGATAGCTGAACTGCTGCCACCTTTTTCTCTTAACTGAAAAGAAAGGTGGTTGTATTTCGTTGTTCCTTGTGAAAGAAGTGTTTGAGTTGATATTTTAATTACAGTTGTAATGAAAACTACCCACACTCCTTGCTTGTCCGTAGTAATGGGGTGTGGATAGTTACTTATATCCTTCAGTGAGAGGTAAACATATGTATAATATTGGTTAACTTCTAGAAATGCTGATGTTTTATTAAGTTCTATATAAATATATATATATATATATATATATATATATATATATATATATATATACGTATATATATATATATCTATTATATACTTCATGCATGATATAGTGATGTACATAATTTCGGTGCTATGCCTGGAATTATGTCATCAGTGAATATCATCAACCTGTCGATTGAATATCTATGGTGTTCCATCAGTATGGCTTGACCTCCACTGGAGCACTAAGGATGTTTTACTGTTGCATGGGACAAAACCTAAATGATCCTCATGAATGGCTTGTCCTTCTGGGTTATTAGGGTTGTTTAATTACTATACATAACTATCAAATTAATGACCTAAGTGATCCTCATGATTGGCTTGTCCTTCTAGATGCGTATGAAATGCTCACATGCAACACATAAATAAGCAACAACCATTCCAACCAAGATTTACCAAATCTAAGTTGAAATCTAACATTTCATGCCATATATGAGGTGATACCCACTCACGCAACTCAACCTGAGCCCTCCCTGGCTCTTTTTCCCCCATGCAATGCCATGAGCATAAAAACCGACTTTCCAAGCCCCGCCATTGTCGTTACACACCCAACGACTATTCAAAAATCTCCGGTTCTTTCTTGGGGTGGGTATTTATGGACTTACACCAGTGGCACCCAACCGATACGGAATTCATGGACTTCCACCAACGGTTCTATGCACATCGACACTCTTTATGGGCTTTTATATCAACGGAGTGCATATCCGATCACCGGGCCTCTCACTCGAGGGATTATCTAGCTCTTCTTGCTAACCCCGACCCAATTTTCATGCAGCCGTACGACTCAGTCAGATTTTCAATCCAACTTTTCCGAGCTCACCCATCAACCACCAAGTATGGTGCTTGATCAAACCATGCACACACCCATACCCACACCCATGTATTGTGCCTATGGATGCGATGCCTTCGTGCGAGTGCAGTGTAATGGACCATTTCTATATCGATATCCTGTCCCATGTGTAATGAATGCCATATGAGCAAACTTTACCACAATTATACATATTTCATGTCAAGTCATATCCAAAACATATAATTACCAATTTCATCACAATGTCGATACATCTATAAGCATAAATCAACATTTTTATATCCAAAAATACATCACAAATATGTTATTACATAATATATGTCAATAACACACTTTATTCACAAAGGCATAATATAAACACATAGCATGCCCACATAATACCAATTTCCATAGAATTACACAAGTAATTACCACATCCCAATTCCATGCTAGGAATTTATTTTATACCATTTCTATGCCCATTTTCATACCCCTTTTATTAATTTCACAAACATAGGCAAGTAATATATATCTCTATCAACCTACTCATTTCAATTTAACACCCTAGGTTGTAAAATAAACCCTAGTAGAAAGGAACCCTACCTCTTGGAGCATACAATCATGTTGGGAAGCTCCAAGAACTTAGCCCAAGATCTAATCCAATCTCCCCCAAAATCTCATCTTTCTTACCTTCGATGAAAGCCTTCGTTTTTGGTACGTAGTTTTAGCCCTCGATGAGAGGAACAACTTTTCTTCTTGGCTTGGGTTGATTTGAGCAAAGCTTGGCCCTAGATTTGCAAAGGAAAAGCTTGAGAAACCCTTCTTTCTCCCTCTTCTTCTCTCAGTTTCTTTACCGGTTAATGGCTAAGAAATGTGAGGGAGACAATCAGATTTTTCGTCCTATTTATACCCTCTAATTTGCTTGGCCCACAACGCGCCACACGACCCTATTTTTCTCGGGTCAGTTTTCACCCCGAAATGATTAAATTTTGTTCTGGTTCAAGTTCAAAATATTTTTATTTTAACTTGCCTTAAATTATTTTTAAAATTTTAAAATTTTATTAAAAATCCAATTTTTGGGTCACTTGAGTCTCGGTCGCCTCGTAAAACGCAAAAAATCCGAGTATCTCATAATTCAGCAAAACTTGACGGGGTAGCTAGATTTCGCGAGACAAATCCAACAGTGAGGTCCGCTTTCATCATCCGAGTTCTAAAAAAATTCAGGTTTACAACCCGTACCGTAGTGGCAAATTACCATTTTGCCATTTTTCATAAAAAGTTTAAATTTACCCGGATTTTACATTCTTCCCCCCTTAAAAGAATTTCATCCCCGAAATTCACACACACTTAACCGCATGCATATACCACAATAACATTGTACTTCAAATTATAGAATTGTACCTCCATTCTTGAACAAAAATGGATAATTGGTAAGTATAGTGTCCTCACACTCCCATGTCACCTCCTCCATGCCTCGGTGTTGCCATAACACCTTCAGTAGGCTCACAATCTTACCTTACAAAACCTGCTCCCGGCTATCCATGATGCGCACCAGTCCCTCCTCGAAGGTCCCATCAGCATCAACTATCAACTCACCCCAATCCACTACATGTGTCGGATCTAGAATATATTTCTAGAGCATAGAGACATGGAACACCGAGTAAACACCCGATAAATTTAGCAGAAACGCCAATCTGTATGCCACTGCACCCACCCTCTCGATTACCTCGAAAGGCTCGATAAACCTCGGCGACAGCTTTCCCTATTTTCTGAACTTGACCACTCCCCTTTTAGGTATCACCTTCAAGAAGACGTCATCTCCCACCACAAACTCTATAGGTCGCCGTCGTTTATCGGTGTAGTTCTTCTGTCAGCTTTGAGCCATAAGAAGACGTTTCCATATCAGGTCCACCCTTCTCCAAGATGTCTCTAACCAAATCTAGACCCTTAGAGGGTCTCTCTCTTACCTTAGTCCAACAAATCGGAGAACGACAAGGCTTCCCATAAAGTGCCTCATAGGGTGCCATCTGAATGCTCGCCTGATAACTGTTATGGTAGGCGAATTCCACTTAGGGTAAATGCTTTTTCAAACTACCCTTGAGATCGATTGACTGTCCATTTGGGGATGAAAAGTTGTGCTTATCATCAACTATGTCCCCATGGCCCATTGGAAACTCTCTGAAAAATGAGCTATAAACCTGGGATCCCAATCCAATATAATAGATATGGGCACCCCATGCAACTGGACAATTTCCTGTATTTACAACCTGTAGAATTCCTCCAATTAGAAGGTTATCTATACTGCCAAAAATTGTGCCAACTTCATAAGTCAGTTCACTATCACCCACACAACGTCGTGTCCCCGCGATGTCCGTGGCAAGTGAGTCACAAAATCCATCGTGACATGCTCCCACTTTCACTTAGCCACCTCCAAATGTTGGAGCAACCCCACTGGTCTCTGATGCTCGGCCTTGACCTGCTGACACGTGAGACATCGTTTGAAAAAATTCCCAACGTGTCTCTTCATTCTGCCCCAATAATACTAGCGACGAAGATCATGGTACATCTTTGTCCCACCTAGATGCACAGCAAATCGGGAGCAATGGAACTCCCTAAGGATCTCCTCTCTCAGATTCGCTAACTAGGGAACCACAACCCTTCCCCTATACCGAAGACTGCCATCCGAGTGAATAGCCCAGCCTTCATCACCGATACCTTCCTGCACTCGGTCCCTGATGGATAATAACTCTGGATCCTGTCTATGGGACTCGATCACCTTGTTCAGTAAGGAGGGCGTAGCCACCAACCTCCCTAAAACACCCCCGAGCCTATCCCCGATAATGCAGCCCAAACTGTCCCACAGTCTCTAGCATTTGCCATTCCCAGGAGGTTACACTAGCTAATACTCCCCGTGACTTTCGGTTGAGTGCATCAGCCACCACGTTTGCCTTACCTGGACAGTAATGCATAATGAAGTCATAGTCCTCCAAGTACTCCATCCTCCTACGCTGCCTCATCTTGAGGTCTCACTGAGTGAAGATATACTTCAAACTCTTGTGGTCTGAAAATACCTTAAACTGCTCATGACATAAATAGTGGTGCCAAGTCTTCAAGGCAAAGACAACGGCCGCCAACTCCATGTCATGCGTAGGAAAATTTTGCTCGTGGTTTTTTAACTGTCGAGAACCATAAGCCACCACCCTCCCGGACTGAATCAAAACACAACCAAGTCCATCTCTGGAAGCATCACAATACACTGTGTACATTTGTCCCCTCTTCGAGACTATCAAAATAGGAGCTGAAGTAAGCCTCTTCTTTAACTCCTAGAATGCCTTTTCGCACAATTCATTCCACTCAAACTTGACCTCTTTTTGAGTCAATCTCATCATAGGTGAAGCTAATCGGGAAAAGCCCTCTATGAATCTCCAGTAGTAACTTGTCAATCCCAAGAAACTGCATATCTCGAAGACTGACTTCAGCCTCTCCCAATTCATAACTACCTCAACCTGTTTCGGGTCCACAGATACACTTGAAGCCAACACCACGTGTCCTAAAAACTTTACCTCTGTAAGCAAAAATTTACACTTGCTGAACTTGGCGTACAACAGGTGATCTCTCAACGTTTGGAGAACAAACCTCAAGTGACCCTTAGACTTGGAGTATATCAAGATGTCTTCAATAAATACTACAACGAACTGATATAAATAGGGTTGGAACACCCTATGCATGAGATCCATGAATATCGCCAGGGCATTCGTCAATCTAAATGGCATCACAGTAAACTCAAAATGCCCGTACCATGTTCTAAACATTGTCTTAGGGATATCTGCCTCCCTAATCCTCAACTGATGGTAGCCCGTGCGAAGATTTATCTTGGAGTAGACCCACGCTTCCCTTAGCTAATCAAACAGGTCATCGATCCTTAACAAAGGGTACCTATTCTTGATATTAACCTGATTCAACTATCGATAGTCTATACACAATCGAAAGGTCTTATCCTTCTTCTTGGCAAACAATATCGAAGTGCCCCATAGTGAAGTGTTCGGTCTAATAAAACCCTTGTCCAACAATTCTTGCAAATGGACCTTGAGTTCTTGCAACTCAACTAGCGCCATCCTATGTGGAGTCACAGAAACAGGCGATGTACTGCGATGCAATTCAATGCTGAAGTCTACATCCCTATGGGGAGGTAATCCTGGTAGTTTGTCTGGAAAAATATCCTCATACTTACACGCAACCCGATTTAGACCTAACTCCTTTCTCACCTCATCCTCCAAGGGAAGGCTTGCAAGCTAACCCATTAACTACCCATATCAACGGGAGTCATACATGGATTAGGGCAAAGCTTCATACTTTTCCCACTAAAACTTGAAACAAACACCGTTCGATGTGTAAACAATTACTCTCTTCTGATCATAGTCAAACTCTGATATGTCTATGACCCTAAGGTCCACGGTCAGTAGAATCTCTGAGATCTTTATCCCACAATCCCGACATATCTGGTCAACACACACCCTAGCTCCTAGGGGTGAATTTACATACAACGACTCTTCTAACGTATCAACCTCTAAGCTCAGATCCCGCACACATGAAGCATATATGAATGAATGTGATACACCAAAGTCAAATAACACCCTAGCCCATAAGCGAAAGAGTAGAAATGTACCCTGAATGACCGACTAAACTATTGGCTCAGTCTAAGGTGTGATAGCGTAGACACGCCCCTGGGTTCCCGTAGTCTCGGCCTGCATGCCCTCTCCTCGGCCTCGACCCATGTCCTAGCCCATCTGGCCTCATTGTGAAGTCTCCACTCGTGAAGTGGTAGGGGCTTGAGTAGCACCTTAGAACTGGTACTGGCTTCCCTAGTCCATTGTGGGGTAGGGAGGAGCAATATAAGTCTGTGCATGCCCCATCAACGATTGGGATTGAGACGCCCTATAATTCTTGGACCCCTACCTCTAAGGGCAATCCCGCTTCATGTGACCCTGCTGGTGGCAATGGAAACAAGTCCTCTGACCTACCTGATATGTTGTCCTTAGGTTTCCCTCGTCTTGGGAGGATCGACCTTGGCCTTGGACCTGATAGCCACGGCCTTGTCCTTGCTGTCCCTGTGGAGTAACAATTATTTGTCTCTTCCCTAAGCTAGAAGAAGAGGATTGACCCTCCTTATTCTTGTCCTTAGCACCCGACTCCCAGATACTTCTTGCATTATCAACCTCTCTCTCAATGACGATAGTAGTCTCGACCATCGAGTCCAAATCTTGTCAGCGGAGGCACACAAATTTCCTCCAGATGGATAATTTCAAACCATCCTCGAACTTCCTCACCTTGGCCATATCCGTGGCCACATAATCATGGAAAAAATGGCCTAATTTGGTGAACTTAGTCACATACTCCATCACTGTCATCGTCCCTTGCTTCAAATCCAAGAATTCTTGGGCCTTTGCATGTCTAGTGGCCACTAGGAAGTACTTGCCCATGAAGAGCTCCCAGAACTCTCCCTGTGTCATTAACTCTAAGTTCCTTGAGTCCTTTACCCAATACTACCACAATTGAGCTTCTCCCTCTAGCTGAAATGTAGCTAGTCTTATCCTTGTGGCATCAAAGGTGATCTCCATTGCCTCTAAAATCTTGCCAACTTGCCGAAACCAATGGTCGGCCACCATCGGATTCGCCCCTCCCTTGAATATCGGAGGCTTGTGTGCCTTAAATTTTTGGAGGTTGGTCATACCTTCTTGCCCCACATTTGCACTAGCCTGTGCAATGGTAGCAGCCGCAGTACCAATAGCCACGATGAAAGCTTGTTCGTCAATGACTGGTGGTGGTTGATTATTGTTCCGCCCACTACCTCGCCGTCTTCTTCCTATACTAGGCATCTACACATATGTCAGATAGCAATAGAGGACTAAATTAAGTATCCCAAAGTAGGGGCCAAATTTGAAATCTCGAGATTCATCTCCTTGTCTCCCTAGTAGAGCTTATGCCCCCCACTAGTAAACATCTACACCTTCAACTATCATGTTCCTTTGTTTTTCGTTCCCCAATGTTCTTTTTTCTAACCCTAGTGTCTCTTTTTCATATACATTTTATCATATATATACTTCACACAACATGTATCACATATCACACAACATATAGCAATTTAAGCACACAACATGTAGTGCACAATGAATGTAATGGTCTAGGCCCATGCCCATCAAGCCCTACGTAAATCGCATACCTATGCTCTAATACTAAACTGTGACGCCCCTAAAACCAGTGGTCCTTTTTTAACCGTTGACCACCAGTCAACTCGTGGAAGTACTTGTGATTGTCGCACAACTCGACATCATGTCAATAGCATCCCCTTAACCAGAATTTTATCCCACACGTGTAACCCTTGTACATTTTATCATTTAATCAAATTGGGGTCCAATGTACCACATTTCATACTCCATTATAGTCCATTTACTTCATTTGAAAGTAAGGACACATAGCGCAAGAGCATGGCAAAACAGTTTGAAAATTTCAGATTTTTGGAAGGCCGATCGGTAGGGTGAGCTTACTGGAAAGTTCCTACCAGTAGGGTATACCGGTGAGGTTTGCCTACTGAAAAATTTCTACCGATAGGGTTTCCCTACTGGAGAATTTCTACCAGTAGGGTTTGCCTACTAGACAAAGTTTTACCAGTAGGCTGTACCGGTATGCTTTGTCCAATTTTGCCTGCTTCACTTATTTTTCATTTCCAATTCATTTCAAACCATATTCTATCCATCCAACATATGTATAATGAAGATTTTCAATTAAGATAAGGTCTATACACATTCTATTACATTCATTTTCATAAATTTACATATCAAAACTAAGTTTTCGTAATACTTGTACAAAAACTCAAAATAGAGTCACATTCTGAATTTCTTCATACTTGAGGCCCCAAGTGAGAGCCTTCCACCAACGTACCACCCGCACCTGAAATGTTTTTCCCATAAAGGGTGAGCCACGCTCAGTAGAGTATTTCCTACAGAGGTTACTCCCCAACCAAGATGCATACGAAATGCTCACATGCAACACATAAACAAACAACAACCATTCCAACCAAGATTTAGCAAGTCTAAGTTGGAATCTAACAAACCCATCATATTCTGAAGCAAAATTGGAAAATCTTGGACCAAATAGAAAGAGAAAGAAAAGAGAAAAAGAAAGAAAATTCAACAAACCCATCCTCAATTTCTTCATCTCTTCACCAGTCCTCCACACTTAGTTGCAAGGTTCTAAAATCCATCATTTAAGCTATAATTACCTGCAACATTGAAAATTCAACATTATTCATAATTTCAGCTAACTCTAAGTACTTAGATGCAAAAGTTGAGTTAAAATTCATGTAATGAGACCGTCAAATATGCAATATTATGCGCTCGTCAATCAACAAAATGATAAAACCAGTACACTAATGTACATGGGTGTTTTGGGTTGTGATGATTTAAAAGAGGTTCGGTAACGCCCCAAAATCCCCCTTGGACGGCATTACTAATTAAAACCATTCGCATCATGAGAGCAACAAATAAAATCCATAAATACATATAATTTCATTCATCATCCATAATATATATACAATATCATCCAAAATAATATGCCAAACCATGGCAATTAAATCCAAAAAAATCAAACTTAATCTCGCAACGGAATCACAAAATATTGGAGTTTACATTGTCTCAAAATACTTTCCTAGTCTAGAACATAAGAGAGTACAGCTCTAAACATCCACCTCGGGATCCATGTTCCCATCTATTGGAGCTTCCCATCAACTTTAAGCTTGACTCATCAACTCTAAGCTTCTCCTCTAAACTGAAATCTGAAAATAAATATTATTTGCAGGGGGTGAGCACTAATATCTATAGGAAAATCCTCTCAAACATGGACAAGGTTTTGAAAACATATAAAACAAGTCGGTCTCATTTCACAAATATCATATATAACTTTTTGAAAGAACATAGTGACAATTCATCCGATCTCAAGTTTAAACAATATCAATAAATTAAAAGAAGAGATAAAACCAATTCCCAACAATAAGCCATTTCCAATCATAAACCATTTCCAACAATGTATATCAAACCACAACTTTTATCTTTCACAACATTATAAACACATTGAGAATATCCTGGCCCACACACACATACCCAATCCTTGCAAGGATATCCAACATTTAGGAAGGGCGTATACTAACACATTGACAGTGACGAATCCAACCTAGGAATAGTACACTAACTCTCATCCTCGGTACCCATGAGCGAATAATGATTTGGTCCTCATAAGGCACCAACCCTACTACGAGTGGTAGGAAAACATTTAAACTCACACAGAGTAAGAAACGCATCTACCCCCTCTACGATACCCGGTTAATGGCGACCCATGGTCATCCAAACATCAACAAGAGATACAATTCCCAACAATTTTCTGAAATGACAAGC
The DNA here is from genome assembly GCA_963454935.2 of Ilex paraguariensis. Lineage (NCBI taxonomy): Eukaryota > Viridiplantae > Streptophyta > Magnoliopsida > Aquifoliales > Aquifoliaceae > Ilex > Ilex paraguariensis. Next base: position 2,888,638 of record CAUOFW020000836.1, read on the forward strand.
AATTCCAAAATTCCCAAATTTTACGTGTAGTATTACCAAAGAACAATTTAAGAAAATAAGCAAAAGATCATAAAAAATATCATTTTATTGTTCAATACAAAGCACTAAAGTTTTGAAATCATGGAAAAAGGAAAATTCAAGAGAAAATTAATTTCTCTTAAAAACTAGGGTTCTAAGACAAGAAAAACCAGATTTGATAGCTATTCCACCATAGCTCCCTCAAATCATGGGAATCTTTGCAAAAATATCAAGGAGTAAGGATTTCTATAAACCCCACCCTTGTATCTTTATATATGTATGTAGGTTTATGTAGCAAGTTATTATTATTTTTTTTTGGAAATGTTAATATGGAAAATTGAGGAAAAAGTAGTTAAAAACTTGGTTTAGCTTGCAAATGTATGAAATCATTGTAATAGAACTTTTACCAACTAAGCTTGATGTAGAAAAGCATCTTGAACAAGGTTGGGTTGGAGTTGGAAGGGTTTGGAATGGGTTTGAAATGAAAAATAGAGGAAATAGGTAAATTTGGACAGGACCTACCGGTAGTACTCTGTCCATTGGATCCGAACTATTGGTATTCGACAAGTAGTAAATTCCCAATAGATACGAACTACTGGTAGTCAACAGTTAGTAAATGTTCAATAGTTCCAAACTACCGGTAGCTTAACAGATAGGAAGTTGCCAGTGTACCCGAACTACCGGTAGACAGTTAAAAAGTCAGGATTTTTATGTTTTAAAACCTCATTTTCACTACATTTACTCCCATTCTTTCACACCACTCTCACCCCACACCTGTTAGAACCCTAATAGAGAGACTTAGAGAGGAAGAAAGAAGGGGAAAACAAGAGTTCTAAAGGGGATTAAAAATCAAACATAGCTTATCCAAGAACATCAAGTATCACCATGTTTTGAATCTAAATCTTAAATATATGCTATGAAATACTTGTTCCTTGAAGTTTCTACAAGTATCACCATGTTTTGAAGGTATTTATGGTTTGATGGCCATAAAAACCCTAGTTTTTTAGGAAAATGGATTTTTCTTCTTAATGTTCAATTGTTCTTGATTTCAAAACTCTAGTGTTTTGTATTAAACAACAAATGGTATTTGTGTTGATCTCTTGTTTATTTTTTTTAATTGTGCTCTTGAAATGCAAATTTTGAAATTTGGGAATTTTTGGATTTACTTATGATTTGGGAATTTGGTTGGAAATTGTATCTCTTGTATGGTCGTTGTGATGGACTTGAATTGCATTCAAGCACTGCAGTAGAGTATTAGAGGTTAGTCTACCCTATTGGGGCTGAGATGATTTTCTAACACTTGTAGTGGTTTGTTGTTTGTGAAAGCAACTACTATTATTCACGTAAGTTCGAGGTTGGTGGTGGGTATACCTTTCCTGTGAAGGATTCCTCAATGCCGTGGGAAATGGTATACACCCTTCCTAAAGTGGTTTTGTGTGGTTAAGGTTGGGTGAACGTGGTAAAGTCGTTGTGTAGATTCATGGGAAGCAACTAACATACACGAGAACATGTTTATTGTGTGGAATTAGTTTCCTACAAAAGCTTGTGGAGGTATGGGACTCCACGAGAACTTGTGGGAAATGGCTTATGATTAGAAGTGGTTTATTATTTTGGAAATTCATTTTACTGATCATTTAAATTATTGCTATTGGGTAAACTTGAGATCTATTGAAATATTCATGTTTTCTTTCAAAATTTAATATATGATATTTGCAAAATGAGACCGACTTATTTTTACATGCTTTATAAACCTTGTATGAGTTTGGGAGAATGTTGCTACAGATCTTCGTGCTCACCCCCTACAAATAATATATTTTCAGATTATGTGCTAGAGGAGGAGCTAGGAGTAGATGAGCAAGTACACTGGGAAGCTCCTATAGAAGGGAACGTGGATCCCGAGGTGAATGTCTAGAGCTATATTCTCTTTTGTTCTAGACAAGGAAATTCATTTTGAGACTATGTAAAGTCAATCCTTTTGTAATTTCGCTACATGTTAAATTGATTCTTTTGGGATGTAATTATCATAGCTTGACATATTCTTTTGGATATAGTGACTATGGTTGGCTTACTCTTTTGGGATGATATTGTAAATGATATATTTCATGAATGAAATGTTCCTTCATGATGGATTTATTTAGTTGCTCTCGTGTTGTGAATGGTTTAGATAGTGATGCTGTCCAAGGTGGCTGTGGGGGGGGGGTTTCAAAGTTTGGTATCAGAGCCTTAGCGTCGATTCGAGATAAATTGGAGAATGGAGAAACAATGGAGGGTTGGTCTGTGAGAAATGGAAAACTGAGGTATGGGGAAAAGATATGTGTTCCCGATGATTCGTCCCTAAAGGAGGAGATACTTGGAGAGTGTCATCGCTCTAAGTTTGTTATCCACCTTGGTAGCACAAAAATGTATAGGGACATTAAGCGTTAATATTGGTGGAAGGGAATGAAGAAAGATGTGGCAAGGTTCATAGCACGATGTGTGGTGTACCAGTAGGTGAAGATCGAACATCAAAATCTGGGAGGAGTACTACAGTCCTTACCGATCCAAGAATGGAAGTGGGATCACATCACCATGGATTTCGTGTAAGGTTTACCACGAACATCGCGCGGGCATAATGCAATATGGATTATAGTTGATAGACTCACCAAGTCCACACATTTCTTGAGTATAAAGACCACGGACACTCTAGAGACCTTGAGCAACCTGTATATCCGCGAGATAGTGAGATTGCATGGAGTTCCGCTATCCATTATATCGGATTGTGATTCTTGTTTCGTGGCACAATTTTGGCAAAGTCTACAACGAGCTATGGGGACAGAGTTACGCTTTAGCACTGCTTTTCATCCTCAAATGAATGCCCAATCCGAGAGGGTGATACAAATTTTGGAGGATATGCTCCATGCTTGCGTATTGGACTTCAAAGGAAGTTGGAGTGACCATTTGCCATTGGTGGAATTTGCGTATATCAACAACTATTAGACAAGTATTGGAATGGCTCCGTATGAAACATTGTATGGAAAGGCCATCTCGATCACCAACATGTTGGTTAGAAGCGGATAAGAGTAGCTTGATTGGGCCGAAAATTGTTCGGGAAACTATGGAGAAGATTCAACTCATCCGGGAGAGACTACGCACGGCAAAAAGTAGATAGAAAAGCTATGCGGATAGAAGATGAAGACCATTGGAGTTCTAAGAAGGGGACTACGTTTTCCTCAAAGTGTCGCCTAAGAAAGGAGTTTTGAGATTCGGCAATAAGGGAAAATTGGCTGCAAGGTACATCGGACCATTTGAAGTGATCAAAGTAGTGGGCAAAGTGGCGTATTAACTTCAGTTACCGGCTTAGTTATCAAGGGTGCACGACATGTTTCATGTGCCAATGTTGAGGAAATGCCAGTCGGAGACCACGCATGTGATAGATTTGGAAGATATTGAAGTTCCAGACGGAGCAACGTATGATGAATAACCAGTGAAGATTCTTGATACCAAAGGGAAGGTGCTCCGTAACAAAGTCATATGACTAGTGAAGGTTTTGTGGCAGCATCACAAAATGGAGGAAGCAACTTGGGAACCCGAGCTCGAAATGCGAGAGAAGTATCCTTATTTATTCATTACTTGAGGTAAGTTTCGAGGATGAAACTTTCTTTAAGGTGGATGGATTGTAAACCCCACCCTTTTATCTTTATATATGTATGTAGGTTTATGTAGTAAGTAATTATAATTTTTTTTTTTGAAATGTTAATATGGAAAATTGAGGAAAAAGTAGTTAAAAACTTGGTTTAGCTTGCAAATGTATGGAATCGTTGTAATAGAACTTGTACCAACTAAGTTTGATGTACAAAAGCATGTTGAACAAGTTTGGGTTGGAGTTGGAAGGGTTTGGAATGAGTTTGAAATGAAAAATAGAGGAAATAGACAAATTTGGACAGGACCTACTGGTAGTACTCTGTCTAGTGGATCCGAACTACCGGTAGTCAACATGTAGTAAATTTCCAATAGATACGAACTACCGATAGTCAACAGGTAGTAAATGTCCAGTAGTTCTGAACTACCTATAGCTCAACTGGTAGCAGGTTGCCAGTGTACCTAAACTATCGGTAGCTTGATACGACTACCGGTAGACAGTTAAAAAGTCGGGATTTTTATGTTTTAAAACCCCATTTTCACTACAATTACTCCCATTCTTTCACACCACTCTCACCCCACACCTCTTAGAACCCTAATAGAGAGACTTAGAGAGGAAGAAAGAAGGGGAAAACAAAAGTTTTAAAGGGGATTAAAAATCAAACCTAGCTTATCCAAGAACATCAAGGTAGGGGTTTTCTTCCATTCTTGTCCATTGAGGCTATATATATATGTTTTGCTTCTAAATCTTAAATATATGCTATGAAATACTTGTTCCTTGAAGTTTCTACAAATATCACCATGTTTTGAAGGTATTTATAGTTTGATGGCCATAAAAACCCTAGTTTTTGAGAAAAATGGACTTTTCTTCTTATTATTCAATTGTTCTTGATTTCAAAACTCTAGTGCTATGTATTAAACAACAAATGGTATTTGTGATGATCTCTTGCTTATTGTTTTTAAATGTGCTCTTGTAATGCAAATTGTGAAATTTGAGAAGTTTTGCATTTACTTATGATTTGAGAATTTGGTTGGAAATTGTATCTCTTGTATGGTTGTTGTGATGGACTTGAATTGCATTTGAGCACTGCTGTAGAGTGTTAGAGGTTAGTCTATCCCAGTAGGGGTGACATGGTTTCCTAACACTTGTAGTGGTTTGTTGTTTGTGAGAGCAACCACTATTGTTCACGTAAGTTTGAGACGAAGGGTGGGTATACCTTTCTTGTGAAGGATTCCTCAATGTCGTGGGAGACAGTATACGCCCTTCCTAAAGTGGTTTGTGTGGTTATGGTTAGGTGAACGAGGTAGGGTCGTTGTGTAGATTCATGAGAAGAAACCAACATACATGAGAACATGTTTATTGTGTGGAATTAGTTTCCTACAAAAGCTTGTGGAGGTATGGGACTGTACGAGAACTTGTGGGAAATGGCTTACGATTAGAAATGGTTTGTTATTTCGGAAATTCATTTTACTAATCATTTAAATTATGGCTATTTGGTAAACTTGAGATCTATTGAAATATTCCTGCTTTCTTTCAAAATTTAATATATGATATTTGCAAAATGAGACTGACTTGTTTTTACATGCTTTCTAAACCTTGTATGAGTTTGGGAGAATGTTGCTACAGAGCTTCGTGCTCATCCCTCTACAAACAATATATTTTTAGGTTATGTGCTATAGGAGGAGCTAGGAGTAGATGAGCAAGTACACTGGGAAGCTCATATAGAAGGGAACGTGGATCCCGAGGTGGACGTCTAGAACTATATTCTCTTTTGTTCTAGACTAGGAAATTTATTTTGAGACTATGTAAAGTCAATCCTTTTGTAATTTCGTTGCATGTTAAATTGATTCTTTTGGGATGTAATTGCCCCAGCTTGGCATATTCGTTTGCATATAGTGGCCAGGGTTGGCTTATTCTTTTGGGATGATATATTTGATGAATGAAATGTTCTTTCATGATGGATTTATTTAGTTGCTCTCGTGCTATGATTGGTTTAGACTGTGATGCCGTCTAAGGTGGCTTTGGGGGCGTTACAATTTCATACCATATAAATATGACTGAGAGTGAAAAGAATACGTATATGTAAGCTCTAGCCTCAATGAACAAGAGTGGGAAGAAACCCCTACCTTGAATCAAAAGTTGCAAGCAAAACCCAAGTTCTAGAGACTTCCTTCCTCCCTTTTATTTCTCCCATTATCTTCTCCTAGGGTTCTAAGTGGTTTGGGGTGAGAGTGGAGTGAGAGAATGAAAGAAAATGGGATGAAAATGGTGTTTTAAAGTCAACCCAATCCCGATTTTTACTGTTCATAAGGCAAAAAATTATATTTTTCTCCTAAATTAAGGTTTTGCCACTAAATATCTCCAATTTGATCTTTATGACTACCCTAAGAGTTTTAGACGCTCTGGATTCATTTTTAATGTTATTTTAACCTAAAAATATTTAGTTTCATGATTTATATTTATACTAAAGTACATTTACTCTCGAAACACTAAAATTACTATTTTATTCATCAAATCCATTCGAGGTCCAACATACCATCATTTGTACTCTGTTATTGTCCATTTATAACATTTGAAGGAAAGAGTGCATACTTCCAAACCTTGGCGAAACAGTTTTAAAATTTCTGATTTTTGGAGATTCTACCGGTACGTTTTTATGGACCTACCGGTAGGTTTTGTCCTCTGGAAAAGTTCTACCGGTAACCTACTGGTTGATTTGACCTATTGGAATTGTTCTACCGGTAACCTACCGATTGATTTGACCTACTAGAATTGTTCTACCGGTAACCTACGGTAGGTTTTGATTATAACAACACCTATCCGTACAAGGTCTACCGATAGGCTTTACCCAGGAATGTCTGTTTTACCTGTTTTTCATTTCCAATCCATTCCAAACCCTCCAACACCAACCCAAACTTATACAACTTACATTTGTACATCCAACATAGTTGGTACAAGTTCTACTACAAAAGATGTCACATATTTACCCGAGTTTTACAATATTAGCATTTTGGAAAAAAAAAATTATTACTCGCTATACAAAGATAAGAGTGCCGCGGGGGGGGGGGGGGAGTTTACAATCTCCCCCTTAATGAAAGTTTCGTCCTCGAAACTTACCTCGACTAGCGAACAAATGAGGGTACTTCTTGCGCATCTCCAGCTTTGGTTCCCAAGTAGCTTCTTCCACCCCATGATGTTGCCACAAGACTTTCACCAGTTGAATGACCTTATTGCGAAACACCTTCTCCTTGGTGTCTAGAATCTCCACTAGTTGTTCTTCATATGTTGCCCCATCTTGTGTTACTATACCCTCCAAATCGAGGACATGCATTGTATCCAATTGACACTTTCTCAACATTAACACAAGGAACACGTCATGTAGTCCTGACAAATGAGTTGGTAACCGAAGTTAATACACCATTTTGCCCACCGCTTTGATCACTTCGAATGGTCCTATATACCTTGGAGGTAATTTTCCTTGCCAAATCTAAGCACTCCCTTTTTGGGTGACACCTTCAGAAACACATAGCCCCCCTCTTGGAATTCTAAGGGTCTTCTGCTTCTATCCACATAGCTTTTCTGCCTACTTTGAGCCGTGTGTAGTCTTTCCCAAATGAGTTGAATTTTCTCTGTAGTTTCCCAAATAATTTCCGGCCCAAACAAACTACTCTCGCCAGCTTCTAACCAAAAAATCGGGGACCTACATGGTCTTCCATACAATGCCTCATAAGGAACTATTTCAATACTTGTCTGATAGCTATTGTTATATGCAAATTCTACCAACGACAAATGATCACTCCAACTTCCCTTGAAGTCCAACACGCGAGCTCGTAACATGTCCTCCAAAATCTGTATTACCCTCTCGAATTGACCATCCATTTGGGGATGAAAGGCGGTGCTAAAGTGTAACTCTATCCCCATCGCTCGTTGTAGACTTTGCCAAAATTGTGCCACGAAACAAGAATCACGATCCAAAACAATAGAGAACGGAACTCCATGTAATCTAACAATCTCGTGAATATAAAGCCTGCTCAAGGTCTCTAAAGTGTCTGTGGTCTTTACACTCAAGAAATGAGCGGATTTGATAAGTCTATCTGCAATGACCCATATGACATTATGTCCGCATGAAGTCCGTGGAAAGCTACACATGAACTCCATGGTGATGTGATCCCACTTCCACTCTAGAATAGGCAAGGACTATAATAATCCTTCAGGCTTTTGATGCTCAATCTTCACCTGCTGACACACAGCGCACTTTGAAACGTACTTAGCCACATCTTGTTTCATCCCTTTCCACCAATATTGGCGCTTCATGTACCTATACATCGTGGTACTACCCAGATGTATGGAGAATTTGGAACGATGGCACTCACCCAACACTTCTTCTCTTACTTGGTCATCATTTGGTACACATAGCCTTCCACGAAACTATAACTCATCATCCTGTATTGACCAATTCTCAACAACTTAATTTCTCTCAAATCTACCCCAGAGAGCTTCCAACTGGGTGTCTAATCGTCGCAACTCCACAATCCTTTGCCAAAGAATTGGTTGAGCTACAAGATTAAATAAGCATGATCGATCTCCTTGTCTATCCACCCATAGATCAAATTCCTCCAAGACATCCATCATCTTCCACCTATTAACAGCAAGAACATTGATTTCACCCCGAGGCTTTCTGCTCAGTGCATCTGCTACTACATTCGCCTTCCCCGAATTGTAGTTGAGTGTGAAATCGTAATCTTCTAGATACTTAATCCACCTTCTTCGTCGAAGATTCAAGTCTTTCCAGGTGAATATATACTCGAGGCTCTTATGGTCAAAAACACTTGAAACTTTTCTCCATACAAGTAACACCTCCACAACTTAAGCGCAAAAACCACAGCAGCAAGTTCTAAGTCGTGAGTGGGATAGTTCTGTTCATGAATCTTGAGTTATCTTGAGCCATAAGTAACTACCTTACCTACTTGCATTAGCACACATCCCAAGCCTTGTAACGAAGCATCGGTGTAAACCTTGTATCCTTCTCCACTGCTCGAAATAATGAGGACAATAGTTGTTGTCAAACTTTCCTTCAAGGTATGAAAGACTAGTTTACACTCTTTAGTCCACAAGAATCTTTCCCACTTTTTCGTAAGGTGAGTCATTGGCATCACTAGTTTTGAGAACCCTTCTACAAACCTCCGGTAGTAGCCTTCTAATCCTAGGAAACTACGTATTTCGGTCACATTCTTTGGTGGTTCCCACTTCATAACTGCTTGAATCTTTACGGGGTTAGCAGCTACACCCTGTTCTGACACCACATGGCCAAGGAATTTCACTTCCTTTATCCAAAACTCACCATTACTCATCTTAGCATACAATTCATGCTCTCTCAATGTCTGTAGCACAATCGAGAGATGACGTTCATGTTCCTCTTGTGTATGTGAATAGATTAATACGTCATCAATAAACACAATGAAAAATTGATTTTAGGTACGGCCGAAATACCCTATGCATCAAATCCATGAAGGTTGTTTGAGCATTAGTCAATCTAAACGGCATTATCGTATATTCGAAATGACCATACCGGGTACGAAAAGCTATCTTAGAAATATCCTCCTCCTTGATCCACAGTTGATGGTACCTTGTGCGAAGATCAATCTTGGAGTAATACTTAGAACCCCTCAGCTGATCGAACAAATCATCAATTCGTGGCAATGGATATTTATTCTTCACTGTCACTCGATTCAACCTTTGGTAGTTCGTGCATAACCGAAGTGTTTCATCATGACTCTTTAGAAAGAGGATTAGGGCTTCCCAAGGTGAAGTGCTCAAACGGATAAACCCAATAGCCAAAAGTTGGTCTAACTGTTTCATTAGCTCGTTCAACTCCAAAGGTGCCATCTTATGGAGAGCAATGAATATGGCTTCGATTCCCAGAGAAAGGTCAATCGTAAACTCAATCTCTCTCTGTGGGGGTAACCCTAGTAGTTCATCTAGAAAGACATCCAGAAACTCTGACACTATCAATACTACATCTGGTTGGGATCTATCTCAATCATCACCCATCAAGCTAGCTAAAAAACTCAACTGGCTCCCCGCCTTAGCTTTCATGAATCTCCTACCCGTAGTAGGAAAAGGATGGGAAAATTTTTGACCATTCATGGAACTGAAAACTACCCCTCCCGGTAATTGAAATTAAATTCGTTTACGAAAATAATTCATTACCGCACAAAAAGTGGACAACAAGTTCATCCCAAATATTATGTCATACCCCTTCATGTGTAATGCAACCAAATCTACAATTAATTATTGCTCCCAATGCGAAAGCACACAACCTCTACACACCCTTCTAGTATCCAACCGTTCTCCAATAGGCATGCCAATACTAAAGACATGTTCTAGCTTCTCAAAGTCCAGTCCCAATTTAAGAGCATATTTTAGTGCGTATGAACAAATGAGTAGCACTAGGATCAAATAAAATTTAGGCCTAAGAATTGTAGAGAAGAACAATACCTTCCACAGCGGCATTGCAAACATCTTCCTCCAGTTGGGACAAAGCAAACACTCTGCCCTGATTGGTGCCACCTGGGGCTAGAGCTCCTAGTGGTCTTTGCTGCCGTGGCTTCTGGAGTGATGGCTTGTTTGCATTCACTTGTCCTGTTGCTTGATTGGCCTTTGGTGGAAATGATGGGCATTTATTTTTAAGTGCTTGAAACCTCAACATGCGAATCATTGATGTGGGCAGTGCCTGCTCTCTTTGGTACGCTTCTAGCTCCTCGGGCTATTTGAAGTCTTTGTCCAAACGCCTGGTATGAGCGACAGTAAAGTGCCGCTCTCTGCCCTCCACTGTTGCTAGCACTAGTCCTGATCGAACCTCTCCTCATGAAGTTCTGTCACCTTTGGTTGTCGTCTGTGTCTTTCTCCACTAGTGTAATTCTATCAACAAGATCCCTATAGTCCTGGATATTGAGAGCCACAAGCTTCTCCGTAATGGTAGTCCTCAAGGTCTGCTCAAAGCGTTTGACTCTTTTGGTCTCGATAGATATGAACTCCGTGGTATAGCGGGATAGCTCATCAAACTTCCTCTCGTACTCCGTTACCGTTATGCTACCATGTCATAGAGCTGGAAAATTTAAACTCATCTTGTCTCTAACTGATTCAGGAAAATACTTGTCTTGGAATATCTAATCAAACTCCTCCCAAGTAAGAGTATCCATGTTCCTCCTTCTCTTCACCAAGTCTCACCAATGATCTGCCTCCCCCTCTAGCAAATATATAGCTAGGCCGACCTATAAATCCTTGGCTACTCCCATACCATCACACATTTTCTTCAGTCGGTGAATCCATTTATCTGCAACCAAGGGGTTAGAGCTTCTTTGGAAAGTAGGTGGATGTTGCCATAAAAATTCTCGAAGAACTATCATCCTTCGATTTTCGTCCCCGTTGCCCTATACATAAGCTAGTGGATGAACCCCACCATTATGGTTGTTGTTTCCATTCTGGTGTTGTACCAGAGTGGTTAGTGCTTGAGAAAATTCCGTGTTGTTCTTAATCTCTTAACATCTCCCTCAACGTAAGTATAGTGTGTGTGAGGAGGAGTGTTACTCTCCCTTGGGATGATGTCAAAAGAAAGGGCAAAGGAATGGTGGAACATGAAATGTACAAAATGTGTGTGCGTGTGAACAAAAGTGCTCCCCAAGTGCAAGGAGTCTTTTGAGTGTCGTGTATTACTTGGAAAAGTATTCCAAGGTCGTCTCCGTGGGGAAGGATGTGAATCATTTTGAAAGTGATTTTGGTGAAATGAAAGTGTAAAATCTTTTATAGTTTGAAGTTGGTTTGTGATGAATTTGAAATGGGAAACAAGTGTTGAAGGGTTCACTCCAACGGAAATGTCAAGTCAACCCGAAATCTTCCTTCACTGGTGCATAGATGAATGGTTGATTTGTGGGAAGTGAGGGACGAGATGGAAGTGAGGATCCAAGCATCACCCGTGACCAGTCTATGGGATATCAAAGACTCACACCATGTCCTCACTCAACCCAATCAAATCGAACCATCGTACACCGAAGGGAGGAAAGAAGATGGTTTGAAATGGTATACCCAAGAGGAGGTCTCCCTTGAATTAGCCAACTTAAAGACTTAGCTACTCATGCTTAAAATAAAGACAACAATGTAATAAGAATACATTATAAAGAAATGAAGATTGAAGCTAAATATAAACAAAATGCACAAATATAACTTCCGAATAATTATATATCTATGTCACCTCTTACTAAAGATTGGATGAGAAACTACTCAATTTTCATGTCTTTAGTAAAGCTAGATAACTGAGTGATGCTCATCCCTCTAAGTAGAGGAGTTACAAGGTAAAACACTTTAAACAAGGAGCCAATCTTCAGCAAAGAATGAGTGAATCACGTTCCACCCTTCTTGGCTTTGATAAGCTCTTAGAAAAGTGGAAGAATTTCACTCCTCTAAGGGAAGAAGGAAGCTCAACAATGGAAGTAAAAGAAAGCAATAATACAATAAAGAAAAGCAATCTTTAAAGTAAAGGAAGCAATAAAGTAAAAGAAAACAATAATACAATAAAAGAAAGCAATACTTAAAGAAAGCAATGAGCAAGAGAGCAATAAAACTTTTGGAGGGTTTTCCACTACCAAAAGATGAATGCTTTACAAGTCCTAAGGTGTGGTATTTATAGGCAACAAGGAGGGTGAAAGTCTTGTTTGGTGGCTTTGAATTACATGAAAGTCTTGTTTGGTGGCCCTGAATTACATGAAAGTCTTGTTTGGTGGCCTTGAATTCTTTGATCCCCCTTTGTTTTGAGCTGTGATAATTTGCACTCCAGTAGTTTGTAGCTTTAATGCAATTGACTCCCCAGTAGTTTGTAGTTTTGACGCACAAAACCTTGAAAAGAACAACAATTAATGCATTATCCTTTATTCACACACTAACCCTAATTTGACTTATTTTGACTAGTTTAACTTTGTTGAACTAATACAATTAATCTATTAACTTAATTAAATTATGCATTAATTAGGGTTAATCATATCCCGCAACTTAAACATTTCTAGTCCCTAGTAATAAATAACAACAGAACAAAATAAAATCATTTTCGTAGATATCACGATTGCATTTAGCATATACAACAAGCTGTTAAACCCCTAGGTGATCCCTAGTGGACGAGTTTTGTCTCGTGAAGGTTTCTAGTGAGCTACCTGCAAACTCCTATTGAACTGAAGTGTATGTGGGTTAAATTAAATTAGCATCATGGTCGTTGGGATACCCAACCCTCAATTTCGACTTACATCCCCCGAAAGCTCCTCTTTCATAGGTATTTATTCTATGCAAAAATTAGCATCGGTCACATTGGCATTTGGAATTCCCTATATAGTAGGAATGGTCTTTCTAGAACCAAGAATTGTTATAGGACAAACATTCCACTTTTACCACCCTCCATGGATAGTTTTGATTTTACAAACCTCTCTTAGAGATGCCCTCAGCAAAAGTTCCATCTGATTATAGTGACTTGTCTCTCAAATGGCATATGATCAGAGGATGATCAGTCGAAATATCACATGAACAGTTGGAAAGGGAGTGAAAGTCTTTTAGAAAGTAGACTAATCATGTTCTTTGGCATAATCTCATGGAAGAATATCAATACAATTAAAGAAATACTATTTAACATCCCCCAATTTTCGGTTGACAACACACACATGTATCAAACTTGACATCAATTAGGGCTTTGTATGGGTTGTAATGTGGCCACAGGTCAGTGGCTAACGAAATGACGCCAATAGTATTCAAAGGCTATCCTTTTTTTTAATGTAGTGTAGCACACCTCTCGCTTGCTTTTCGATCTTTTGCTTAGAAAGGGTATTTCCTTCCTTCATTTTCTTGGCAATTCCCTGCTTTCATATTTCTTTTTTTTCTCGGTTGTTTACACCGACTTTTCTTTCATTGAATAGTAGCCATCATCGTATTTTCTATTTCTCTAGCTTTTATGTGTCATATTGATTTATGAGAGGGTGTAAGAAAATTAGATAGCAAGGTATGTCAAGTATATTCTTCTTTGGCTCGGTTATCGTATTGGTTTCTTGAATAAGAAATCATTTATTGAGGGCTCAAACATGGATAACTAGGGATATAATTTCGTAGAAGCAATGACTAAGGCTCAAAATCAAATCAAAGATGGTCTAAAATCCTTTCTCAAGTATGTGCCCATTTATGTGTTGTATGCAAAGGTTCCTTGTGGGATATGTCAATAGATCACTTTAGTTACATTAATCAAAGCAAGTTTAATGAGATTATTCAAAAATTGAAAGTGAAAGATCTTACTTGAGTAAATGTCAATTGTCTCTTAAAAAGGATCGCAAGGCTCAAAACTTACCATGGTATTCTTCGTTATCACCACTGGTTATGTCAGGTTTTCAAAGAATGTCGGTTATATATCAATTCCATTTTATAGTCTGGTCATTCTGTACCTTAAGAATAACAAATACCAATGTACATTTGACATTTAAGCATAGAGAAAATATCATTTTTCGAGAAAATGCGGTTTTTTTTTTTCACTCGAACAAAAATCAAAGTTATTCACATACACATTTATCTATGAAAATTTGAAAGAAGACTAAATGCACACATTGAACTTGGAAAACTATGGTGTCTCAGGATAAGTCCCTACCCACGCTATAGGTTGGCTTTTTAGGACAATCCTTACTCGGCCCACATCTTTATTTCAACAAAAAGAATTTGTACATAAACAAATATTTACACAAAAAAAATTCAGACCATTAACCTTCATCCCCAAAACACATTTTTCCACAGCTTTGTCATTATTAGTCAAAATTTAATCCGAGTCATCGCTTGTGTCTATGTCATTATTAGTGACCCTTCCCACTTCTTGTCACACAAAACGTGTAAGTCCCAGACTGGTATAAGATGGCGTGTCAGGAAAATTCTTACTCTACCCATACTTTATCCAGTTTAATCGATCGGTTGAATGACCCAAAATTGGTTTAGAACACTGATTGTATTTTTTCATGTGAAAACACCTGCCACATTGTTTACAAGCACCAAGTCGTTTGGCACGATGAGGTTTGGCAAAAGTGCTTTTGCCACACAATGGTTTTGCTTGTGCTTCTCAGATTTCAATTTTTCTCACAACTCTTGCTTTTTTCATGATCACAGCATGCACATCAAATGGAAAAGTGCATAGAACTCCAGACTAAACCAAAAAAGTTTAACATCCATGCTTTCTATGATTTAAGACTCACTATCTGGTTCTTGAACGCCTGCCAATCACAAAGACGATTGAAGCTGTGTTCGATATGATTACGAAATATAAGCAAAAAATATTATAAAAATACACAATCTAGAATACAAATAATTTTTTTTTAAATACGAAACTATAACAAACTGGAACTATAGATCACAGCCCCCAACCTAAACCAAACATTGTCTCCAATGTTTCAAATTTACCAGTTTTTAGAGTTTTGGAAATGCGGTTGTAGGGTAAATATTTGTTCAACTGTCGAAACCTACAAAGAAATTACACAAATTAATCTTTGCTACGCTGATATGAGTTTTTGCTAGGATGAAAACCCTTGATTTTACGTGTGCACAGAAGAAGAAGATTCATGCACAAATAGAGTAAACAAATGCAGATCATGAGACAAAGGATTGGGTCTTCGGGGAATATGGTCATAGGATTGTTGGGAGTTGGGTCGTTTTACAAAGAACAACACAACAGAAAGAAGAAGAAGAAGAAAACAAAGAAAAAAGGAAAGGAGGTGGTGGTAGAGATCTATTCAGCTGTCGAAATCGACAAACAAAACAGAACAATTAGTCAACTAGAGGGATATCTGGTTTAGGGTGGAAACCCCTCACCCTAAGTGCTAGCAAAAGAAAAGCACCAATGTACAAATACAAACATATAAGACAAATTATTAAAGAAAGGACTGGGACGTCGGCGTATATGGTCATGGATTTGCAGGGGGTGGGTTGTTTTTAGAGAGAACAAATAGAACGATGAAGAAGAAGAGAAGAACAAGGGGGAGACCAACACCGGTGGATGGGCGAAAAAGGAAAAGAATATGTTGGAGGCCTTATAAAGGCATCCCAGCTTTTTCTTTTTTACTGTCAGCAGGTGCGAGTGTCGGCAAACGCGAATATCCGTGTAGAATATTCCACAAACAATTTTTTTTTTGGGTACCCGATCTGTTTGACTATCGGCAGGCACGAATATCCGCACTGAATATTCCCACAAACATTGGTGTAAGATGCAAATAGTGCAACCTCACCCCCAACCTGATTCATGCATTGTCCTCAATGAAACAATAAAGGTATGATATTCAATGATAGACAGTACAAGATTAGAAAGGTTACAGAACACCTCACATTTGATCTTTGACAAAAGCACTAATATCTGCGACTAATAAAAACAAAACTTATATGATAAAAGAACATAATTAACATGGAATAAAAATAAAGTAAGTAAATAAAAGCATGTACATTGAAAGGTAGAAAAAAAACTAGTTATTCCTCCACAACTTCCGGGTATACCGGATCCATTAAAGTTTCCTCCACCACTTCGTCTTCAAAGCCCCCGAAAAATGGTTTAAGTCTTCGGCCATGGACCTTGAATGTCTGGCCATTTTTGGCGTTTTGGACCTCCACAGCTCCGTTGGCATAGGCCACCTTGACAAGATAGGGGTCATCCCAACGGGATCGGAGTTTGCCTTGGAAAATGGAGAGGCGAGAATTGTATAAGAGCACTTGTTGCCCGGGCTCAAATGATTTCCTCACGATGGAGTTACTTGAAAGATTTTGGCCCGTTCTTTTGAGAATTTGGAGCTCTTATACGCATCTCATCAAATCTCTTCTGACTCATTCAACTTTAACTTCCTATGATCACCAGCCATTCTCAAATTAAAATTTAAAGTCTTAATGGCCCAATAGGCCTTGTGTTCCATTTCGACTTGCAGATGGCAAGTCTATCCATAGACAATCCGGTAGGGAGACATGCCCAAAATAGTTTTAAAGGCAGTGCGGTATGCCCAGAGGGCATCGGTCACTCTATCGGACCAATCCTTCTTGTTTGGGTTAACCATTTTTTCTAGAATGTTCTTGATCTCCCTATTGGCTAGCTCGGCTTGGCCATTTGTTTGTGGGTGATAGGCAGTGGATACTTTGTGAGTAACGCCGTATTTGAACATTAAAGATGCAAATGACCTATTACAAAAATGTGATCCACCATCACTTATTATTGAACGAGGCATCCCTAACCTCGAAAAGATGTTCTCCTTGAGAAACTTGACTACGACCCAGCGGTCATTTGCCTTGGTCGGGATAGCCTCCACCCATTTGGACATATAGTCCACTACAAGGAGGATGTACAAATAACCAAATGACATAGGGAAAGGACCCATGAAGTCCATGCTCCAACAGTTGAATATTTCTATGACAAGTATTGGTGAAAGGGGCATCATGTTTCTTTGGGTCAGACTACCCAACCGTTGGCATCTGTCGCATCCCTTACAAAATGAAACACAATCTTTGATAAGAGAGGGCCAGTAAAAACCTTATTGAAGAATTTTGACCAAAGTCTTTTTTGCTGAGAAATGTCCACCGCAAGCTTGTGAATGGCAAAATGCAAGGACTTCCCGCTATTCATTTTCAGGTACGCATCTCTTCATGATTTGGTCGGGGTAGTACTTGAACAAATATGGGTTGTCGAAGTAGAAGTACTTCACATCCGCCATAAATCGTCATCGATCTTCTGGGCTCCATTGTGGTGGTACATGTCCTATTGCAAGATAGTTACATATATCAACATCCAAGGACATACAGAATGAATTGAAAGCAAATGCTGGTCAGGGAAAAAGTCAAGGATAGGAATGTGCTCATCGGTCTCTTGCACCCCAAGCTGGGATAAATGATTCGCCAACATGTTCTCAACTCCTTTCTTGTCCTTGATCGTCAAGCCAAATTCTTGTAGGAGGAGTATCCACCTAATGAGTCTCGATTTTGCATCCTACTTAGACAACAAATACTTTAAAGCAGAGTGATCAATAAAGACAAAAATAGGCGAACCAATGATGTAAGAAAGGAATTTATCTAAGGCAAACTATTGCTAGCAATTCTTTCTCGGTGGTAATGTAATTCATCTGAGCGTCATTAAGTGTTTTGCTAGTATAGTGTATTATATATGGTCTATTTTTCTCCCTTTGACTGAGCACTGTGCTGACTGCGTAATCATTCGCGTCAAACATGAGCTCAAAAGGTAGATGTCAATTGGGTGGTCACATGATTGGAGGTGTGACTAGCATGTTTTTATGTTTTTTAAAGGATGCCTCACAATCATCCGACCACTCAAATGGGACCTCCTTAGACAGCAGGTTGGTCAAGTGTCAGGCCAATGCACTGAAATTCTTTATGAATCGACGATAAAAACCTGCATGGCCCAAAAATGACTGGATACCTTTGACGACTCTTGGAGTGGGGAGGTTGGAGATAGCCTCCACCATGGATTTATCGATTTCAATACCCCTTGCCAAAACTAAATGGCCAAGCACAATTCCTTTCGTCACCACAAAGTGACACTTTTCCCAATTCAAGACTAGATTCTTCTCCTCACATCTTGTTAGAACTTTCTCCAAGTTTGCCAAATATCCCTCGAATGAATCCCTAAACACCGAAAAGTCATCCATAAATACCTCCATTATCTTTTCCACCATGTCACTGAAAATTCCCATCATACAGCGTTGAAAAGTCCCCAGAGCATTGCATGGTCCAAATAGCATGCGGGCATTAGGCAAAGGTACCATAGGGGTACGTGAAAGTGGTCTTCTCTTGATCCTCCAAAGTAATCTCGATCTAATTGTAGCCAGAGTATCCATCTAAAAAATAGTAGAATAGATGCCCCGTTACTCGTTCTAGAACTTGATCGAGGAATGACAATGGGAAGTGGTCTTTTCTTATACAAGCGTTCAACTTTCGGTAATCAATGCACACCCTCCATCGGGTGATTACTCTTGTAGGTATAAGCTCATTCTCATCATTCTCAACCACCGTAACTCCGGATTTCTTAGGTAGAACTTGCATGGGGCTAACCCACTTACTATCGGTAATTGAAAAAATGATCCTTATATCAAGTAGTTTTAGAACCTCATCGCTCACTACCTCATTCATGATGGGATTCAATCGTCTTTGTGGTTGTCAGGAAGGTTTGGAATCCTCCTCAAGATATATGTAGAGGCTGCAAATGAGAGGGCTTATCCCCTTGATATCCGCAATGGTTCACCCAATTGCTCCTTTATGCTTTCTCAATACCTCCAAGATTTATTTTTCTTGTTCCATGTTCAATGTAGAGCTAATGACCACTGGAAATGTTTCACCTTCCCCAAGATAGGCGTACTTCAAATGGGAGGGCAAGGGCTTCAACTCTAAGTTATGCTTTTGTTCATCCGACGGAAAAATTTTCTTTTCTCGATAGGGTAACTCTTCGAATGTAGGGATCCACATTGACATCCCTTTCAAATCTTCTACCTCCTCTTGCTCATCATAATTCTCAACATCCATAATTCCTTCTTCCTTAAATTTCAACATTCCCTCCAGCTCCAAGTGCTCCTCAACCAAAGTGTCGATTCTATTGACCTCACTTACTTCCTCATCATCACCCGGTTGCTTTGCTAAGTTGAATACATTGAGCTCCATTGTCATATTCCCAAATGCCAACTTCATTAGACCATTTTTGCAATTTATAATGGCATTAGATGTAGAAAGGAAGGGTCTTCCAAGTATTATCAGAATTTGGGAGCTAAGGTTTGCAACAGGGTGTGTATCAAGCACAATGAAATCGACATGGAAGTAAAATTTATCAATTTGAACTAAGACATCCTCAACTACTCCCCTTGGTGTACGTATACTATGATCCGCCAATTGAAGCGTGATTGAGGTGGGCTTCAACTCCTCAAGCTCTAGCTGTTGGTACACCGAGTAGGGCAGAAGATTCACACTTGCCCCCAAATCGAGGAGTGCTTGCTTCACTTGACAATTTCCAATGGTGATGACTATGGTTGTACAACTGGGGTCTCTAAATTTGAGAGGAGTTTTGGTCCTCAATATTAAGCTAACTTGCTCGGCGAGGAATGCTTTCTTGTGGACATTTAGTTTTCTCTTCACCGTGCATAAGTCCTTCAAAATCTTAGCACATGATGGAATTTGCTCGACGTCGAGGAGTGGAATGTTAATCTTCACCTGCTTAAACATTTTCAAAATATCAGCATAATTAGCCACCTTAGCAGGTGGCTTCAAATGACTTGGGAAAGGGGCAGGCATGGGAGGAATAAACACAAAATCATCAATTAATTTTTCTTTCTCAACAACCTCTATTTCTTTCTCTTCACTCACCTCACTCTTGTCGGCATCACCCAAGATATCTTTTTCTTTTGGCAATGTGGTCTTAGGTGAGACAGTTGGCAAAATGGTTTTGTCAATTTCTTTGTCACTGCGGAGGGTGGTGACAGCTTTGAGTTGCTCGCAACTCTCTCTCGAAGGTTCCGATGACACAACAAAGTGTTAACCCCTAGGGTTCTCTTGTTGTTGAGAGGGGAACTTCCCCTTTTCTTGTTGAGATGCCTCTATGGAGTTTGTCAACTTTGTGAGTTGGGCTCTTACATCATTGATGGCTGTGGAATTTTGGTTATTGATGGTGGTTTGGCTTTGAATGAAGGAATGAACCATATCCTCCAAATTCCTTATGTGAAGAGGTTGGTATGTGGATGGATTGGACGATCCTTAAGAAAAACTTTGTGGAGGTGGATTTGGTGGAAAATTATGTGGTGGTGGGTTTGACGAAAACCCTTGTGGATTGGTCCGAGGGTATTGAGAGCTAGATGCTTGCCCTTGGCCATGGTATTGGTTTTGCTTAGGAGGCATGGGAGATGCATATGCACTTAAACCATGAGGAATGGGGTTTTCATTTCTCCAACTAAAATTTCGGTGATTACTCCAACCCGGATTGTAAGTATTCAAATTGGGAGAAAATGATTGCCTCGTTTGGTTGAGGTCATGGACTTGTTCATGGTACGCTTCTTTAAGGGTTGGAATGTTTGGGCAATCTGATAGGGAATGCTCCATACATTCACAAATTGAACAACCCTCCTCGATTTGTGACACATTAGGCACCTTATGTCTCTTATTGACTTCAAGACTCTAAACTTTCCTTGACAATTTAGTAATTTTTGAAAACAAGTCTTCCCCGTCTCTCAAATCATAAATCCCTTCCCATTGAGTTTTACCACTCCTTCAAGGAGAAGACCTTGGTACATCGGTGGGACCTGTAATGTCCCATGATTGTGGATTTTGTGCCAATGTATCAAAGTAATCTAGGGCCTTATTAGGGTTTTTGCTCAAAAACATCCCATTACACATCATGTCAATGAATTGTCGATGGCCCGGTGTGATTCCTTCATAAAAGAAACTCACCAATTGCCATGGTTAAAAGCCATGAAGTGGAAGGGATTGTAGCAATTCCTTGTACCTCTCCCAACATTGATACAATTGCCCATTGGGCTTTTTCGAAAAGTTTTGAATTTGCTTTTTTAGGGTGGTGGTTTTATGCACTGGAAAGAATTTGTTAAAAAACTCAGAAATCATTTGGCTCCACGATATGATGGTTTGAGGCCTTAAGGAAATAAGCCACATTTTTGCCTTGTCTTTCAGGGAAAGGGGAAACAATTTCATTCTAGCTATCTCTTCCATCCCATGATTGGGGAGGAAGGTTGCAACTATTTCCTCAAAATCACTTATGTGCGAATAGAGGCTCTGAGTTTCAAGTCTGTTGAACGTGGGAATTAGTTGCAACATCCATGGCTGAACTATGAAAAGATGAGCTTGGACTGAAAGGAGGATGCATGATGGTGTGGTGCTTCATGTTGGTTATAGGAAATCCCTCATTGACCTCACCAGGAGATCCATTTGAAAAGTATTCCCCTCATTCACGGGAGGGGAAAAATTCATTGTTTGATTGGGTATTTGGAGTTCTTGCGGTCCCCTACCCCTTTGGACATTTAGATTTGCACCAATATTTTCAAAATTGTCACCCGTATCCTCGGGTTATTCTTGGGCAATATTCATAGTAGGGGCCAAGTTTTGTCTAACAAGCCAATTTTGGTTGTTCCGCCTCTTCATAAAACAAAATATATACAAATAACATTATATACAAACAAGATTATGTACACAGAACAACGTACATCAGCCCATGATGAAGATCACTTACCTTCGTCGTCCAGAAATCACCTTCTTGGTTTGACACTTGCCTTCCCTGGCAACGGTGCCAAAAATGCTTGAGAAAATTCTGTTTTGTTCCTAATCTCTTAACATCTCCCTCAACGTATGTATGGTGTGTGTAAGGGAGAGTGTCACTCTCCCATGGGATGATGTCAAAAGAAAAGGCAAAGAAATGGTGGAATATGAAATATACAAAATGTGCATGCGTGTGAACAAAAGTGCTCCCCAAGCGCAAGGAGTATTTTGAGTGTCGTGTTTTACTTGGAAAAGTATTCCAAGGTCATCTCCTCACAGAAGGATGTGAATCATTTTGAAAGTGATTTCGATGAAAAGAAAGTGTAAAATCTTTTATAGTTTGAAGTTGGTTTGTGATGAATTTGAAATGGGAAACAAGTGTTGGCTAATCCAAAGGGTTCACTCCAATGGAAATGTCAAGTCAACTCGAAACCTTCCTCCACTGGTGCATAGATGAACGGTTGATTCTTGGGAAGTGAGGGACGAGATGGAAGTGAGGATCCAAGCATAACCCGTGATCAGTCTACGAGATATCAAAGATTCACACCATATCCTCACTCAATCCAGTCAAACCGAACCGTCATACACCAAGGGGAAGAAAGAAGATGGGTTGAAATGGTATACCAAAGAGGAGGTCTCCCTTGGATTAGTCAACTTAAAGACTTAGCTACTCATGCTTGAAATAAAGACAACAATGTAATAAGAATACATTATAAAGAAATGAAGATTGAAGCTAAATGTAAACAAAATGCACAAATATAACTTCCGACTAATTATACATTTCTTTCTCCTCTTACAAAAGATTGGATGAGAAACTAGTCACTTTTGATGGCTTTGGTAAAGCTAGAAAAGTGAGTGATGCTCATCCCTCTAAGTAGAGGAGTTACAAGGTAAAACACTTTACACAAGGAGCCGATCTTCGACAAAGAATGAGTGAATCACGTTCCACCTTTCATGGCTTTGGTAAGCTCTTAGAAAAGTGGAAGAATTTCACTCTTCTAAGGGAAGAAGGAAGCTCAACAATGGAAGTAAAAGAAAGCAATAATACAATAAAGGAAAACAATCTTTAAAGTAAAGGAAGCAATAAAGTAAAAGAAAGCAATAATACAATAAAAGAAAACAACACTTAAAGAAAGCAATGAGCAAGAGAGCAATAAAACTTTTGGAGGGTTTTCCACTACCAAAAGATGAATGTTTTACATGTCCTAAGGGGTGGTATTTATAGGCAACAAGGGAGGGTGAAAGTCTTGTTTGATGGCTTTGAATTACATGAAAGTCTTGTTTGATGGCCTTGAATTACATGAAAGTCTTGTTTGGTGGCCTTGAATTCTTTGATCCCCTTTTGTTTTGTGCTTTGATAATTGGCACCCTAGTAGTTTGTAGCTTTAATGCAATTGGCTCCCCAGTAGTTTGTAGCTTTGACGCACAAAACCCTGAAAAGAACAACAATTAATGCATTATCCTTTATTCATACACTAACCCTAATTTGACTTATTTTGACTAGTTTAGCTTTGTTTAAATAATATAATTGACCTATTAACTTAATTAAATTATGCATTAATCAGGGTTAATCAGTTAGCTCTCTCAGGTATTGATAAATGCCATTCATGGCATCGGGAGGTGGTGGTGGTGGTGAGTTTTCTTGACCTCGACAACCATGTGCACGACCACATTCACTGTCCATCCTACACATCAATTCACAGTTTAGTTTTCTTGATGTGCAGGACCTCCTAACTATCACTTTAATCTATAGCATGAGGCTTGTATAAGTTTTAAGTAAACAATTCATTAGACCTAGTCCTACTTCTCTAGTGGTCATCCATAACCTACAGCTCCTATGTAAGACCTAATTCCTAGGCTCTGATACCAAAATTTGTAACGCCTCAAAATTCCCCTTGGACGACATTACTAATTAAAACCATTCACATCATGAGAGCAACTAATAAAATCCATAAATATAAAAAATTTCATTCATCATCCATAATATATATACAACATCATCCAAAAAAATATGCCAAACCATGACAATTACATCCAAAAGAATTAAACTTAATATCGCAGCGGAATCACAAAATATTAGACTTCACATTGTCTCAAAATAATTTCCTAGTCTAGAACATAAGAGAGTATAGCTCTAAACATCCACCTCGGGATCCATGTTCCCATCTATTCGAACTTCCCAATGTGCTGGCTCATCAACTCTGAGCTCCGCCTCTAAACCGAAATCTAAAAAAAAAATTTGTTTGCAAGGGGTGAGCACTAAGCTCTATAGGAAAATCCTCACAAACTTGGACAAGGTTTTGAAAATATATAAAATAAGTCGGTCTCTTTTCACAAATATCATATACAACTTTTTGACAGAAAACAGTGACAATTCATCTGATCTCAAGTTTAAACAATATCAATAAATTAAAAGAAGAGATAAAATAAATTCCCAACAATAAGCCATTTCCAATCATAAACTATTTCCAACAATGTATGTCAAACCACAACTTTAATCTTTCACAACATTATGTATCTATGTATATGTATCTCAGGCATGATGTATGACATCGTATGAATAAACACATTGAGAATATCCTGGCCAACACACACATACCCAATCCTTGCAAGGATATCCAACCTTTGGGAAGGGCGTATACCAACACATTGGATGTGACGAATCCAACCCAGGAATAGTATAATAACCCTCATCCTCGGTACCCGAGAGCGAATAATGGTTTCGACTATTGTGCTTGATGTTTCAAATTCTAGGGAAAAGGAGGAGGGTGAAGATGGTGAGGATGACGGTGGTGAGGAGGAGGATGATGAAGATGACGATTATGATGATGAGGTAGACGAATAGAGGAGAGAGAAACCAATTTTCATTTCTTTCCTTTTGTTTAGTAGTTTTCAGGAACCCTAGGTTAGAAGAAGTGAGAGAATAAATGACAGGCCTGGTAAAAGAATCTCTAGGATAATAGGCTAATTTTTGTGTTTTTGTACTTAATGAAAATGTTTATGAATGAAAGAGAAAATTTGTGTGTTTATCTTTGCCTCGAATTCATTAGCTTAATTGCAATTCGATTTGAATATTTTGAATTAGTCTTTGGAATGATTAAAATGGATGGGATTGTCATTATCACTTTACATTTATATTTTTTCAAAAGATTTGCTAGGGACTAGAAAAACTCAAGTTGGGGGGGGGTGTGATGAGTGCGTACTATTGCATATTTAACGGCCTTATTGCATTCATTTTAGATTTTTTTTGTAATGTATTATTGAGAGTTAGTCTAAATTGGAGATTAATGGAGAAATGTATTGATTTCAAGTGATTTGATTTTAAACATAGGTGTTAATCACTTTGCAACATGATCGGGGACAATAGACAAGAAAGGAATTCAAGAAAAATGGCTTGGGACTATGAAATGCAGAAAAGTCAAAGAAAGAAATGGAGGTACTGGTATTCTAATCACTAGATATTGGTACATGAGCTGATTGGAAGACAAGTACCTATACCTAGCACTTGTACTATAACTTTTCGAAAAAGAAGAAATGAAGGAGGTACCAGTACCCTAATCATTTGGTGCCGATACCAGAGCATAGTGCCATCGAGGTACCAGTACCTCATCACTTGGTATGGGTACCCAAAGCCCAGAACTCCCAAATTACTTTCTCTACAACTCCACAAGCTACAAGGGCCCACTTCTTTTTATCTAATAAATGTTTTGAATATTTCAACACTCCACACAACCTCCAAACCTCTGCATTTAGTCTATATGCTGAAAGAGTGGACGGGGTAATGAAGAGATAAGTGGAGAGAGAGTGGTTGGAAAAGGAAAAGGGCCATGCTTTTTGACTGACTTTTGAAATCTCTTTGGACAACCTCTGCCCAAAGCAACCTATCTCAGTACACTCAAGAGTATAGAGATAGAGAGGGATGGACTAAAATACACTTACTTTTGACCATTACATTTTAGTTTTTAGAGGGAGAATCTCCAAGAGAGAAGAACGCAGTTCTAGAAAGAGAAAGCCATTTTACATTTTTCTTGTTCATTTCCATTATTGTAAGTTTATAAAGCTTGTAATCTTCATTATACACTAGATATATCATCCATTTCCAAGTGTACATGTTTTTTAAGAGTTCTTCCACACCCAATATTTTAAGGAATTTCTATTTTCAATATTTGAGCTTGTAAGTGTTAAGTTTTATGTTCTTAGTTTTTGATAGAAGCTTTAAATTTGTGCATCTCTTGCTTTGATTAGTATAAGTTAGTAGTTACTGCCTTAGCAATGTTGTCCATGTTCTCAAGCATTTCTATTTTATCTATGGTTGGCTATGACAATGGTTGGAAAAATCCAAGGAAGGATTTCTATTTGGGTATGTAAAAATCAATCCTCACACACATTGCCTTGTAATGTAGTGTGTTCAATTTGACTAGTTAGACTGCAATGTATAGATTTGTACACATTTGACGCACCTTAGACTTTTCATGGGACATGCTTGTCGTCCCTTCATATTTACACAAATCAATCTTCCTATGAATGAATTCAACACAAATACACACATTTAGTAATTCTTGATTTTAAACCTATCTTCCGATTGAACAAAAACACTTTTGAGTTTAATTCACTTATAAGTGGGATTGATTATGTGACACCCCTAAAAGTGGGAGTCCCGTTGACAACCCATCAACCCGCAAAAATGCCCGTGAGTGCCGCTTGATCCGACATCACGCTAATATTATCTCATTACCAGAATCTTACATCACACATAACACCCGTGTTCCATTAATCATTTAATCCTATTGAGGTTCAATGTACTCCAATATATCTCCATTTAAGTACATTTGTATCATTGGAACCAAAGGATGCATAGTCCAAGGCCCTGGAAGAAAAATAAAAAAAATTTAAAATCTGCCAAAGCGTACCAGTACGCATACCGGTACGGGTTGCTCACTGGACCTCACCATACCGGTACGGTTTGGCTTCTGGACCTCGCCGTACCGGTACGCTATGCCCATTTTTCCTGTTTCACCTTTTTTGCATTTCAAATCTAATTTTAACCATTCCAACATCATCTCAAATATACATAATGATGTTATTCACATAAAACTTGATATCTACAAGTTCTATTACAAGCCATTTTCATGGTTACATGTAAAAATGGAATTTTAACAAAAATTTTACACCAAACTTGTATTCAAAAGCCAAAACCTGGCTTTTCTTCACCCAAGAGGCCACGAGTTTGAGCCGTCCGCCGGAGTATGTCCCGCACCTGAAATGTTTCCCGTATAGGGTGAGCCAACGCTAGTAGAATATTTCCTACGGAGGCAACTCCCCAACCTAAGTGCATATGCAATGTTCCAATTTTAACCATTTTCATATGCTTCATTTCTCAATTCATCCAATTCATTAGTTTGAAGTTTGTGGGATGCATTTTGATTTTTCAATATCAAAGTTCATCATTTTGAATGCTGAATATGCTCAATGTTCCAATTTCAGAAGCAAGTGACTTGGTTTACCTTAAACTTACCAATAAGAAAAAATTCTCAAAATAGTTTTGTATGCAGTTCGATAAGCCCAAAGCACATCAGTTAGTCTCAAGGACCAATCCTTGCAGTCTGGATTTTTTAATTTTTCTAAAATATATTTTATCTCCCTATTGGCCAAATCAGCTTCTCCACTTGTCTGGGAATGGTAAGGGGCAAATATCTTGTGAGAAATCAATAATTTTTTATTAGGTTTTCAAAGACCTTTTTACAAAAATGTGTTCCCCCATCATTGATAATAGCTCGATGAATTCCAAATATTGACAAAATATTTTATTTTAAAAACTAGATCACCGTACGGTGATCATTATTTCGACAAATAATTACCTCTACCCATTTGAAAACATAATTTACAGCAACCAAAATGTACAGATGTTCAAAGAATGGGGGAAATGGTCCCATAAAGTGGATCTCCCAACAATCAAAAATTTTAATGATCAAAATATGGTTCAAAGGCATCATGTTTATTTTTGAAATATTCCCCATTCTTTGACATCTGTCATAGTTTAGACAAAAGACATGTACATCTTGAAAAAGGGTGGGCCAATAAAATCCACACTGTAAAATTTTAGCAGTGATTTTCTTTGAAGCAAAATGCCATCTACAGGCTTCATAATTGCAAAATGAGATTACCTGACCGATTTCATGATTGGGTACACAGCGCCTTATTATTTAGTTTTTACAGTACTTAAACACATAGGGACCTTCCCAAAAAAATTACATACCTCTCAAAAATTTCTTTTTGTAAGTCCAGGTATAATGAAAAGGAAGAGTACCTGTGGCTAAATAATTGCCTATATCCGAATACCATGGTACTTGTTACTGCAAAAAACTGGTCATCCAAAAAAGTTTCTTTGATTGATATTGACTCTTCCTTTGTCCAATAATTCATCCTTAATAGATGATTAGCTACCACGTTTTCAACTCCTTTGTTGTCTTTGATGATAAGATTGAATTCCTGAAGCAACAATATCCTTCTTAGGAGTTGTGGCTTGGCATCTTTTTAGTAAGCAAATAATTCAAGGTTGCATGATCAGTAAACACAATAAAGGAGGATCCAACCAAGTATGAGTGAAATTTATCAAAAGCAAATACAATAGCAAGAAATTATTTTTCTGTAGTAGAGTAATTCATTGAGCATCATTCAAAGTTTTGCTTGCATATTAAATCACGTAGGGTTTTTTATATTTTCTTTTACCCAAAATAGCTCGAATTACATAGTCACCGGCATCACACATTAATTCAAAAGGTAAAAACCCGTCAAGTGGTTTCATAATCGGTTCAGAAATAAGCATGTTTTTCAGTCTATCAAAAGCTAATTGACATGCATCATTCCAATCAAATGGTACATCCTGACATAGAAGATTACACATAAGTCTGGATATAAAAATTAAATCTTTAATGAATCTTCTATAGAATTGTAAAATCAAGCTAAATTTAAACTTTTATGGAAAAGGGCAAAATGGAAATTTGTCACTATGGTACGGGTTAAAAATTAAAATTTTTCTAGAACATGGATGAAGAAAAGGACCTCATTGTTGGATTCATATCGTGAAATTTAGTTCTCCAGTTAATGTTTGTCAAATTTTGAGACAGTCGGATTTTTTACGTTTTACGATGTGAATTAGGTGTCGCATGACCTAATAAATGGGACCGGGAATTAAATTTCAAAAGTTAAAAAATAATTTAAAGGAAGTTCATATAAAAATAGTTTAAACTTGAAACAATAAGAAATTTAATCGTTTCAGGACAAAATCGAACTCGGGAATGGAGAACATTAAAGGGTATAAATAAGGGAGAAATCAGCTTATTTCCCCATTTGGTTCAGTTGGTTCCATTCGAGAAGAACAAGAGAGGGAAAAAGAGAGATTTTCCAACTTCTCTCTACGATCTACATCTAACAATTGGTCGGAATCCTTCGGACAATAATTAAAGCTGATTTACGCGAGGAGAGCTATAACTACTTCCCAAAAATACGAATTGCACCGAAGATTCAAAAACAAAATTTTTGAAAAATAAAGATTTTGAGCTTGATTTGTGTACTTGAAGTTTTCTATCTTTTGCTTTACGCTTCAAGTGGTAGGGTTTTCTCCCCAATTAGGTTTATTTTCAACCTAGGGTGATTATATGAAATAGGTAGGGTGTTAGAAGTGTATAACACTTACCTATTGTTGTTAATTTGACGAAATGGGTAAAATCAATTATACCTTGGAAAATTGTGTTGTTTAATGTACTCCTACTGTAAATAAAGCGTGCAAAAATGGCATAGAAATATGGTAAACCAATCTTGCATGAATTGGGTTTGTAGAATTTACTTGTTTGGTAAACTCATGAAAAATATAGGTGCTTGAAATGGGGGAAATGGGTGTTAAGAATGATGAAAATCCATTTTAGCATGAATTGGGTATGTAGAAATTACTTCTTGTGATTTCTTGAGAAATGTGATTATTTTGGCATAATATGTATTACATAATTTCATGGCTTGAAGGTGTTTGATAAAATGCCAATTTGGATAAAGTGTGCTACTTGCGTTGATTATATTATAACATTCTTGAAATATATATGGAAAGGATAGAGTATTAAAGATGTAATCTCATGTTTAGCACTTACCCATGGTACTTGAAATGTGGGAAATAGGTATTAAGAAGGGTTAAAATTAGTTCTGACATCAATTGGGTGTGTAGAAATTACTTTTAGTGTTTTCCTGAGATATGTGATGAAATTGGGCATATTATGTATTTACATGATTTGGTGCCTTGAAGGTCTTTGATTAAATGCCTATGTGGATTAAGTGTGTTATTTGCATTGAATATGTTATAACATGCTTGGAATTTGATGTTGGGAAATGTTGATATATACATATGATATATTGACATTGAGGTGGTTGGTGGTGGTTATATGCTTATGATGTAATTTACAATGGAAAATGATGGTTGGATATTTGAATTGTTTATAAGTGCTCATGACATATTGAACATGGTATTCTAATTGCAATTGAAATCTTAGTTGCATAATGACATGAAATGCAATTGTACATTTATATTGCATATGCACGTGTAACGCCCTAAAATCCACCTCGGACGACATTACCAATTAAAACCATCCACATCATGAGAGCAACTAATAAATCCATCAATAAAGAAAATCTATTTACCAAATGTAATATTTATGACATCATTCCCAAAATAATATACCAACACATGACTATTATAACCCAAAAGAATATGATCGACTATGAAAATTACATCCCAAAAGAATTACATTTAAACTCGCAGCGGAATAACAAAAGACTAGTCTTTACATAATCTCAAAAGAAATTTCCCAGTGTAGCACCTGGGAGAGTATAACCCTAGACATCCACGTCGGGGTCCACGGGCCCGTCTAGTGGAGCTTCCCAATGTATCGGCTCCTCGTCTAGACTACAATCTGAAAAATATATAGTTTGTAGGGGGTGAGCACTAAGCTCTGTAGCAACATTCTCTCAATCTTGAACAAGGTTTAGAAAACATTTAAAACAGTTCGGTCTCAATTTCAAAATAGGATATATAACTTGAAATAAAATAGTGACAATTTATTCGATCTCAAGTTAACTCAATAGCAACAAGTTAAATGAAAGGAATAAACATGTTAAATAAATCAATTAACCATTTTCAACCATAAACCATTTCCCACAAGTTCTTGTAGAGTCCCATACCTCCACAACCTCTTGTAGGAAACCAATTCCACACAATAACAATAATCTTTCAATAGTGTTATCTCATATTCTCATGTATGTTGATTGCTTCACATGAATCTTCACAACGACTCTACCTCATTCATCTAATCATAACCACACAAAACATTTTAGGAAGGGCGTATACCGTCTCCCATGGCATTGACGAATCCTTCCCAGGAAAGGTATACCATCCCTAAGCCTAGAACTTACACGAACAATAATGGTTGCTCTCACAAACAACAAACCACTACAAGTGTTAGGAAACCATCTCACCCCCACTGGGATAGACTAACCTCTAACACTCTGCGGCAGTGCTCGAATGCAATTCAAGTCCATCACAACAACCATACAAGAGATGCAATTCCAACCAAATTCTCAAATCAGAAGTAAATCATAAATCCCCAATTTCATCGGCATTTTTCCAATAGAACAATTTAAGAAATTAAGCAAGAGATTATCAAAAATACCATTTTATTACTCAACACAACACACTAGGGTTTTGAAATCAAGAACAAATGAAGAATCACGAGAAAAATTCATTTATCTTGAAAACTAGGGTTTTATGCCAAGAAAAGAGATTTAATGGTTATCCAACCATTACTTTGTGTAAAACATGGTGGCCTTTCCAAGAATACTAAGAAATAAAGATTTCATAGCATATATATAAGATTTAAAGTCAAAAGAATACATATAGATAAGCCCTAGCCTCAATATAAGAGAATAGGAAGATACCCCTACCTTGGTGTTCTTGAAAAACTAGGGTTTTGATCTTCTTGAAGTGGAAATCACCTTTGATCTTGTGTTTTCTCTTCCTTTCTTCCACTCTAAGGTTTTCTAGGGTTAGGGATGTTTAAATGGGGCTAAATGGGATGTCCTTAGGTATTTATAGTGGAAGGAAAGCCAGCTGTTCGTGACTTAAAATTTCAAATTTTTTGAAAACCTTCTGTAAGGTTTTTCATTGACCTTCCAGAAGGTTTGCCTATTAGACAAACCTTTTCATTAACCTTCCGGAAGGTTTCTTATCGACCTTTTGCAAGGTTTGTCTTCTGGACAAACATTTTCATTAACCTTCCGGAAGGTTTGTCTACTGGACAAACATTTTTATTAACCTTCTGGAAGGTTTGTCATCGACCTTTCGGAAGGTTTTGCCTATTGGATAAACATTTACCTTAACCTTCCGAAAGGTTTGTCATCAACCTTCCAGAAAGTTTTGCCTATTTTTCTACAAATCCTCCCTTCTTCATTTCCAAACCATTCCAAGCCCTTCCAATTCCAATCCAAACTTATATAACATACTTTTGTACATCAAACCTAGTTGGTACAAGTTCTATTACAACGACTTCATATATTTGCATGTTAAAACTAAGTTTTAACTACTATTTACTCAAATTTTACCATTTTCATTTCAAAAGAAATAATTACTTGCTATATAAACCTACATACATTTATAAAGATAAAATTGTGGGATTTATAGCATGAGTACCATCACATTCGTGGTCATTTGACATGATTATGGGTGCGTATGCATGGTTTGATCAACACCATTCTGGGTGAATGATACGTGGGCTCGGGATAGTTAGAACGAGGTTCAATTAAGTTGCAAGGTTTGCACTGAAAATAGGGTCAGGGTTAGCAAGTAGGGCTAGATTTTCCCTCGGGTGCAAGACCCGGTGATTCGAATACGCAATTCGTTGGTATTGAGTATATAAAGTGTGTTGGCATATGCAAAGTCATTGGTGGAAGTTCATTAATGCCATATCAGTTGGGTGCCCATTCATTTGAGTCAATAAATATCCACCCCAAGAAAGATCCGACATTTAAAAAGTTGATTGGATGTGTAACATCAATGGCAGGGGATTGGAATACCCAGATTCATATGCATGGCATTGCATGTGTTGAGGGAGCTGTTAAGGGCTCGAGTTGAGTTGCATGTGTGAGTCTCATCTCATATCAAACCATGACATAGAGGATTCCATTGTTGAATTGGATATTCTTAAATAAAGTAATTGTTGCTTGAGATTTACATGTGAATATTTTTTATGCATCTAGGTTAGGGAGTAGTCCCTTTAGGAGATACCCCATTGAACATGGCTCAGTTTGATGAGACAACATTTTAGGTACGGGACATGCGCTGGTAGATGGCTCTCACTAGGGCCTTCATTGATGAAGAAAAGCCAAATATGGCTTTTAAACTATACTTTTGTGAAACTAAGATGTTAATTAGTTTTTAGGCATGTAATGTATGTAAATGATTGTAATCGAATTCATATGGACTATTTTTAATGTAAAATTGCATGTTTTTATATAAGTATGGATAAATGGATCCAGTGTAGTCAATTTTTTATAATTTGACAAGTTTTGTTTTGTTTAGAACTCCCCGTACAAATGAGACTCTGTCCAAAATTTTGTTAAGTTATTGATTCTGGTAAATGGGACATAACAGGATGGTATCGAGTTACATGGTATTTATGGATATTCTGCGAATTGATGGGTGATAAACTGGGTAATTTTGGATACCCAAATTTTGGGGTGTCATAGCTTGGTATTAAAGCTTTGGTTATTGATTTGCCTAGGGGTTGCAGGGCATATGTATAGACCGTTGCATCCATTGAGCATTACATATTATGTGCTTTAAATGCTACATGTTATGTATTATATGTTATGTGAATAATATTCATGGTTAAATGTATATGAAAAAATGGACACTAGGGTTAGAGAACCTAACCTTGGGGGTTAGAAAAAGAAAAGGAACGGGATGGTTCGGTGTGTAGATGTCAACTAGTAAGTGGCACATGCACTACTAGTGAGACAAGAAGAGAAATCTCAATGTTACGACTTTGATCCCTACCTTGGGATGCTAAGTTAGTGCTTTGTTGCTATTTGAAAAGCTATTGCACATGAGTTCGCCACTAGGAGCTCGGGTATGCATTGATCAAATATGTCAGGGTTGTGAAGTAGAGATCTTAGTGATTCCACTCACCATGGACCTTAGGGTCATGGACTTGTCAAAATTTGATGTCATCCTTGGGATGAATTTGTTAGTGGCACACCGACTTATCATTGATTGTAATTAGAAGAGGATCACTACTTGTAAATCGAAGGGTGTTTGTTTCAAGTTTTAGGGAGAAAAACACGATGCTCTACCCCAAGTAGTGTATGATTCCTATTGACATGGACAATTTATGGGTTGGCTAGCATACCTTACCCTAGAAGACGAGGTGAGACAAGAGTTGAGTCTACTTCGGGTGATTTGTGCGTATGAGAATATTTTTTCGAATGAACTACCGGGATTACCTCCACAAGAGTTAAATAAAAGCATGTACATTGGAAGGTAGAAAAAAAAACTAGTTATTCCTCCACAACTTCCGGGTATACCGGATCCATTAAAGTTTCCTCCACCACTTCGTCTTCAAAGCCCCCGAAAAATGGTTTAAGTCTTTGGCCATGAACCTTGAATGTCTGGCCATTTTTGGCGTTTTGGACCTCCACAGCTCCGTTGGCATAGGCCACCTTGACAAGATAGGGGTCATCCCAACGGGATCGGAGTTTGCCTTGGAAAATGGAGAGGCGAGAATTGTATAAGAGCACTTGTTGCCCGGGCTCAAATGATTTCCTCACGATGGAGTTACTTGAAAGATTTTGGCCCGTTCTTTTGAGAATTTGGAGCTCTTATATGCATCTCATCAAATCTCTTCTGACTCATTCAACTTTAACTTCCTATGATCACCAGCCATTCTCAAATTAAAATTTAAAGTCTTAATGGCCCAATAGGCCTTGTGTTCCATTTCGACTTGCAGATGGCAAGTCTATCCATAGACAATCCGGTAGGGAGACATGCCCAAAATAGTTTTAAAGGCAGTGCGATATGCCCAGAGGGCATCGGTCAATCTATCGGACCAATCCTTCTTGTTTGGCTTAACCATTTTTTCTAGAATGTTCTTGATCTCCCTATTGGCTAGCTCGGCTTGGCCATTTGTTTGTGGGTGATAGGCAGTGGATACTTTGTGAGTAACGCCGTATTTGAACATTAAAGATGCAAATGACCTATTACAGAAATGTGATCCACCATCACTTATTATTGAACGAGGCATCCCTAACCTCGAAAAGATGTTCTCCTTGAGAAACTTGACTACGACCCAGCGGTCATTTGCCTTGGTCGGGATAGCCTCCACCCATTTGGACATATAGTCCACTACAAGGAGGATGTACAAATAACCAAATGACATAGGGAAAGGACCCATTAAGTCCATGCTCCAACAGTTGAATATTTCTATGACAAGTATTGGTGAAAGGGGCATCATGTTTCTTTGGGTCAGACTACCCAACCGTTGGCATCTGTCGCATCCCTTATAAAATGAAACACAATCTTTAATAAGAGAGGGCCAGTAAAAACCTTATTGAAGAATTTTGACCAAAGTCTTTTTTGCTGAGAAATGTCCACCGCAAGCTTGTGAATGGCAAAATGCAAGGACTTCCCGCTATTCATTTTCAGGTACGCATCTCTTCATGATTTGGTCGGGGCAGTACTTGAACAAATATGGGTTGTCGAAGTAGAAGTACTTCACATTCGCCATAAATCGTCTTCGATCTTCTGGGCTCCATTGTGGTGGTACATGTCCTATTGCAAGATAGTTACATATATCAACATCCAAGGACATACAGAATGAATTGAAAGCAAATGCTGGTCAGGGAAAAAGTCAAGGATAGGAATGTGCTCATCGGTCTCTTGCACCCCAAGCTGGGATAAATGATTCGCCAACATGTTCTCAACTCCTTTCTTGTCCTTGATCGTCAAGCCAAATTCTTGTAGGAGGAGTATCCACCTAATGAGTCTCGATTTTGCATCCTACTTAGACAACAAATACTTTAAAGCAGAGTGATCAATAAAGACAAAAATAGGCGAACCAATGATGTAAGAAAGGAATTTATCTAAGGCAAACTATTGCTAGAAATTCTTTCTCGGTGGTAATGTAATTCATCTGACCATCATTAAGTGTTTTGCTAGTATAGTGTATTATATATGGTCTATTTTTCTCCCTTTGACTGAGCATTGTGCTGACTGCGTAATCATTCGCGTCAAACATGAGCTCAAAAGGTAGATGTCAATTGGGTGGTCACATGATTGGAGGTGTGACTAGCATGTTTTTATGTTTTTTAAAGGATGCCTCACAATCATCCGACCACTCAAATGGGACCTCCTTAGACAGCAGGTTGGTCAAGTGTCAGGCCAATGCACTGAAATTCTTTATGAATCGACGATAAAAACCTGCATGGCCCAAAAATGACTGGATACCTTTGACGACTCTTGGAGTGGGGAGGTTGGAGATAGCCTCCACCATGGATTTATCGATTTCAATACCCCTTGCCAAAACTAAATGGCCAAGCACAATTCCTTTCGTCACCACAAAGTGACACTTTTCCCAATTCAAGACTAGATTCTTCTCCTCACATCTTGTTAGAACTTTCTCCAAGTTTGCCAAATATCCCTCGAATGAATCCCTAAACACCGAAAAGTCATCCATAAATACCTCCATTATCTTTTCCACCATGTCACTGAAAATTCCCATCATACAGCGTTGAAAAGTCCCCAGAGCATTGCATGGTCCAAATAGCATGCGGGCAGTAGGCAAAGGTACCATAGGGGTACGTGAAAGTGGTCTTCTCTTGATCGTCCAAAGTAATCTCGATCTAATTGTAGCCAAAGTATCCATCTAAAAAATAGTAGAATAGATGCCCCGTTACTCGTTCTAGAACTTGATCGACGAATGACAATGGGAAGTGGTCTTTTCTTATACAAGCATTCAACTTTCGGTAATCAATGCACACCCTCCATCGGGTGATTACTCTTGTAGGTATAAGCTCATTCTCATCATTCTCAACCATCGTAACTCCGGATTTCTTAGGTAGAACTTGCATGGGGCTAACCCACTTACTATCGGCAATTGAAAAAATGATCCTTATATCAAGTAGTTTTAGAACCTCATCGCTCACCACCTCATTCATGATGGGATTCAATCGTCTTTGTGGTTGTCAGGAAGGTTTGGAATCCTCCTCAAGATATATGTAGAGGCTGCAAATGAGAGGGCTTATCCCCTTGATATCCGCAATGGTTCACCCAATTGCTCCTTTATGCTTTCTCAATACGTCCAAGATTTATTTTTCTTGTTCCATGTTCAATGTAGAGCTAATGACCACTGGAAATGTTTCACCTTCCCCAAGATAGGCGTACTTCAAATGGGAGGGCAAGGGCTTCAACTCTAAGTTATGCTTTTGTTCATCCGACGGAAAAATTTTCTTTTCTCGATGGGGTAACTCTTCGAATGTAGGGATCCACATTGACATCCCTTTCAAATCTTCTACCTCCTCTTGCTCATCATAATTCTCAAGATCCATAATTCCTTCTTCCTTAAATTTCAACATTCCCTCCAGCTCCAAGTGCTCCTCAACCAAAGTGTCGATTCTATTGACCTCACTTACTTCCTCATCATCACCCGGTTGCTTTGCTAAGTTGAATACATTGAGCTCCATTGTCATATTCCCAAATGCCAACTTCATTAGACCATTTTTGCAATTTATAATGGCATTAGATGTAGAAAGGAAGGGTCTTCCAAGTATTATCAGAATTTGGGAGCTAAGGTTTGCAACAGGGTGTGTATCAAGCACAATGAAATCGACATGGAAGTAAAATTTATCAATTTGAACTAAGACATCCTCAACTACTCCCCTTGGTGTACGTATACTATGATCCGCCAATTGAAGCGTGATTGAGGTGGGCTTCAACTCCTCAAGCTCTAGCTGTTGGTACACCGAGTAGGGCAGAAGATTCACACTTGCCCCCAAATCGAGGAGTGCTTGCTTCACTTGACAATTTCCAATGGTGATGACTATGGTTGTACAACTGGGGTCTCTAAATTTGAGAGGAGTTTTGGTCCTCAATATTAAGCTAACTTGCTCGGCGAGGAATGCTTTCTTGTGGACATTTAGTTTTCTCTTCACCGTGCATAAGTCCTTCAAAATCTTAGCACATGATGGAATTTGCTCGACGTCGAGGAGTGGAATGTTAATCTTCACCTGCTTAAACATTTTCAAAATATCAGCATAATTAGCCACCTTAGCAGGTGGCTTCAAATGACTTGGGAAAGGGGCAGGCATGGGAGGAATAAACACAAAATCATCAATTAATTTTTCTTTCTCAACAACCTCTATTTCTTTCTCTTCACTCACCTCACTCTTGTCGGCATCACCCAAGATATCTTTTTCTTTTGGCAATGTGGTCTTAGGTGAGACAGTTGGCAAAATGGTTTTGTCAATTTCTTTGTCACTGCGGAGGGTGGTGACAGCTTTGAGTTGCTCGCAACTCTCTCTCGAAGGTTCCGATGACACAACAAAGTGTTAACCCCTAGGGTTCTCTTGTTGTTGAGAGGGGAACTTCCCCTTTTCTTGTTGAGATGCCTCTATGGAGTTTGTCAACTTTGTGAGTTGGGCTCTTACATCATTGATGGCTGTGGAATTTTGGTTATTGATGGTGGTTTGGCTTTGAATGAAGGAATGAACCATATCCTCCAAATTCCTTATGTGAAGAGGTTGGTATGTGGATGGATTGGACGATCCTTAAGAAAAACTTTGTGGAGGTGGATTTGGTGGAAAATTATGTGGTGGTGGGTTTGACGAAAACCCTTGTGGATTGGTCCGAGGGTATTGAGAGCTAGATGCTTGCCCTTGGCCATGGTATTGGTTTTGCTTAGGAGGCATGGGAGATGCATATGCACTTAAACCATGAGGAATGGGGTTTTCATTTCTCCAACTAAAATTTCGGTGATTACTCCAACCCGGATTGTAAGTATTCAAATTGGGAGAAAATGATTGCCTCGTTTGGTTGAGGTCATGGACTTGTTCATGGTACGCTTCTTTAAGGGTTGGAATGTTTGGGCAATCTGATAGGGAATGCTCCATACATTCACAAATTGAACAACCCTCCTCGATTTGTGACACATTAGGCACCTTATGTCTCTTATTGACTTCAAGACTCTAAACTTTCCTTGACAATTTAGTAATTTTTGAAAACAAGTCTTCCCCGTCTCTCAAATCATAAATCCCTTCCCATTGAGTTTTACCACTCCTTCAAGGAGAAGACCTTGGTACATCGGTGGGACCTGTAATGTCCCATGATTGTGGATTTTGTGCCAATGTATCAAAGTAATCTAGGGCCTTATTAGGGTTTTTGCTCAAAAACATCCCATTACACATCATGTCAATGAATTGTCGATGGCCCGGTGTGATTCCTTCATAAAAGAAACTCACCAATTGCCATGGTTAAAAGCCATGAAGTGGAAGGGATTGTAGCAATTCCTTGTACCTCTCCCAACATTGATACAATTGCCCATTGGGCTTTTTCGAAAAGTTTTGAATTTGCTTTTTTAGGGTGGTGGTTTTATGCACTGGAAAGAATTTGTTAAAAAACTCAGAAATCATTTGGCTCCACGATATGATGGTTTGAGGCCTTAAGGAAATAAGCCACATTTTTGCCTTGTCTTTCAGGGAAAGGGGAAACAATTTCATTCTAGCTATCTCTTCCATCCCATGATTGGGGAGGAAGGTTGCAACTATTTCCTCAAAATCACTTATGTGCGAATAGAGGCTCTGAGTTTCAAGTCTGTTGAACGTGGGAATTAGTTGCAACATCCATGGCTGAACTATGAAAAGATGAGCTTGGACTGAAAGGAGGATGCATGATGGTGTGGTGCTTCATGTTGGTTATAGGAAATCCCTCATTGACCTCACCAGGAGATCCATTTGAAAAGTATTCCCCTCATTCACGGGAGGGGAAAAATTCATTGTTTGATTGGGTATTTGGAGTTCTTGCGGTCCCCTACCCCTTTGGACATTTAGATTTGCACCAATATTTTCAAAATTGTCACCCGTATCCTCGGGTTATTCTTGGGCAATATTCATAGTAGGGGCCAAGTTTTGTCTAACAAGCCAATTTTGGTTGTTCCGCCTCTTCATAAAACAAAATATATACAAATAACATTATATACAAACAAGATTATGTACACAGAACAACGTACATCAGCCCATGATGAAGATCACTTACCTTCGTCGTCCAGAAATCACCTTCTTGGTTTGACACTTGCCTTCCCTGGCAACGGTGCCAAAAATGCTTGAGAAAATTCTGTTTTGTTCCTAATCTCTTAACATCTCCCTCAACGTATGTATGGTGTGTGTAAGGGAGAGTGTCACTCTCCCATGGGATGATGTCAAAAGAAAAGGCAAAGAAATGGTGGAATATGAAATATACAAAATGTGCATGCGTGTGAACAAAAGTGCTCCCCAAGCGCAAGGAGTATTTTGAGTGTCGTGTTTTACTTGGAAAAGTATTCCAAGGTCATCTCCTCACAGAAGGATGTGAATCATTTTGAAAGTGATTTCGATGAAAAGAAAGTGTAAAATCTTTTATAGTTTGAAGTTGGTTTGTGATGAATTTGAAATGGGAAACAAGTGTTGGCTAATCCAAAGGGTTCACTCCAATGGAAATGTCAAGTCAACTCGAAACCTTCCTCCACTGGTGCATAGATGAACGGTTGATTCTTGGGAAGTGAGGGACGAGATGGAAGTGAGGATCCAAGCATAACCCGTGATCAGTCTACGAGATATCAAAGATTCACACCATATCCTCACTCAATCCAGTCAAACCGAACCGTCATACACCAAGGGGAAGAAAGAAGATGGGTTGAAATGGTATACCAAATAGGAGGTCTCCCTTGGATTAGTCAACTTAAAGACTTAGCTACTCATGCTTGAAATAAAGACAACAATGTAATAAGAATACATTATAAAGAAATGAAGATTGAAGCTAAATGTAAACAAAATGCACAAATATAACTTCCGACTAATTATACATTTCTTTCTCCTCTTACAAAAGATTGGATGAGAAACTAGTCACTTTTGATGGCTTTGGTAAAGCTAGAAAAGTGAGTGATGCTCATCCCTCTAAGTAGAGGAGTTACAAGGTAAAACACTTTACACAAGGAGCCGATCTTCGACAAAGAATGAGTGAATCACGTTCCACCTTTCATGGCTTTGGTAAGCTCTTAGAAAAGTGGAAGAATTTCACTCTTCTAAGGGAAGAAGGAAGCTCAACAATGGAAGTAAAAGAAAGCAATAATACAATAAAGGAAAACAATCTTTAAAGTAAAGGAAGCAATAAAGTAAAAGAAAGCAATAATACAATAAAAGAAAACAACACTTAAAGAAAGCAATGAGCAAGAGAGCAATAAAACTTTTGGAGGGTTTTCCACTACCAAAAGATGAATGTTTTACATGTCCTAAGGGGTGGTATTTATAGGCAACAAGGGAGGGTGAAAGTCTTGTTTGATGGCTTTGAATTACATGAAAGTCTTGTTTGATGGCCTTGAATTACATGAAAGTCTTGTTTGGTGGCCTTGAATTCTTTGATCCCCTTTTGTTTTGTGCTTTGATAATTGGCACCCTAGTAGTTTGTAGCTTTAATGCAATTGGCTCCCCAGTAGTTTGTAGCTTTGACGCACAAAACCCTGAAAAGAACAACAATTAATGCATTATCCTTTATTCATACACTAACCCTAATTTGACTTATTTTGACTAGTTTAGCTTTGTTTAAATAATATAATTGACCTATTAACTTAATTAAATTATGCATTAATCAGGGTTAATCAGTTAGCTCTCTCAGGTATTGATAAATGCCAT
Source organism: Ilex paraguariensis (assembly GCA_963454935.2). Taxonomy (NCBI): domain Eukaryota; kingdom Viridiplantae; phylum Streptophyta; class Magnoliopsida; order Aquifoliales; family Aquifoliaceae; genus Ilex; species Ilex paraguariensis. The sequence continues at coordinate 2,930,540 of CAUOFW020000836.1, forward strand.
TCATGGCATCGGGAGGTGGTGGTGGTGGTGAGTTTTCTTGACCTCGACAACCATGTGCACGACCACATTCACTGTCCATCCTACACATCAATTCACAGTTTAGTTTTCTTGATGTGCAGGACCTCCTAACTATCACTTTAATCTATAGCATGAGGCTTGTATAAGTTTTAAGTAAACAATTCATTAGACCTAGTCCTACTTCTCTAGTGGTCATCCATAACCTACAGCTCCTATGTAAGACCTAATTCCTAGGCTCTGATACCAAAATTTGTAACGCCTCAAAATTCCCCTTGGACGACATTACTAATTAAAACCATTCACATCATGAGAGCAACTAATAAAATCCATAAATATAAAAAATTTCATTCATCATCCATAATATATATACAACATCATCCAAAAAAATATGCCAAACCATGACAATTACATCCAAAAGAATTAAACTTAATATCGCAGCGGAATCACAAAATATTAGACTTCACATTGTCTCAAAATAATTTCCTAGTCTAGAACATAAGAGAGTATAGCTCTAAACATCCACCTCGGGATCCATGTTCCCATCTATTCGAACTTCCCAATGTGCTGGCTCATCAACTCTGAGCTCCGCCTCTAAACCGAAATCTAAAAAAAAAATTTGTTTGCAAGGGGTGAGCACTAAGCTCTATAGGAAAATCCTCACAAACTTGGACAAGGTTTTGAAAATATATAAAATAAGTCGGTCTCTTTTCACAAATATCATATACAACTTTTTGACAGAAAACAGTGACAATTCATCTGATCTCAAGTTTAAACAATATCAATAAATTAAAAGAAGAGATAAAATAAATTCCCAACAATAAGCCATTTCCAATCATAAACTATTTCCAACAATGTATGTCAAACCACAACTTTAATCTTTCACAACATTATGTATCTATGTATATGTATCTCAGGCATGATGTATGACATCGTATGAATAAACACATTGAGAATATCCTGGCCAACACACACATACCCAATCCTTGCAAGGATATCCAACCTTTGGGAAGGGCGTATACCAACACATTGGATGTGACGAATCCAACCCAGGAATAGTATAATAACCCTCATCCTCGGTACCCGAGAGCGAATAATGGTTTCGACTATTGTGCTTGATGTTTCAAATTCTAGGGAAAAGGAGGAGGGTGAAGATGGTGAGGATGACGGTGGTGAGGAGGAGGATGATGAAGATGACGATTATGATGATGAGGTAGACGAATAGAGGAGAGAGAAACCAATTTTCATTTCTTTCCTTTTGTTTAGTAGTTTTCAGGAACCCTAGGTTAGAAGAAGTGAGAGAATAAATGACAGGCCTGGTAAAAGAATCTCTAGGATAATAGGCTAATTTTTGTGTTTTTGTACTTAATGAAAATGTTTATGAATGAAAGAGAAAATTTGTGTGTTTATCTTTGCCTCGAATTCATTAGCTTAATTGCAATTCGATTTGAATATTTTGAATTAGTCTTTGGAATGATTAAAATGGATGGGATTGTCATTATCACTTTACATTTATATTTTTTCAAAAGATTTGCTAGGGACTAGAAAAACTCAAGTTGGGGGGGGGTGTGATGAGTGCGTACTATTGCATATTTAACGGCCTTATTGCATTCATTTTAGATTTTTTTTGTAATGTATTATTGAGAGTTAGTCTAAATTGGAGATTAATGGAGAAATGTATTGATTTCAAGTGATTTGATTTTAAACATAGGTGTTAATCACTTTGCAACATGATCGGGGACAATAGACAAGAAAGGAATTCAAGAAAAATGGCTTGGGACTATGAAATGCAGAAAAGTCAAAGAAAGAAATGGAGGTACTGGTATTCTAATCACTAGATATTGGTACATGAGCTGATTGGAAGACAAGTACCTATACCTAGCACTTGTACTATAACTTTTCGAAAAAGAAGAAATGAAGGAGGTACCAGTACCCTAATCATTTGGTGCCGATACCAGAGCATAGTGCCATCGAGGTACCAGTACCTCATCACTTGGTATGGGTACCCAAAGCCCAGAACTCCCAAATTACTTTCTCTACAACTCCACAAGCTACAAGGGCCCACTTCTTTTTATCTAATAAATGTTTTGAATATTTCAACACTCCACACAACCTCCAAACCTCTGCATTTAGTCTATATGCTGAAAGAGTGGACGGGGTAATGAAGAGATAAGTGGAGAGAGAGTGGTTGGAAAAGGAAAAGGGCCATGCTTTTTGACTGACTTTTGAAATCTCTTTGGACAACCTCTGCCCAAAGCAACCTATCTCAGTACACTCAAGAGTATAGAGATAGAGAGGGATGGACTAAAATACACTTACTTTTGACCATTACATTTTAGTTTTTAGAGGGAGAATCTCCAAGAGAGAAGAACGCAGTTCTAGAAAGAGAAAGCCATTTTACATTTTTCTTGTTCATTTCCATTATTGTAAGTTTATAAAGCTTGTAATCTTCATTATACACTAGATATATCATCCATTTCCAAGTGTACATGTTTTTTAAGAGTTCTTCCACACCCAATATTTTAAGGAATTTCTATTTTCAATATTTGAGCTTGTAAGTGTTAAGTTTTATGTTCTTAGTTTTTGATAGAAGCTTTAAATTTGTGCATCTCTTGCTTTGATTAGTATAAGTTAGTAGTTACTGCCTTAGCAATGTTGTCCATGTTCTCAAGCATTTCTATTTTATCTATGGTTGGCTATGACAATGGTTGGAAAAATCCAAGGAAGGATTTCTATTTGGGTATGTAAAAATCAATCCTCACACACATTGCCTTGTAATGTAGTGTGTTCAATTTGACTAGTTAGACTGCAATGTATAGATTTGTACACATTTGACGCACCTTAGACTTTTCATGGGACATGCTTGTCGTCCCTTCATATTTACACAAATCAATCTTCCTATGAATGAATTCAACACAAATACACACATTTAGTAATTCTTGATTTTAAACCTATCTTCCGATTGAACAAAAACACTTTTGAGTTTAATTCACTTATAAGTGGGATTGATTATGTGACACCCCTAAAAGTGGGAGTCCCGTTGACAACCCATCAACCCGCAAAAATGCCCGTGAGTGCCGCTTGATCCGACATCACGCTAATATTATCTCATTACCAGAATCTTACATCACACATAACACCCGTGTTCCATTAATCATTTAATCCTATTGAGGTTCAATGTACTCCAATATATCTCCATTTAAGTACATTTGTATCATTGGAACCAAAGGATGCATAGTCCAAGGCCCTGGAAGAAAAATAAAAAAAATTTAAAATCTGCCAAAGCGTACCAGTACGCATACCGGTACGGGTTGCTCACTGGACCTCACCATACCGGTACGGTTTGGCTTCTGGACCTCGCCGTACCGGTACGCTATGCCCATTTTTCCTGTTTCACCTTTTTTGCATTTCAAATCTAATTTTAACCATTCCAACATCATCTCAAATATACATAATGATGTTATTCACAGAAAACTTGATATCTACAAGTTCTATTATAAGCCATTTTCATGGTTACATGTAAAAATGGAATTTTAACAAAAATTTTACACCAAACTTGTATTCAAAAGCCAAAACCTGGCTTTTCTTCACCCAAGAGGCCACGAGTTTGAGCCGTCCGCCGGAGTATGTCCCGCACCTGAAATGTTTCCCGTATAGGGTGAGCCAACGCTAGTAGAATATTTCCTACGGAGGCAACTCCCCAACCTAAGTGCATATGCAATGTTCCAATTTTAACCATTTTCATATGCTTCATTTCTCAATTCATCCAATTCATTAGTTTGAAGTTTGTGGGATGCATTTTGATTTTTCAATATCAAAGTTCATCATTTTGAATGCCGAATATGCTCAATGTTCCAATTTCATAAGCAAGTGACTTGGTTTACCTTAAACTTACCAATAAGAAAAAATTCTCAAAATAGTTTTGTATGCAGTTCGATAAGCCCAAAGCACATCAGTTAGTCTCAAGGACCAATCCTTGCAGTCTGGATTTTTTAATTTTTCTAAAATATATTTTATCTCCCTATTGGCCAAATCAGCTTCTCCACTTGTCTGGGAATGGTAAGGGGCAAATATCTTGTGAGAAATCAATAATTTTTTATTAGGTTTTCAAAGACCTTTTTACAAAAATGTGTTCCCCCATCATTGATAATAGCTCGATGAATTCCAAATATTGACAAAATATTTTATTTTAAAAACTAGATCACCGTACGGTGATCATTATTTCGACAAATAATTACCTCTACCCATTTGAAAACATAATTTACAGCAACCAAAATGTACAGATGTTCAAAGAATGGGGGAAATGGTCCCATAAAGTGGATCTCCCAACAATCAAAAATTTTAATGATCAAAATATGGTTCAAAGGCATCATGTTTATTTTTGAAATATTCCCCATTCTTTGACATCTGTCATAGTTTAGACAAAAGACATGTACATCTTGAAAAAGGGTGGGCCAATAAAATCCACACTGTAAAATTTTAGCAGTGATTTTCTTTGAAGCAAAATGCCATCTACAGGCTTCATAATTGCAAAATGAGATTACCTGACCGATTTCATGATTGGGTACACAGCGCCTTATTATTTAGTTTTTACAGTACTTAAACACATAGGGACCTTCCCAAAAAAATTACATACCTCTCAAAAATTTCTTTTTGTAAGTCCAGGTATAATGAAAAGGAAGAGTACCTGTGGCTAAATAATTGCCTATATCCGAATACCATGGTACTTGTTACTGCAAAAAACTGGTCATCCAAAAAAGTTTCTTTGATTGATATTGACTCTTCCTTTGTCCAATAATTCATCCTTATAGATGATTAGCTACCACGTTTTCAACTCCTTTGTTGTCTTTGATGATAAGATTGAATTCCTGAAGCAACAATATCCTTCTTAGGAGTTGTGGCTTGGCATCTTTTTAGTAAGCAAATAATTCAAGGTTGCATGATCAGTAAACACAATAAAGGAGGATCCAACCAAGTATGAGTGAAATTTATCAAAAGCAAATACAATAGCAAGAAATTATTTTTCTGTAGTAGAGTAATTCATTGAGCATCATTCAAAGTTTTGCTTGCATATTAAATCACGTAGGGTTTTTTATATTTTCTTTTACCCAAAATAGCTCGAATTACATAGTCACCGGCATCACACATTAATTCAAAAGGTAAAAACCCGTCAAGTGGTTTCATAATCGGTTCAGAAATAAGCATGCTTTTCAGTCTATCAAAAGCTAATTGACATGCATCATTCCAATCAAATGGTACATCATGACATAGAAGATTACACATAAGTCTGGATATAAAAATTAAATCTTTAATGAATCTTCTATAGAATTGTAAAATCAAGCTAAATTTAAACTTTTATGGAAAAGGGCAAAATGGAAATTTGTCACTATGGTACGGGTTAAAAATTAAAATTTTTCTAGAACATGGATGAAGAAAAGGACCTCATTGTTGGATTCATATCGTGAAATTTAGTTCTCCAGTTAATGTTTGTCAAATTTTGAGACAGTCGATTTTTTACGTTTTACGATGTGAATTAGGTGTCGCATGACCTAATAAATGGGACCGGGAATTAAATTTCAAAAGTTAAAAAATAATTTAAAGGAAGTTCATATAAAAATAGAAACAATTTTAAAGGACTTCGAAAGAACAATAAGGGAAAATCAGCTTATTTCCCCATTTGGTTCAGTTGGTTCCATTCGAGAAGAACAAGAGAGGGAAAAAGAGAGATTTTCCAACTTCTCTCTACGATCTACATCTAACAATTGGTCGGAATCCTTCGGACAATAATTAAAGCTGATTTACGCGAGGAGAGCTATAACTACTTCCCAAAAATACGAATTGCACCGAAGATTCAAAAACAAAATTTTTGAAAAATAAAGATTTTGAGCTTGATTTGTGTACTTGAAGTTTTCTATCTTTTGCTTTACGCTTCAAGTGGTAGGGTTTTCTCCCCAATTAGGTTTATTTTCAACCTAGGGTGATTATATGAAATAGGTAGGGTGTTAGAAGTGTATAACACTTACCTATTGTTGTTAATTTGACGAAATGGGTAAAATCAATTATACCTTGGAAAATTGTGTTGTTTAATGTACTCCTACTGTAAATAAAGCGTGCAAAAATGGCATAGAAATATGGTAAACCAATCTTGCATGAATTGGGTTTGTAGAATTTACTTGTTTGGTAAACTCATGAAAAATATAGGTGCTTGAAATGGGGGAAATGGGTGTTAAGAATGATGAAAATCCATTTTAGCATGAATTGGGTATGTAGAAATTACTTCTTGTGATTTCTTGAGAAATGTGATTATTTTGGCATAATATGTATTACATAATTTCATGGCTTGAAGGTGTTTGATAAAATGCCAATTTGGATAAAGTGTGCTACTTGCGTTGATTATATTATAACATTCTTGAAATATATATGGAAAGGATAGAGTATTAAAGATGTAATCTCATGTTTAGCACTTACCCATGGTACTTGAAATGTGGGAAATAGGTATTAAGAAGGGTTAAAATTAGTTCTGACATCAATTGGGTGTGTAGAAATTACTTTTAGTGTTTTCCTGAGATATGTGATGAAATTGGGCATATTATGTATTTACATGATTTGGTGCCTTGAAGGTCTTTGATTAAATGCCTATGTGGATTAAGTGTGTTATTTGCATTGAATATGTTATAACATGCTTGGAATTTGATGTTGGGAAATGTTGATATATACATATGATATATTGACATTGAGGTGGTTGGTGGTGGTTATATGCTTATGATGTAATTTACAATGGAAAATGATGGTTGGATATTTGAATTGTTTATAAGTGCTCATGACATATTGAACATGGTATTCTAATTGCAATTGAAATCTTAGTTGCATAATGACATGAAATGCAATTGTACATTTATATTGCATATGCACGTGTAACGCCCTAAAATCCACCTCGGACGACATTACCAATTAAAACCATCCACATCATGAGAGCAACTAATAAATCCATCAATAAAGAAAATCTATTTACCAAATGTAATATTTATGACATCATTCCCAAAATAATATACCAACACATGACTATTATAACCCAAAAGAATATGATCGACTATGAAAATTACATCCCAAAAGAATTACATTTAAACTCGCAGCGGAATAACAAAAGACTAGTCTTTACATAATCTCAAAAGAAATTTCCCAGTGTAGCACCTGGGAGAGTATAACCCTAGACATCCACGTCGGGGTCCACGGGCCCGTCTAGTGGAGCTTCCCAATGTATCGGCTCCTCGTCTAGACTACAATCTGAAAAATATATAGTTTGTAGGGGGTGAGCACTAAGCTCTGTAGCAACATTCTCTCAATCTTGAACAAGGTTTAGAAAACATTTAAAACAGTTCGGTCTCAATTTCAAAATAGGATATATAACTTGAAATAAAATAGTGACAATTTATTCGATCTCAAGTTAACTCAATAGCAACAAGTTAAATGAAAGGAATAAACATGTTAAATAAATCAATTAACCATTTTCAACCATAAACCATTTCCCACAAGTTCTTGTAGAGTCCCATACCTCCACAACCTCTTGTAGGAAACCAATTCCACACAATAACAATAATCTTTCAATAGTGTTATCTCATATTCTCATGTATGTTGATTGCTTCACATGAATCTTCACAACGACTCTACCTCATTCATCTAATCATAACCACACAAAACATTTTAGGAAGGGCGTATACCGTCTCCCATGGCATTGACGAATCCTTCCCAGGAAAGGTATACCATCCCTAAGCCTAGAACTTACACGAACAATAATGGTTGCTCTCACAAACAACAAACCACTACAAGTGTTAGGAAACCATCTCACCCCCACTGGGATAGACTAACCTCTAACACTCTGCGGCAGTGCTCGAATGCAATTCAAGTCCATCACAACAACCATACAAGAGATGCAATTCCAACCAAATTCTCAAATCAGAAGTAAATCATAAATCCCCAATTTCATCGGCATTTTTCCAATAGAACAATTTAAGAAATTAAGCAAGAGATTATCAAAAATACCATTTTATTACTCAACACAACACACTAGGGTTTTGAAATCAAGAACAAATGAAGAATCACGAGAAAAATTCATTTATCTTGAAAACTAGGGTTTTATGCCAAGAAAAGAGATTTAATGGTTATCCAACCATTACTTTGTGTAAAACATGGTGGCCTTTCCAAGAATACTAAGAAATAAAGATTTCATAGCATATATATAAGATTTAAAGTCAAAAGAATACATATAGATAAGCCCTAGCCTCAATATAAGAGAATAGGAAGATACCCCTACCTTGGTGTTCTTGAAAAACTAGGGTTTTGATCTTCTTGAAGTGGAAATCACCTTTGATCTTGTGTTTTCTCTTCCTTTCTTCCACTCTAAGGTTTTCTAGGGTTAGGGATGTTTAAATGGGGCTAAATGGGATGTCCTTAGGTATTTATAGTGGAAGGAAAGCCAGCTGTTCGTGACTTAAAATTTCAAATTTTTTGAAAACCTTCTGTAAGGTTTTTCATTGACCTTCCAGAAGGTTTGCCTATTAGACAAACCTTTTCATTAACCTTCCGGAAGGTTTCTTATCGACCTTTTGCAAGGTTTGTCTTCTGGACAAACATTTTCATTAACCTTCCGGAAGGTTTGTCTACTGGACAAACATTTTTATTAACCTTCTGGAAGGTTTGTCATCGACCTTTCGGAAGGTTTTGCCTATTGGATAAACATTTACCTTAACCTTCCGAAAGGTTTGTCATCAACCTTCCAGAAAGTTTTGCCTATTTTTCTACAAATCCTCCCTTCTTCATTTCCAAACCATTCCAAGCCCTTCCAATTCCAATCCAAACTTATATAACATACTTTTGTACATCAAACCTAGTTGGTACAAGTTCTATTACAACGACTTCATATATTTGCATGTTAAAACTAAGTTTTAACTACTATTTACTCAAATTTTACCATTTTCATTTCAAAAGAAATAATTACTTGCTATATAAACCTACATACATTTATAAAGATAAAATTGTGGGATTTATAGCATGAGTACCATCACATTCGTGGTCATTTGACATGATTATGGGTGCGTATGCATGGTTTGATCAACACCATTCTGGGTGAATGATACGTGGGCTCGGGATAGTTAGAACGAGGTTCAATTAAGTTGCAAGGTTTGCACTGAAAATAGGGTCAGGGTTAGCAAGTAGGGCTAGATTTTCCCTCGGGTGCAAGACCCGGTGATTCGAATACGCAATTCGTTGGTATTGAGTATATAAAGTGTGTTGGCATATGCAAAGTCATTGGTGGAAGTTCATTAATGCCATATCAGTTGGGTGCCCATTCATTTGAGTCAATAAATATCCACCCCAAGAAAGATCCGACATTTAAAAAGTTGATTGGATGTGTAACATCAATGGCAGGGGATTGGAATACCCAGATTCATATGCATGGCATTGCATGTGTTGAGGGAGCTGTTAAGGGCTCGAGTTGAGTTGCATGTGTGAGTCTCATCTCATATCAAACCATGACATAGAGGATTCCATTGTTGAATTGGATATTCTTAAATAAAGTAATTGTTGCTTGAGATTTACATGTGAATATTTTTTATGCATCTAGGTTAGGGAGTAGTCCCTTTAGGAGATACCCCATTGAACATGGCTCAGTTTGATGAGACAACATTTTAGGTACGGGACATGCGCTGGTAGATGGCTCTCACTAGGGCCTTCATTGATGAAGAAAAGCCAAATATGGCTTTTAAACTATACTTTTGTGAAACTAAGATGTTAATTAGTTTTTAGGCATGTAATGTATGTAAATGATTGTAATCGAATTCATATGGACTATTTTTAATGTAAAATTGCATGTTTTTATATAAGTATGGATAAATGGATCCAGTGTAGTCAATTTTTTATAATTTGACAAGTTTTGTTTTGTTTAGAACTCCCCGTACAAATGAGACTCTGTCCAAAATTTTGTTAAGTTATTGATTCTGGTAAATGGGACATAACAGGATGGTATCGAGTTACATGGTATTTATGGATATTCTGCGAATTGATGGGTGATAAACTGGGTAATTTTGGATACCCAAATTTTGGGGTGTCATAGCTTGGTATTAAAGCTTTGGTTATTGATTTGCCTAGGGGTTGCAGGGCATATGTATAGACCGTTGCATCCATTGAGCATTACATATTATGTGCTTTAAATGCTACATGTTATGTATTATATGTTATGTGAATAATATACATGGTTAAATGTATATGAAAAAATGGACACTAGGGTTAGAGAACCTAACCTTGGGGGTTAGAAAAAGAAAAGGAACGGGATGGTTCGGTGTGTAGATGTCGACTAGTAAGTGGCACATGCACTACTAGTGAGACAAGAAGAGAAATCTCAATGTTACGACTTTGATCCCTACCTTGGGATGCTAAGTTAGTGCTTTGTTGCTATTTGAAAAGCTATTGCACATGAGTTCGCCACTAGGAGCTCGGGTATGCATTGATCAAATATGTCAGGGTTGTGAAGTAGAGATCTTAGTGATTCCACTCACCATGGACCTTAGGGTCATGGACTTGTCAAAATTTGATGTCATCCTTGGGATGAATTTGTTAGTGGCACACCGACTTATCATTGATTGTAATTAGAAGAGGATCACTACTTGTAAATCGAAGGGTGTTTGTTTCAAGTTTTAGGGAGAAAAACACGATGCTCTACCCCAAGTAGTGTATGATTCCTATTGACATGGACAATTTATGGGTTGGCTAGCATGCCTTACCCTAGAAGACGAGGTGAGACAAGAGTTGAGTCTACTTCGGGTGATTTGTGCGTATGAGAATATTTTTTCGAATGAACTACCGGGATTACCTCCACAACGAGATGTAGACTTCACAATTAAGTTGCAGTCAGGTACATCACCCATTTCTATGACTCCGCATAGAATGACACCTGTATAGTTACAAGAACTAAAGGTCCAATTGGAAGAATTAATGGACAAGGGGTTCATTAGACCAAGTACCTCACCTTGGGGCACTCTAGTGCTATTTTTTAAGAAGAAAGATAAGACCCTTTGATTATGTATAGATTACTGGCAATTCAATCAGGTTACTATCAAGAATAGATACCTTTTGCCGCAGATTAATAACTTGTTTGATCAACTGAGAGGGGCATGGGCCTACTCCAATCAGTTGAGGATTAGGGAGACAGTTATCCCTTAGACAGCGTTTAGGACTTGGCATGGGTATTTTGAGTTCACTATGATGCCTTTTGGATTGACGAATGTCCCAGCGGCATTCATAGATCCCATTTATAGGGTGTTTCAACCCTATCTAGGTCAGTTTGTCATAGTCTTTTTTGATGACATTTTGATCTACTCTGGGTCTGAGGAGGAGCATGGGTGTCACTTGAAGGTTGTTCTCTATCACTTAGCAATCAGTTGTACAACAAGTTCAGCAAGTGTGAATTTTGGCAAGCAGAAGTGAAATTTTTGGGACACGTGTTGTTCACTTCTAGTGTGTTAGTTGACCTAGAGAAGGTTGAGGCAATTATGAGTTAGGAGAGGCCAGAGTCAGTCTTTGAGATACATAGTTTTTTGGGATTGACAGGGTATTACATGAGGTTCATTGACGACATCTCCTGACTAGCTGCACTTATGACTAGATTAACCCAAAGGGAGGTCAAATTTGAGTGGAATGACACGTGTGAGAAGGCATTCTAGGATTTGAAGAGGAGGCTTACTTCAACTTTTATTCTTATAGTTTCGGAGAAGGGACAAAGGTACATAGTGTATTGTGATACCTCTAAGGACGGACTTGGATGTGTTTTGATGCATTTTTGTAGAGTGTTGGCTTATGGTTCTCGACAATTAAAAAACCACGAGTAAAATTACCCACGCACGACATGGAGTTGGCGACCATTGTCTTTGCCTTGAACGCTTGACATCACTATCTGTATGGTGAGTAGTGTGAGTTGTTTTCGGACCATAAAAGTCTGAAGTACATCTTTACGCACTTTGACCTCAATAGGAGGCAATACAGGTGGATGGAGTATTTGGAGGACTATAACTTTACTTTGCATTATAATCATGTTAAGGCAAATGTGGTGGCTGATACACTTAGCCAGAAGTCATGGGAAGTCTTGGCTAGTGTGGCTTCCCATGAGTGGCAGTTGCTCAAGACTGTGGGACAGTTTGGGTTGCACTACATGGGTTAGGCTTAGGGCACTTTGCGGAGTTTGGTGGCTACACCTTCCCTACTGAGCAAAGTAATCGACTCCTAGGGGCAAGATACATAAATATTGTCCATTAGGGACCTAGTATAGTCAGGTACAAATGACGAGGGTTGGGCCATTCACACGGATGATAGTCATCTATTCAGGGGAATGGTTATAGTTTCTTAGTCTGTGGATCTAAGAGAGGATATCTTGAGGGAGCTTTATTACTCCTAATTTGTTGTACATCCAGGTGGTATGAAGATGTACCATGATCTTCATCACCAATACTATTGGAGTGGGATGAAGAGGCACATAGGAGATTTCGTTAGTCGATGTCTCACGTGTCAATAGGTCAAGGCTGAGCACCAGAGAACAATAGAGTTGCTCTAGCTTTTGGATGTGGCTGAGTGGAAGTGGGAACATCTCATGATGGATTTTTTGACCCACTTGCCACGGACTTCGCGGGGACATGATGTGGTGTGTGCGATAGTGGATCGACTTACGAAGTTGATACACTTTTTGGTAGTGCAGATAACCTTTAAACTGGAGGAAATTTGTAGGTTGTACATACAAGAGAATATCTGGTTACATGGGGTGCCCATATCTATAGTATCGAATTGGGATCCCAGGTTCACGGCCTATTTTTGAGAGAGTTTTCAGTGGGCCATGGGGACACAATTGATGATGAACATAACTTTTCATTCCCAGATAGACGGTCAGTCGAAGAGTACCATCTAGACTTTACAGGACATGTTACGGGCATGCGTCCTAGATCTCAAGGGTAGCAAGAAGAGCTCTTACCCTTAATGGAGTTCGCTTACAACAATAGTTATCAAACGAGTATGCATATGACAACTAGTGAGGGACTTTACTGGAGGTCATTTTGTTCTCCAGTTTATTGGACGAAAGTTGGAAAAAGACCCTGTACGGGTTCAAACTTGGTTAGAGACACCTCTGAGAAGGTGGATTTGTTACGAAAGCATCTTCTCATGGCTTACAGTTGGTAGAAGAGCTATGTCAACAGACGGTGAAGATCTCTAGAGTTTGAGATTGGAGATCACGTGTTCTTGAAGGTGATGTCCAAGAGAGGAGTAGTCAGGTTCGAGAAGTGGAGAAAGCTGTCACCGAGGTATATCGGGCCCTACGAGGTACTCGAATGGGTTGGTACAGTTGCTTACCAGTTGGCATTACCACAAAATTTATCAGGTGTTCATGTTGTGTTCCATGTCTCCATGCTCTTTAAGTACACCTCAGATCCAACACATATGGTGGATTAGGACGAGCTGATTGTTGATGCAGATGGGACCTTCGAGAAGGGACCTATGCGTATCATGGATTACAGATAGTAGGTTTTGCAAGGCAAGACCGTGAGGCTAGTGAACGAGTTGTGGAAGCACTGAGGTGTGGATGAGACGACATGAGAGAATGAGGGCACTATACATACAAGTTATCTGTTCTTGTTTGAAGATGGAGACACATTCGTGTAGTCAATTAATGTTATATGATTGTTGCATATGCATGTAGATGAATGTGCATGTGTGTGAATTTCGAGGAAGAATTCTTTTTAAGGGAGGAAGAATGTAAAATTCGAATAAATTTGAATTTTTATGGAAAAGGGTAAAATAGTAATTTTCTAATAAAGTACGGGGTTGAAAACATATCTCACCATTGGATTTGTCTTGTGAAATCTAATTACCTAGTCAATTTTTGTCAAATTCCAAGACAGACAGATTTTTTGTACTTTACGAGGCAAATCGGGTGTCGTGTGACCTAATAAACAAAATTGGAAATTTGAATTTCGAAAGTAGGAAAATAATTTAAAGGAAGTTTATACAAAAAAAGTTTGAACTTGAATCAGGATGAAATTTAATTATTTTGGTACAAAATTGGACCTATGAATGGAGAACGTGTGGCACAATGAGGACCAAGCACCTAAAGCGCATAAATAGGGGAGAAAATCAGCTTTTCTCTTCATTTCTTTCAGTTGGTTCCGTTGGTGAAGAACATTAGGTGGAAAAAGAGAGAGTTTCCAACTTCTCTCTACGATCTATAGCTAACCGTTGGTCAAAATCCTTCGGGTTAAGAATTAAAGTTCATTTACGCGATGAGGGCTACGACTACATATAAAAAATTGTGGATTTCACCAAAGATTCAAAAATAGGATTTTGAAAAAATCAAGAGTTTGAGCTTTATTTGTGTTCTCGAAGTTTTCTACCGTTGTTTTAAACTTCAAGAGGTGGGGTTTTCTCTCTAACTATGTTTATTTCCAACCTAGAGTGATTATATGGAAAGGGTAGAGTGTTAGAGGTGTATAACACTTACGTATTGTTGTTAATTTGATGAAATGGGTGTTGGAAATGGGTAAAATCAATTCTTGCTTAAATTGGTAAATAGAAATTGGGTTTGTAGAATTTATTTGTTTGGTAAATTCATTAAAAATATAGGTACTTGAAATGTGGGGAATGGGAGTTAAGAATGATTAAAATCAATTCTAGCGTGAATTGGGTATGTAGAAATTACTTGTTGTGATTTCTTGAGAAATGTGATTATTTGCACATAATATGTGTTACATAATTTTGTGCCTTGAAGGTGTTTGATAAAATGCCTATTTTTATTAAGTGTGCTATTTGCATTGATTATATTATAACATGCTTGAAATATATATGGAAAGGATAGAGTGTTAGAGATGTAATCTCATGTTTAGAACTTACCTATGATAGTTAAAATGTGGGAAATGGGTATTAAGAATGGTTAAAATCAATTCTAACATGAATTGGGTACGTAGAAATTACTTGTATTGATTTCTTGAGATATGTGATGAAATTGAGCATATTATGTATTTACATTATTTGGTGTCTTGAAGGTGTTTGATTTAATGCCTATGTGGATTGTGTTATTTGCATTGATTATGTTATAATATGCTTGGAATTTTGATGTTGGGAAATGTTGATATATGCATATAATATATTGACATTGAGGCTAGTTACATGCTTATGTTGTAATTTACCATGGGAAATGTTGATTGGATATTTGAATTGTTCATAATATGCTCGTGACATATTGAACATGGTATTGTAATTGCAATTGAAATCCTACTGGCATAATGACATGAAATGCAATTATACATTTATATTGCGTATGCACGGGTAGCATCACATTTGTGGGCGTTTGACATGATTATGGGTGTGTGAGCATGGTTTGGTTGAGCACTATTATTGGTGTACGATACGTGGGCTTGGTTGCATTGTCGGGGTTAGCAAGAAGGGCTAGATTTTCCCTCGATTGCAAGACCTAGTTATTCGGATACACACTCTATTGGTATTGAGTCCATAAAATGTGTTGGTGTACGTGGAACCATTGGTGAAAGTCCATTAATATCGTGTCGGTTGGGTGCATGTTGGTTTGAGTCTATAAATATCCACCCCAAGATAGACCCAGGATTTAAAAAGGTCATTGGATGTGTAACATCAATAATGGGGTCTTGGAATGCCCAAATTCATAAGCATGACATTGCATGTGTTGAGGGAATCGGTAAGGGCTCACGTTGAGTTGCATGTGTGAGTCTCATCTCATATCATGGTATGGCATAGAGGATTCCATTGTTGAATTGCATATTCTTAAATGAAGTAATTGTTGCTTGAGATTTGCATGTGAACATTTCATGTGCATCTAGGTTGGGGAGTAGCCTCTTTAGAAGATACCCTATTAAGCACGACTCATCCTTTATGGCACAACATTTTAGATGCAGGACATGCGCCGGTGTATAACTCTCACTCGGGCCCTCATTGACAAAGAAAAGCTGGAATGTGGCTTTTGAAGTATGTTTTTGTAAAACAAAGACGTCAATTAGTTTTTGGGCATGTAATGTATGTAAATTATTGTAATTGAGTTCATATTGACTATATTTAATGTAAAATTGCATGTTGTTATATGAGTATGGATAAATGGACCAAGCTTGATCAATGTTGTAAGATTGCATAGGTTGTGTTTTGGGTAGAACTCCCCGTATAAAGGAGACTCTGCCCGAATTTTGTTAAGTTATGGTTCCCAGTAAATAGGGTATAACGGAGGGTATCGAGTTATACAATATCTACAGGTATTCTGCGGGTAGGTGTGTGATCAATGGGGTAATTACAGACACCCAGATTTTGGGGCATCCATCTTGGTATTAAAGCTTACGCTCTCGGTTTGCCTAGGGCTTGTGGGGCATGGGTCTAGATTGTTGCATCCATTGACCATTCCATGTTATGTGCTTTAAACGCTTTATGTTATGTACTTTAATGCTACTTGTTATGTGTTATGTGATTAACCATCAAAATTGCTATTTAATTATATTTAATAATTGGTCAATTGCATATTATTTGTGATTAAATGTGTTAAATTCCTTGATTTTTTAGTTTGATACTTTTTCTAGGTGGTTGGTTTATTTTGTAGGTCAATTGGTTGATTTAAAGAAATAATGGATAAGACAAGTAAAACAATCAATTGAGGAACAATCACAATTGATAAGGATTGAATAGTCAAGATTGAGATAGGAAGATTTGAAGATATATCAGCAATTTTAATCCTTAAAAGAGTCCAAGTAAGAAGAAAACTCATTTAAAGTTGAATTATGAAAGTATGCTAGAAGATAAGGATTTGAGACATCTTTAGTATTTTGGTTAGAACTTTTGACTCCGATATCCAGTTGACCTGATGTTTGCGGGGTTGGAAAGATGACTCCAAGGGCTACAAAAGTATATTTCACAAAAAATTTCATAAATTAGCCTCTAGTATGTGAAATTCAAGTTCGAAATTTGAACAGATTTTGTACCTGCGCCCCAAAGATTTTATGCATGGGATTTGACCTTACATGACTTCTTTTTGGAAAGGAATTCATTCCAATCCAACCTTATTTCTTCTTTCTATACTTAGGATTTATTTTAGCATAAATAAGGGTTCTCATCTGGAAATAGAGGATTATTCATTTCCCATGTTTTTATTTTAATTTTAGTTCATCATGTCTGATTAAAAGGTGCAGCTAGGGCCAGGGGAGGACCTCTCAATGAAGTACGGTAATGTTATTGACTTATGAGCTTAATGATATGTAATATTTTGTTAATTCAACTTTTGATTTCTTAGCAATGTTTTTGCTCTGTAAAAATCATTGAGTCCTTGTGCCATGCACGTTGATTGGTTATTCTATGCTTAAGTTGATTACCATTATTTCACATAATAATATAATTGGAGGATTATGCAAGTTCCTAAATAAACTTTTGATTATAGACAAATGTGTTCTCTTGGTTTTATTGCTAAAATTGGTGACTTGAATCAACCAACATTTTATTCTTGTCTAGGTTTAAGAACTAAGTCTTTAATTATTATTGTATGGATGTGAGAGGGAGTACCTGATGCTTTAGTATTTTCAATTATTGTTTTAAAACTAAATTTATTGTTTTCTAATTTCAAAATATCTACAACAATTTTTTCAAAGCAATTTTGTTTTATTTTTCTTTGTATTTTAAGTTTTCACAATTCCTTGTGGTTCGACCTCGGACTTCCGAGTATTATATTACTTCGTATAACCTACATTTGAGTAATCAATTTTAAAGTTGTAGCAAGGTTTTGGCACCGTTGTTGGGGAATTGTTTGAAGGCAATGAACACACCGTCATCTATTGAGGTTTGTTGGATTTGAGATTCATTATAGATCTACTAATGTCATCCTTTTTTTTTAATTTTTTATTATTTATTTGTTTTATTTTTCATTAAGTTAGAATTTTCATAATTTTTATTTTATACTTTTAGATTATTCTAATGAGGTGTCAAGTGTTTCCCCTGTGGAGGAGCTGTGTATGATTTGTGATGTGTTTGCTTATCCCACTGAGGTGTTGCCTTTAATTCCAACTAGTCAATAGTTTTTTTAAGGATGGGTCAATTCTATTACCAAATTCCTTTCAACCTTACCCCGACCATTGTTCTAAAACTTTTTATCTTGATTTTGGTTGGGGGAATGAACATTATCAGCTACCGGTACATCTCACATCACCCCAAGAGCGTCTCCAATATCAGCCTTACCATGACCCACAAGAAAAGAATTTAGAAGATATTTTTAATGAATTTATGCAAAACCAACTTGCTTTCAATGGAAGCCAACAAGCTTTCAATACCCAAATAAGTCAAGATATTGAAGAGATAAAAGACATGCTCAATATATTGATACAAGGGCAAGAGGTTGAAAATAGTCAATATAGTGAGAGTGATTCCTTTTATGAACTACAAACTGAGGATAAATCCATTAATACTCTTGATAGTAAAGAATTAAGTGACAGTATTATTCCATGAGAGGCTAATGAGCCCAAAGACCTTTCATTATCAATAAGTAGTAATGAGATTCACATATCTAATATTGGTGAGGGTATGAGACTATGTCAAATCCTTTTCGTTTGAAATATGTTTTTTTAATGGAACATGTGAGCATTATTTTGTTTTTATTTAAATATATTCTTCTCACATGTGATATTTGAGGGAATAATCAATATAATCCGAGAGAATCTTTTATAAGTGAATTATCTATTGGGATTTGACATTGAGATGAATAGTTGATAGTTGTAGATGTGATTACAAGATAAATTGTTAACTTAGTATAGTCAATTCATACTACACATGAGTTTATATGGGAACTTGATAAGTGCATACATTTATATAGCATAGAGTTCTATATTTTACTTTGCGTGTGTTTAGAAAAAGGCTTGTAGCTTAGAATTTTTATATTGTAGTAGCAATTTATGTTATAAAATTATTATTCAGATATTTGATCACAAGTTGATGTTTGTAAGTATCATCTCTGGAAACCCTCACGGGGAATATACTCGTCTACTAGGGTGAACCTAAGGGTTTAAAGACTTGTTGCGTATGCTAAATGCAATCATGAGGCTTACAAAAGTGGATTTGTGTTTTATTTTATTAGGATATATTGTTATTAGTTTTTAGATTTTAGGATTTATGTATTACTAGGGACTAGTAATATTCAGGTTGGGGGCGTGATTAACCATAAAAATTGCTATTTTATTATATTTAATAATTGGTTAATTGCATATTATTTGTCATTAAATGTGCTAAATTCCTTGATTTTTTAGTTTGACACTTTTTCTAGTTGTTTGATTTATTTTGCAGGTAAATTGGTTGAATTAAAGTAATAATGAATATGGCAAAAGAAGCAATCACTAGAGGAATAATCACAATTAATAAGGATTAAAAAGTCAAGATTGGGATAAAAAGATTTGAGGATATATCATCAATTTTAATCCTTATAAGGGTCCAAGTTAGAAGAAAATTCATTTAAAGTTGGATTTTGAAAGTATCCTAGAAGATAAGTGACTTGATCCGAAATGTGTACACCAAAGTGCAGGCGGTCAAGCTCTAGTAATAATCCGGTCAAGTCTGGAGTCGAATCCACAGGGAACTATGAATGGTGTTCTGAAGTAAGCAGTGACCGAGACCAAGTAAGTGGAAACCTTAAGAGTTTGAAGTTATGAGATTTCATTAAATAGAATAGAAGATTATTTCGAAGAGTTTTCTAGACAAAATATAAGATAAAATTCAAAATGTAAAACAATCACCCTTTAGCTTGAGGATCAGAACATGTAGTTGATCATTCGGTTCATCATACTTTTGCTTTATAACTTAATTAACTCCCATGTCAACAGCAAGTTAATCAGAAGATAAAGATGGACTGTGAGAATTAAGCTGATTCTAATGCTTTTCTATAAGTTTACAAGAATTATCTATGCCGAGATTTAAACCGTCTATAGACAAGCAAATATTCTACAAGGCATCCAACCATAGCATTAATGTTCCATTCGTTAGATAAAGCACAATAATGGTGAAGATTGAAATGTTGTCATGAAGATCTAGCTGGGGTATTTGCCCTGAACCAATGGGTCTTTCCTTGCAAGAGTCATCCATGACATAGAAAGAACCCATAGTTATACAAAGCACCTTAGCTTTGCTAAATGCATTCAATCATTCAAAAAGTGACATATAAATTATTAAAGCATAAAGGAAATGCACAAATATAACTTCTGGATAATCAATACATGTTCATCACCTCTTACTAATGAGTGAATGAGGAACTGCTCACTCTTCATGGCTTGGGTAAAGGTAGAAAAGTGAGTGATACTCATCCCTCAAAGTAGAGAACTTACTAGGTAAAGTATAATACGCGAAGAACCGATCTTCACCAAAGAATAAGTGAATCACGTTCCACTCTTCACTGCTTTGGGAAAGCTCTAAAAAATTGGAAGAGTTTCACTCCTCTAAGGAAGAAGGAAGCTCAAGCAATGGAAGGGAATGACATAAACAATGAAAGTAGAAGAAAGCTAGTCACTTTTGAGGGTGGCTTCCTCAACCAACAAGTGGAGGGTTGCTTCCTTAACCAAGAGATGGAGGGTTGCTTCCTCAACCAATAAATGAATTGACACTCTTGATACAAGTAAATATAACATATATCTAAGATTAATCAAAATGAGTGGGAGTCTGAGCCTCCATACAAACTCCTTACTAGTTCTTGGTGCTGTCCAAACCTACTAACCAAGTTCTACCTCCTTACTTTACAAGAGAAAAAAAATTTCCCCTGAAGCTCCCCTAATGTTAGTATTTATAGGCAAGGAATGGGAGGGGGCAAGATAATAGAGGATGAATAGTGTATGCCACCCAATCTAAGTGAAAACCAACTACTTTGCAGGTAGTCTGTGGAGGATGTTCGAACATGAGTTGACGTTCGAACATTTTTTCTATTTTGGCTTTATAGACGTTCAAACGTGGTCTGATGTTCGAACGTGTCTTCTGTCTTTGCTTTAGGGGCATTCAAACACCAGATGGGGTTTGACCATATTACTCAAGTGGTCTGTGGTCTTCTGTGGAAACCCACTTCCACACTTCATGCATAACTTGGCATTTTCCACTCATCACTCTGGTCTTCAATCAAGTGGACATTCGAACGTGGTACTCAAGTACCTCAGAGTCTTCTCTCTTGGCTACAACACGCCATCTTTTAGCAGTCTGGGCTTCAAGTGGACTTTCGAACGTTAGTTGGCATTCAAACGTGGTACTCAAGTACCTCAAAGTCTTCTCTCTTGGCTACAACACGCCATCTTTTAGCAGTTTGGGCTTCAAGTGGACATTCGAACGTTAGTTGGCATTCGAACGTGGTAGGCATGGTCCAAGCTTTTTCAATTTTGCTCTAGAATATGCTGGTGTTGCATGAAAGTTTGATATTCATCGCCTTTAGTCCATTGTACAATTTATGGCATGAAATGCCATCATTTAAATTCAATCAAACTATAATTAGTCTTAAAAGAGCATAGCAACATGCTAATTTTAACTACTAATCACACCTCCCAACCTAAATATTGCTAGTCTCTAGTAATACAACAACAATTGAATGTAAATCTATTTCTAATGCCTTTTTCGTAGGTCATCCGGTTGCATTTAACTTATACAACAAGTTGTTGAACCAGTAGGTTTACCCTAGCGGACGAGTGTTGTCTTGTGAGGGTTTTCAGTGAAGCTACCCACAAACTTTAGTCGAACAAATGTGTATGCGGGATTGCTGATTAAAGTGAATTAGCATCATGGTCGTTAGGACACTCAACCCTCAATCTTGACTTATCCCGCATGTTACGTTTTCATAGGTATTTACTCTATGCAAAAATTTGCATCTGTCACATTGACATTTGGAATTCCTTGGGTCGTGGGAATGGTCATTCTTGAAATAAGAATTGTTACATAACAAACATTCCACTTTACCACCTCCCATGGTTAGCTTTGATTTCAGAAACATCTCTTTGAAGTGCCCTCAACAAAAAAAATTCGCTCTGATTATAGTGACTTGTTTCTCATAGGGCATGTAATCAGGTGATGGCCAATCGAAAAATCACATGTGCAATTAGTAAAGGAGCGAAGTTTAAGGGAATAAACTAATCATGTTTTGGCATAATCTTTTGGAAGAGTATTGATGCAAATACAGAAATACTATTTAACATACCCCACTTGTAGTCGATGACCAACACATTCATCAGCCTTGAGATCAATTAGGGCTTTGTAAAGGTTGTAACGTGGCCAGAGGTCAGTGGCTAATTAAATGACGTCAACGGTATTCAAAAAGCTATCTTTTCCTTGTGTATTGTAGCACATCTCTTTCTTGCATTTCGATCTTTTGCCAATAAATTGTATTTCTTTCTTTTATTTTTTCTCATTTTTTACTTTCTTGGCAATTCCCTTTTTTATCTGTCTCTTTTACTTTTTTTGGTTGTTTCCACCGATTGTTCTTTCATGGAACAGTAGCCACCATGTTCTTTTCTACCTTTCTTACCTTTCTGTGTCATACTGATTTATGAGAGGGTGTAAGAAAATTAGATAGCAAGGTATGTTAAGTGTATTCTCTTGTGGTTTGGTTATCATATGGGTTTTTTCCGAAAAGAATTTATTCATTCAATGGCTCAAGCATAGCTGACTAGGGATATTATTTTAAAAGAAATGGCTACGGCACAAAGTTAAATCAAAAGATGGCCTAATATCCTTTCTCAAGTATGTGCATATGTCGGTTTTGTATGAACAAATATGTCAATAGATTGCTTTAGTTGCAGCAATCAAACAAAATATAATGAGATTATTCAAAGATAGATAAGTGAAAAACCTTTTTCGAGTAAACGTTGATCTCTTCTCAAAAAGCATCACAAAGCTCAAAACTTACCATGGTATCTTTTGCTATGTCCACTGGTTATGTCGAGTTGTTTAGGGAATGTCGATTATATATCGATTCCATTTTTGAGTATGATCATCTTGTACCTTAAGAACAACAAATACTGATGTACATTTGACAATTTAAGCATAGAAACAATACCTGTTTTCCAAGAAATGTGGTATTAAGTCTCAATTGCTAAGTTGTGTGTCGAACCAATCATGTGATTAATTACTTTAATAAACAATCTCAAATTCAACATTTGTTCCATCATTTGTTAACACATAACAATATAATGTTAATTCTACATATGCATTTAAACAGATAAAAGGGATAAACCGAATAATTCATTTTAGAAAATATGATCATTTTCATCAACATCAACGTTGAAGACTCAATTTCATCCATAAAAGAAGTGACTAAAACACAAATCAAGTGATGAGTGGGTTTTATACCTACGAATTGAGTGCTTTCGGCTTAATGAAATTGCAAGTTTTTAAATATTTTATGTTCATTTTTATTCGTTTTGTGTGTTTTGATGTTATTTTGTAGGAATGACCATTTGGGAGGAAACAAGGTCAAAATTGGAGCCTAAGTGTTGGATTTTTTAAGAGGAAGCCAAAGGGCAGTTTAATGGAGTATTTATAGAGTACTATTTTGTAGAAGTACCTCGGGTTTCTGCCTTTTCGACCATGATTCACTTCAAATCTGAAAAAGTGCAAAACATAAAAGTTGTAGACCAGGATGTCTTCTGTCTTGTGTCACAATTACAGCTCAATCGGACTGTTGTATCAAATGTTATGACGATTCTACGAAGACTGGTCCGGACCAGGCAGAATACAAGGAGGCGCGCCCCAGCATCCAAACACTGTCCAATTCAGCGCCCCTGTGCCAGTTTGAGCGCCCTTGCACGTGTGTTAATCCGTGAAGCGAATTTTGACTTGTTTTGAGCCCAAAATTTAACCCTAAGGCTATACATATACTAGGGTTTGTGTGGGGATGGGAGATTCGGACTTTTGGGGGCTGAAAACGGCTGGAACGACCAAGAAATTGGAAGAAAATTGAAGACACGGATTGAAGAAATTGGCACGAAGAAGATTGGACTTGAAGGCTAGAGACGGATTGGAGACTACAACTAAGTTTTCATTCTTTTCTCTTACTTTTTTTTCTTGATTTTCTAAGATGTTGTTTAATTTGAGAATGATGTTTTTCAATTACGTTATGAACTAATTTTTTATTAAGATTGCAACGGAACCTATGTCTAGTTAAATTAATCTACTCTCGTTTCTGGTTCTTATTGATCTTATATGAGTTGTTTTTCATATTTTGTGTTTAATATATGATTGTGTGGCCAACAATTAATGTCATAACTGAGATGAAATTGGGAGATGAATTCAAGGTTTAGATCTGAATATGATGACATGCGTCTAGTTTATTCTTCTTAGGATTGAATAGCTGGGTTTGTGTATAGGATAGGAATATACCTATACGCCGTGTGTAACTTTTATGAGAGTTTGAACTTAATGAATCTATTCCAATTTATGTTGCATAGGAATATAGTAATTTAATTGGGATAGATAATTTTATCTAACTATCAGAAGAGGTTTGATAAATAACTTTGAGTTCTCAGTTAACAACTTATTTTGATCAATTAACTGGAAAGAGAGTTAGAGGGATTTATACGATGCATTAGGGGAAGTTGTAATCTTAACTTCTTTTCTCTAGTAAATTCAACCCTTGATTGTTAAGTTTAGATTTAGTTTTAATTAGTAATTCCATAACTCAATTTCAATTGTTTAAATAAAATTGAATTGATATAAAGTTAGTACTTGGAATTTATTACTAATAATTCTCCGTGGGAACGATACTCTACTTATCACTTTATTACTTGTTGATCGTGTTTATTTGCACGTAAATTGTCAATACCAAATTCGGACAACAAGTTTTTGGCGCCGTTGCCGGGGACTTATTCTAGTAATTATTTCAATATTAATTTCAATCAATTTGATCTTAGTTTAAACTTATTTAATTTTATGTTTTAACTACTTTTGCAAGTACTCTTGAATTTTGTATGCAAACACAATCCACATGTCAAGAGCTACTACCATACGAAGACAAAATCGAAAGGAAGCTCCGAAACTTGCAAAAGCAGTGTTAAGAAGTAAGAAATCAAGGAACTAGGGCTATAGATCAACAAAAATCGTTAAGGGATTATGCTATGCCGCTTGTTACATAAATACAATCGAGCATTCAAAGGCCCGCAATTCAAGCAAACAGTTTGAAATCTAGCCAGGTACCATCCAAATGATTCAAAATTCAGTGCAGTTTGGGGGTTTACCCAACGATGACCCAAACGATCATTTGGTGAGTTTTTTGGAGATTTGTGACACGTTCAAGTATAATGGAGTTTCCGAAGATGCAATTAGACTCCGACTTTTCCCTTTCACACTTCGTGATAAGGCGAAGAGTTGGTTGCATTCATTGCCGCTGGGTTCTATTACTACGTGGACAGAGTTAGCATAAAAATTCTTAGCTAAATTCTTTCCACCAACTAAAACTGCAAGGATGAGGAACGACATCACATCGTTCGCACAATATGACTCTGAGACTCTGTATGAAGCATGGGAGAGATTCAAAGACTTACTCCAAAAATGCCCTCACCATGGCATTCCTCAATGGTTGCAAGTTCAAATATTCTACAACGGGTTGTTTAGTGCTACTTGGACCAATATTGATGCAGCTGCAGGTGGGGCATTGATGGGAAAATTTTTTGATGAAGCTTATGAGTTATTGGAAACAATGGCTGCCAACAATTATCAATGGCCCTCTGCAAGGATCAATTAGCAAAAGGTAGCTTGAATTTATGAAGTGGATGCGGTTACTGCATTAGCTGCATAGGTTACTACACTAACAAATAAGATTGATGGTTTAGGGGTGCAACCTATTCAAAGTGTGGCAGTCATTTGTGAATTGTGTGCTGGGAACCATCCAAGTGAACAATGCGCAATTAATCTGGAGTTGGTACAATACATTGGTAACCACAACAAGCAACAATATAGCAACAATTCCAACAACTATAACCCTAGTTGGAGGAATCATCCGGGTTTTTCATGGAGTAATAATCAAGCTCAAACTTCTGCTCCGAGGCAAACATACCCGCTAGACTTTCAAAATCAAGCTCTACCACAGCAAGAAAAGAAGTCAAATTTGGAGGAGTTACTTTCCAGATATATAGCACAGAATGAGACAAGGATGAATAGTCAGGAAGTATCAATTCAGAACCTAGAAAATCAAATGGGTCAGCTTGCTAATGTCATTAACAACTGACCTCAAGGAACGTTACCTAGTGATATGGAGATCAATCCTAAGAGAAAAGGTAAGGAGCATTGCAAAGCTATTGCATTACGAAGTGGAAGAGAGCTACCTAAAGTCGTTGGGGGAACTCCAAAACAATCACTTGGAGATGATAGTGAAAGTGAATAAAAGAATAGCAAGAATGTGGAACATGAGAAGAAAGAAGAGGATCCAAATGCAAGTTCTAAGGGAAGCAAACAGAGTCCTATTGTGCCTCCCGTACCATTTCCACAACGATTGTAGAAACAGAAGTTGGATAAACAGTTCTCCAAGTTTTTAGAAGTGTTCAAGAAGCTTCAAATTAATATCCCTTTCGCAGATGCATTGGAGTAGATGCCTAGCTACGTGAAATTTATGAAGGACATTCTGTCAAGAAAGAGAAAACTGGGTGAGTTCGAGACAATAGCACTTACGAAAGAGTGTAGCACTATTCTTCAAAAGAAACTATCACCAAAGCTAAAAGATCCGGGTAGCTTTACAATTCCATGCACAATAGGTAGCCAACTTTTTGGGAAAGCATTGTGTGACTTGGGAGCGAGTATCAATTTGATGCCACTATCAATTTATCAGCAATTGGGTTTGAATGAAGCAAAGCCTACCAATGTTACATTTCAACTAGCAGATAGATCACTTACTTATCCACGAGGCATAGTTGAGGATGTTCTAGTGAAAGTGGATAAGTTCATTTTTCCAGCTGATTTCATAGTCTTAGATTGTGAGGAAGATAAAGATATACCTATTATTCTTGGGCGACCATTCTTAGCAACAGGGAGAACACTCATTGATGTACAAAAAGGTGAGCTAACTATGCGAGTCCAAGATGAAGAGGTGACATTTAATGTATTTTCAGCTATGAAATTTCCTAAGGAAGAGGAAGAATGTTTTCGGGTCGATTCGATGGAAGATGCAGTAAATAAGATATTTTCAAGGAGATGTATTTCACATCCCCTTGAGGCATCACTTGTTAATTCCACTGTTTTGAACCACCCTGCTCTTCTAGAGTATGTACAGTGGTTAAATGCTACTCCACGGGTTGTCAAGTTCAAGCAACAATTTGAGACTTTGGACCATTCTGGGAGCTCTACTGGTGTAAAGTCATCCTTGGAAAAACCACCCGTATTGGAGCTTAAACCTCTTCCAAAACATTTGTGGTATGCGTATTTGGGGGATTCTTTCACTTTACCTGTTATTATCTCTGCTTCACTTTATGAGTTTCAGGAAAGTAAGCTGTCGTGAGTCCTTCGTGAGTACAAAACGGCTTTAGGATGGTCTATTGTAGATATTAGGGGTATTAGTCCCTCAATTTGCATGCACAAAATTCTGCTTGAAGATGATGCTAAGTCTGTGATTGGGCAACAACGTCAATTAAATCCTATCATGGAGGAGGTGGTCAAGAAAGAAATCATCAAGTGGTTGGATTCTGGAATTGTATATCCGATCTCAGACAGTCCATGGGTTAGTCCAGTTCAATGTGTTCCGAAAAAAGGAGGCATGACGGTAGTGTCCAATGAGAACAATGAATTGATTCCAACATGGACAGTGACTGGGTGGCAAGTTTGTATGGATTATTGCAAACTCAATAAGGCAACTCGAAAAGATCACTTCCCTCTACCGTTCATTGATCAGATGCTTGACAGATTGGTTGAGCATGAATTCTACTATCTCTTGGATGGTTACTCTGGCTATAATCAGAAAGCAATTGCACCCGAGGATCAGGAGAAGACCACGTTTACGTGCCCTTATGGAACCTTTGTATTTCGGAGGATGCCTTTTGGACTATGCAATGCATTGGCAACATTTCAACGATGCATGATGGCAATATTCTCCGACATGGTCGAACAAAATCTGGAGGTATTTGTGGATGATTTTTCAGTATTTGGAGATAGCTTTGACTTATGTTTAGAGAACCTAACTCTTGTGCTGAAAAGATGTGTGGAAACAAACTTGGTATTGAATTGGGAAAAGTGTCATTTAATGGTCAAAGAAGGCATTATTTTGGGGCATAAAGTTTATGGTATTGGGATAGAGGTGGACCGAGCAAAAATAGAGATTATTGAAAATTTACCACCACCTACATCAGTCAAGGGAATTCGAAGTTTTTTGGGACATGCCGGATTTTATAGACGATTCATAAAGGACTTTTCCAAGATCACGAAGTCTTTGTGCAACCTTTTAGAGAAAGACATACCCTTTAATTTTGATAAAGCGTGTATAGAGGCCTTCGAGGTGTTGAAAAAGAAGCTTATAACGGCTCCCGTGATAGTTACACCAAATTGGGATTTGCCGTTTGAGCTAATGTGTGATGCTAGCAACTTTGCAGTAGGAGTAGTTTTAGGTCAACGAAAAGAAAAAATGTTTCATGCTATCTATTATGCCAGCAAGACGTTATCGGATGCACAACTCAACTACACAACTACTGAGAAAGAATTATTAGCAGTTGTCTTTGCTTTCGACAAATTTCGATCTTATCTCATTGGTACAAAGGTGATAGTATTCACATATCATTCCGCCATTAAATATTTGATCTCAAAAAAAAAATGCCAAGCCACGTTTGATTCGCTGGGTACTTTTGCTTCAAGAGTTTGATTTAAAGATTTGGGACAGAAAGGGGACAGAAAACCAAGTAGCAGATCATCTCTCCAGACTTGAAAAATTCATACAACAAAAGGATGATGGTGTAAGGATCAATGAATCTTTCCTAGATGAGCAACTATTATATGTTGTAGAAGGAGCACCATGGTATGCAGATTATGTGAACTATATAGTGAGTCATGTGCTTCCTCCTGAAATGAGCCACCAACAAAGGAAAAAGTTCTTGCATGAGGTGAAGCATTACATCTGGGATGAACCATTCTTGTTCAAACATTGTGCAGATCAGATGTTAAGAGGATGTGTACCAAGGGAAGAAATAGAAGGAATCTTACAATATTGTCACTCATTGTGCTATGGCGGACATTATGGGGGAAAGAGAACAGCAACAAAAGTCCTGCAATCAGGTTTCTATTGGCCAACGCTCTTCAAGGATGCCCATTTCTTCGCGTTAAATTGCGACAGATGTCAACGCACTGGAAATATTTCCAAACGATAGGATGCCCTTAAACAATATCTTGGAGGTTGAGATTTTTGACGTCTGGGGTATAGACTTCATGGGCCCGTTTCCATCATCATACAATAACCTTTACATATTAGTTGCGGTGGATTGCGTTTCTAAGTGGGTTGAGGCGGCTACTTTGCCTACCAATGATGCAAAGGTGGTGTTAAATTTCCTCCGAAAAAACATCTTTACGAGGTTTGGTACACCGAGAGCGATCATTAGCGATGAAGGTACACATTTTTGTAATAAATATTTTGCCGCTCTTCTTGCTAAATATGGGATCACCCATAAGATTGCCACAGCTTATGACTCGCAGACTAGTGGCCAAGCCGAAGTTTCGAATAGAGAAGTGCAGCGGATTCTGGAGAAAATTGTTAATCCGAACCGAAAAGATTGGTCAAAGAAACTAGATGATGCCCTGTGGGCCTATCGAACAGCGTGTAAAACACCAATTGGGATGTCTCCATATAAGTTGGTGTATGGTAAAGCTTGTCATCTGCCATAGAATTAGAGCATAGTGCATATTGGGCTATTCAGAAACTTAATTTTGACTTGCATGCAGCGGGTAAGAGGCGTCTCTTGCAGTTAAATGAGATGGATGAGTTCCAGCTCCAAGCATACGAGAATGCAAAGCTTTATAAAGAGAAGGTAGAAAGGTGGCATGATAAGAAGATCATTGAGCGCTAGTTTCAACCGGGACAAGCAGTACTCATGTTCAATTCAAGGTTAAAAATCTTTCCGGGTAAACTCAAGTCAAGGTGGTCGGGGCCATTTCTGGTTACTGAGGTATTCCCGCAAGGAGTAGTGGAAGTCGAAGAACCCAACTCGCATATAACGTTTAAGGTAAGTGAGCAAAGATTGAAACACTATTGGGGTGGCGACGTGGATCTTCAAAAGACCTCAACAACTCTTATCGATTCGGAATGACACCAGGGAGTAGTCAGGCTGCTGACTTTAAACCAAGCGCTATCTGGGAGGCAACCCAGAGTTTAGCTTTTATTTATTTTATTTTATTTTAGTTTATTATTATTATTATTATTATTATTTATTTATTTAGTCAATTTAGTCTTAGATGATTCGTACATTTTAATTGTGGATTCAACTCAAGCACATCTCCAATACAGTTTCCTAGTCCACCTATGTTTCCCGAATATACTCCCACCTCCGTGGATGATGAAGACTCTGATGACGATGATGCCACCTAGCAAAGTCTCAGGGAAGTCCTCTATCTTAATTTTTTCTACTTTATACATTGGGGGACAATGTTTAGTTTAAGTTTGGGAGTGTTTTAATAGTTTGCATTTGCATTATTAGGTATGAAATTTAAATATCATGGTTTGCATTTAGATAGTACGTTTTAGTAAGACTTAAGCAATGAGTTGATTGAATTTGATTATGGCCAATGATGAATGGGATTAATTGTTAATTCAAGGAAAATTGATGAACATGTTGAGTCTGTAGTTTGACATACTAGTTGGTTTTACATCGTTTGTGATCTTTTCATTCATGAGCACGTATCCATCTGTTTGGTTAGTTATTAGTTAGAGAATTTATTTGGTTAAATGCTTGTGGGAGATATCATTGAAACTTTAGAAAACTTATTGAAGCATCATTCAAAGTCAATTGAGGTATTCGTATAAGTTTAGGGGAAGTATTGGTTATGATGGGTTAGTTTGAAAAAAAAAAAGAAAGAAAAAGAGTGTTTGAACATTATTTTGATTTGATCTTTCATGAGTTAGATGAAAAGAAAGAAAAAAAAGAAAATGGGCATGTGGTGAGTAGAGATGGAGCGTAAAACGCACTCACTCATAAACACATGTTAAGAACAAGATGGAGTGTAAAACGCACTCGTTCAAGAAAAGGCAAGATGAAGTATAAAACGCACTCGTTCAACAGGAGGTGAGATGGAGCATAAAATGCACTCACCGAAAGAGCAAAAAGAGTGAGAAAAAAAAATTTGGTCCTTCTACTTATATATTTGCCTGAATAAGTGGAGGTTGATGTGAAACGTAAGTTTATAGAGTTGATATTGAGTATCTCCTATGAAGCGTTTGATTAAGTAAATGTATTTGGGTGATGACTAGCTTGATAGTCTAGATATGTCCATGTATTTAAAGGGTCATGGGCAGAGGTAAAACTAAGGAGTATGTTAAATTGATAGACTTTGCACTGTTCTGAAGTTTCCTGTGAATTAAATTTTTTTTGTAGTAACTTTTGGGGCCATTATTCAGATTCGTATTGATCCATTGTTTGAGTAGTAGGTTATTGGTAAATTTTTATTGTTTTTCTTCATAGTATTTTGCTTGAGGACAAGCAAATATTCAAGTTTGTGGGTATTTGATGAGTGGGTTTTATACCTACGAATTTAGTGTTTTCGGCTTAATGAAATTGTAAGTTTTTAATTATTTTATGTTCATTTTTATTCGTTTTGTGTGTTTTGATGTTATTTTGTAGGAATGACCATTTGGGAGGAAACAAGATCAAAATTGGAACCTAAGTGTTGGATTTTTGAAGAGGAAGCTAAAGGGCATTTTAATGGAGTATTTATGGAGTACTATTTTGTAGCAGTACCTCGGTGTTCTGCCTTTTGGACCATGATTCACTTTGAATCCGAAAACGTGAAAAACATGAAAGTTGTATACCAGGATGTCTTCTGTCTTGTGTCAAAATTTCAGCTCAATCGGACGTTTGTAACGAATGTTATGACGATTCTACGAAGACTGGTCCGGACCAGGCGGATTACAAGGAGGCACGCCCCAGTGCCCAAACACTGTCCAAATCAGCGCCCCTGCACCAGTTTGAGCGCCCTTGCACGTGTGTTAATCCATGACGTGAATTTTGACTTGTTTTGAGCCCAAAATTTAATCCTAAGGCTATATATATACTAGGGTTTGTGTGGGGATGGGAGATTCTGACTTTTGGGGGCTGAAAACGGCTGGAACGACCAAGAAATTGGAAGAAAATTGAAGACACGGATTGAAGAAATCGACACGAAGAAGATTGGACTTGAAGGCTAGAAACGGATTGGAGACTACAACTAAGTTTTCATTCTTTTCTCTTACTTTTTTTTCTTGATTTTCTAAGATGTTGTTTAATTTGAGAATGATGTTTTTCAATTACTTTATGAACTAAATTTTTATTAAGATTGCAACGGAACCTATGACGAGTTAAATTAATTTACTCTCGTTTCTAGTTCTTATTGATCTTATATGAGTTGTTTGTCTTATTTTGTGTTTAATATATGATTGTGTGGCCAACAATTAATGTGATAACTTAGATGAAATTTGGAGATGAATTCTCGGTTTAGATCTGAATATGATGGCATCTTCTAGTTCATTCTTCTTAGGATTGAATAGCTAGGTTTGTGTATAGGATAGGAATATACCTATACGCCGTGTGTAACTTTTATGAAAGTTTGAACTTAATGAATCTATTCCAACTTATTTTGCATAGGAATATAGTAATTTAATTGGGATAGATAATTTTATCTAACTATTGGAAGAGGTTTGATAAATAACTTTGAGTTCTCAGTTAACAACTTATTTTGATCAATTAACTGGAAAGAGAGTTAGAGGGATTTATACAAAACATTAGGGGAAGTTGTAATCTTGACTTCTTTTCTCTAGTAAATTCAACCCTTGATTGTTAAGTTTAGATTTAGTTTTAATTGGTAATTTCATAGCTCAATTTCAATTGTTTAAATAAAATTGAATTGATATAAAGTTAGTACTTAGAATTTATTACTAATAATTCTCTGTGAGGACGATACTCTACTTATCACTTTATTACTTGTTGATCGTGTATACTTGCACGTAAATTGTCAACACCAAATTCGGACAACATCAAGTATCCTCAATCAATGACCTAAAAAGAAACAAACATCCACCATAGAAGAGACAAATGTCCACAATAACTACAAATATGCACAAGAGTCACAAAGAAGAAATTCATCAACCAAAGAAGAAACATCCACGACCCACAATCAAGAACATAAATCAATCTGCTCCACCATCTCCACTAACTCCACTAACACCACCAGCTCCACCCCTGAGAAGACTAAGGATCTCATCTTGCTTAGCTTCAATGCTAAGCATGATGTCCCGTAAAGAATGTCCGGTGGTCGTGCTAGGTCCTGCCTCTTGTGTCTGTACTTGCTCTCTCTCTACCTCTATCTCTCTCTCCTCATCCGCTTCGAGCTCTTCCTGCTCTTCATCCACTCCTTGGGTCGGTGGCACCTCTTGCCTAGTCGCTAGGGTGCCACTATGTCCTTGGCTCCTCCTAATGGATGCCTTGTTTAGTGGGCCAATTGGCTTTAGAATCGCCATTTTTGGCCTTACCCTAATCTTGTGGTCTTTGCATATCTGTGTCACCAAAGTGCCAAAAGGAAGAGAGTTCCTTTTTACGTCACACCCTTTCTTCATTTCTATCAAGATGAGGGAGGGGAGATCAATGGTCTGGCCTTTTCCAAGTGTGTAGAGCAATCGGGCCATGTCGGGTAAAATTTGATTCTTGCGCCCAATTGGGGCGAAGTTAGACATCGCAATCAAATTTAACATCTTCTATTTATCGATGACCTCTCCTTGCCTAAAAAATCTCCTCCCCGACCAAGCAAATACAGTAACCCCGGTCAACTCCTTTCCCACAATGTTTAGGACTACATTCTTTCTTGGGGGGTATGTTGGGTTATGAACCCGAGGCACTTCTTGCCTCATTTCTCTTATGTAATCTTTGTCAACATTAACATGAGTTCCCCTTACATACATTCGGATTGCTCCCTTGATGATCTCGGCACTGGAGTAAAACTCCCTCACCAAGTCAACAATGGCCTCCCCTCCATTTCGTAAATACAACATCCATCCCCTCTTCTCCATATCTGCAGCAAAACCCAATTCCACAAAATCAGACAGCACTACATCACGCTCACAAGCCACAACATGCTATTGGAAAAAAATTTCATACCTGTTAGCCTTGAGGGCGCTGGGGAATTGGGTTCTATCATATCTCCTCACTATTGGCCTTCCCTCCCTCTCCTCAATCCCTTCTTCCACAAAATTTGGCTTTCGATTGATGGGGTTGCGCTTAGGAGGGAGCTTGACACTTGGAGGCATGGTTTCAGTTTTGGGCTTAGAATGGATTTGAAACTATTGATTTTTTAGTGAACATGGGGATTTTTGGTGTGGGAATTTAGGGGTGGTCGATTTTTCATAAAAATGAGGAATATGGGGTGGATTGAGGTATGGGTACTGAAAAGGGGTTCTAGGGTTTTAGGGATTTTGAAGGGTTTTATTTGCGTTTGAAACCACAATTAAAGGGTTTTATTTTGAAGTTACTCTCATTCAAATGTTCTATTTGCGTTTGAATGTTACCACTGTTCGAACATGCCATTGGCGTTCGAACAAGCTGAGCTCCTAGTACTTTTTGTTTTCATTAGAGACTTCATCAGAGGCTAAGTACTGCAAGGGACTAACGTTCGAACATCACTTGGTGTTCGAACGAGGAATCACAAATCGTAATTTTCTGCACTACATTATACACAATAAAAGAGGTTTATACACAAATTTTAACCAAAAATTCATGGCGTCTCAGGATAAGTCCCTACGGATGCTTTAGGTTGGTATTCTAGGACACTTCTTACTTGACCCATGTTTTCATTTCAGTCAAAAGAGTTTGAACAAAACAAAAAGGATTTTTACCTTTTTTACAAAAATTTGGACCCTTGGCTTTCATCGCACTGAAAGTGCCATTTCCCATAGAGAATAATCTAGTTCGAGTCTCCCTCCGTATCTGTGTTGTGAGGACAACAAGTGACTCTCCCAATTTTCTCTCACACAAACCAGTTAAGCAAAGTACCGTAATAGCATGGCATCTCAGGGTAATCCTTACTCAGCCCATTCACTATCCAGTTTAATCGATCGAGTGTGCGATCAGAAATTGGTTCAGAACACTGATTGTACCTTTTCTCGTGAAAGACTCTACCACATTGTTTACATGCACCAAACCTTTTGGCATGACAACGTTTAGCAAAAGTTCTTCTGCCACAGAGGGGTTTCTTTTTCTCTTCTCAGATCTCATTCTTTCTTACCAGTCTTGTTTTTTATATGATCACAGTATGCACATCAGATGAAAAAGTGTGTAAAACTCCTACACTAAACCAAAAAATTTAACATCCATGCTTTCTACTTTTTAAGACTCACTATTGGTTATTTAACGTTTGCCAGTCACAAAGACAAGCAAAGCTGACTCACAGACACCATCATTAATTTGTACAAAATACAAGGTAAGGTACACAATATGATCAGAAACAGCCACAACAACGAAGAATTTTACGGGAACAGCAACAACAACAACAAAAACAAAAATTTTACAAGTACAAAATATGAACTCTTCTCTCCCCCAAACCTAAACTGAACATTGTCCCCAATGTTTCAAATTTTCTGATACGTTGAGCTTGGAGATGAGGTTGAAATGTAGAGATATGTTCATTTGCCGAAAACCTACAAGCAAAATACACAAATTAATCATCTCTCCGTAGATCTGGGTTTTTGCTAGCATGGAAACCCTTGATTTTGAGTGCAGACAGAAGAAAAATAGCTCTGTACAAATAGAGTAAACACATGCAGATCATTAAACAAAGGACTAGGTCTTCATGTAATATGGTCATGGAACTGTTGGGAGTTGGGTCGTGTTTACAGAGGATTGCTAATAGCGAAGAAGAAGAAGAAAAAGAAGCATAAAAGAGAAAAGGGAAAGGGACAGAAGGGCATGGTAATAGAGGAAAAGGGGATGGGGAAAAAGAGAAAAAGGGGGGATGCCTTATAAAGGCGTTTGCTCGGGTCAATTTTTATCGGGTTTTTCCTGACCCGACTCCTTTTTGTGTCGACAGGTGCAATTCTCGAAGGGATTTGTGGGTCCATTAAAAGAATAGTTTCCACATTTTTAACAAAATCCTCCAAGAAACAGTAAAGATATTACCATTAAGGTATTAACAGTAAATGTATTACCATTCGAGGGATTTTCCACTTCTATTGCTCCATGTCCAAACACCTTTTTAACAATGTAAGGCCCTGTCCATCTTGATTTTAACTTACCATGGAACAGGCGGAGTCTTGAATTAAACAATAGGAAATTTTGAAAAGGTTCAAAACACTTCCGCATTATGTTTTTGTCATGAAAAATTTTCATCATGGATTTCACAATCTTAGCATTCTCATATGCTTCATTTCTCAACTCCTCCAGTTCATTAATTTGTAGTTTCCTTGAAAGTCCAGCTTTGTCCAGGTCAAAGTTCATTGCTTTAATGGCCCAGTATTCTTTATGCTCCAATTCCATAGGTAGGTGACAAGGCTTTCTATACACTAATCGATAGGGAGACATGCCCAAAATTATTTTAAAAGTAGTGCGATACACCCAAAGTGCATCAGTTCGTCTTGACGACCAATCTTTGCAATCTGGATTTACCATTTTGTCCAAAATTAATTTGATCTACAGATTAGCCAATTCAGCCTGTCCACTAGTGTGTGGATGATAAGGGGTTGTAATTTAGTAAAGAATCAAATATTTTTCATCAAATTCCAGAAAGGGATATTACAAAAATGAGCACCCCCATCACTTTTGATTGATTTTGGAATTCCAAACTAGGACAAATGTTTTCTTTCAAAAATTTGATCACCGTTTGGTGATCATTATTCCGGTATGGAATTGCCACAACCAATTTAGATACACAGTGATGAGCGCATAATATTGCATATTTGACGGCCTCATTACATAAATTTTAACTCAACTTTTGCATCTAAGTACATAGTGTAAAACCCGAGAAAATTTGAACTTTTTCTGATAAAGGGAAAATTAGTAAATTGCCACTATTATGTGGGTTTAAAATGCATATTTCTAAAGAGCTCGAAAGGGGCAACGAACTTTACCATTGGATTCGTATCGGAAAATTTAGTTACCTCGTCAATTTTTGTCGAATTTTGAGATAGTTGGATTTTACACATTTTTCGAGACAATTGAGTGACGAATGAACTTTTAAAGGTCCCCAAAAATAGAAATTATAAAATTTCCTTACAATTGAATAAAATTTCAAATAAAATTAATTTAAACTGAAACTAAAATTTAATTAAGTCGTTTCGGGTTAAAAACGGACTCGAAAGTGATAAACATGCGGGGCAATGTGGACTGCGCAATTAAATAGTATAAATAGGGTGAAATATCTAAAAAATCATATATTTCCTCACCCTTGTTCAGCACACCACACGTTGGAAGAGAGAAAAGAGAGAGAAGAGAGAAAATTATTTTTCTAGACTTCTTCTTTCGATATAAGAAGTTCCGTCGGTCTGAATTGCTTGCTCCAAGAATTAAAGTTGGTCTACGCGATGAGGGCTACGCGTATGTACCAAGAACGAAGAGTTTTACGTAAGATCCAAGAGGAGGATTTTGGGGGCTAGAAGGGTGTCTTGAGGCTTCTACTCTTCTATTTATTCTCCATGAGGTAGGGGTTTTCCTACTTTAGTCCATTTCCTACCTAAAATGTTATATGTAATGTGTAGGTTATGAGAATGTATGTAGGTCACTTACCTATGAATATGAAATAGAGGAAATGAGTGTACAAAAGGAGTATTGAAATGGGTTAGAATAGACTTTCCTAACTTGAGATTGGGTGTGGTAATTACTTGATTGGTAATTCCATGGAAAAGTGATTTTTATGGGCATGTTTTATGTTTAAATGATATGCCTTGTAAATGATGTGGGAAAGGTTGTGACTTGATGGTATTTTGCATAAAATGCCTAAGTGGAACTTCAGTTGTTATACCATGGATTATGTGTAACAAGCTTGTGAATTGTTGATATTGGTGATTATATGCATGTGATATAAATTATCATGACACATGTTGAAATGTGTGGTTAAATTCAGCTCATTGGCATTCATTACATTGAGCATGACATTGGTGTTGCAATGGTTCATTACATTGCATGGGTATGAAAACATCACATTCAAGGGCTTAGGCATGAGTGTGGGTGTATGTTGTAAATGGTTGGATCAAGCACCATACTTGGTGTTTTGATGGGTGCTCGGGAAAGTAGGGTTGAATATCCTACTGAGTCACACGGTTGCATACATGAAAAACTTTTGTCGGTTATAACAAGAAGGGATAGATCCCCCCTCGGGTGCAAGGCCCGACTACTGGTTTATACACTTCCTATAGTGGAAGTCCAAAAAAGTGTATCGGTGTATGGAGCCGGCGGTGCAACACCAAAAGTCCACTACCCAAATAAAGACACATGGTTTTGGTTGTACAAATGATTCATTTGATGGGAAACATCTAGAAATAAATTGGTTTTTATGGATACATGCGTCTTGTTTCAAAATGATGTTTAGATGTACGTCAATAAAGATATAGGTTTTACACTTGCATTGCATAGTGTGGTGAGAGCCGGTGAAGGTCTGGGTTGACGTGTGTGAGGGAATATCATTCCATTCATGGCATGTCATGGTAGATTCCAACATGAAACATGTATATTCTTGATTGGAATGATTGAATGACTGTGAATGTCGTATATGAACATGGCACCTGCACTTAGGTTGGGAAGTAGCCTCTGTAGGAAATTTTCTGCTCGGTGTTGGCTCACCCTATATGGAAAAAATTTTAGGTGCGGGGTTCATACTAGGAGAGGGCTCGCACTCGGGGACTCGAGGTTGAAGAAAAGCCGATTTGTGGCTTCTGGAGACAAGTTTTTGTAAAACTTTGGTTAAATGCCGTTTTGGACATGTAAATTTATGGAAATGCTTGTAATAGAACTTGTTTGAATCATGTGTATTGTAGAAAACTTCATTATACATGTTTGGAATGAATTTGGAAAGGTTTTGGATGAATTGGAAATGAAAATCTGATGAAGCATAAAATTCTAGGCAAAACCTTCTAGAAGGCCACAACAACCTTCCAGAAGGTTAAAAGCAAACTTTTGGTCCAGCAGGCAAAACCTTTTGGAAGGTTAAAGAAAAATTTCCGAAAGTTTAATGTAAATTGTTATCTAGTAGACAAACATTTCGGAAGGTCTATAAAACATTTAGGAAGAACTTTTCCAGTGAGTAAAACCTTCTAAAAGGTTTTCCAAAAGTCTGAAATTTTCAAAAAGCATTGTCATGCTTTTTGGCTTTCAGTCCTTTGGCTCCAATGATGTAAATGGATCTTAACTGAGATACATTGAGGTACATTGAACCACGATGGGATTAAATGGAAAAAATAATCACCGATTGTCGTGTGGGTTGTAATCTCGGTTACACGAATGTGATAAATGTGATGTCGGGTTATGAGACAATCATGAGTATTTTCGCGGGTTGACAGGAGGTTAACGAGACCCCCAGTTTTAGGTGAGTCACACTTAGAGTTAGATGGAATTATGAATAATGTTGAGTTCTCAATGTTGCAGGTAATTATAGCTTAAATGATGGATTTTAGAACCTTGCAACTAAGTGTGGAGGATTGGTGAAGAGATGGACACATTACATGAGGATTTGGAGGCTTAAAAGTGAAAGAAATCAAGGAGGTATTGGTGTTTGGTAACATAGGCATCAGCAGCCACACCACTTTGGAGCAGTACCTCAGTTTTCCTCCTTTGTGACCTTGTTCCCCATCGAATCTGAAAAAGTTCAAAACATGGTAGTTGTAGATCTGGATGTCTTTTGTATTGTGTCAAAATTTCAGCTCAGTCGGACTGTGGGATAAAAAGTTATGATAATTTTACGAAAGCTGGTTTGGAGCAGAAGTGTACCGGTACGCGTACCGGTACCCCGAACTCCAATAGCCTCAACGTACCAGTACGCATACTAGTACACTCTGCTGAAATAGCCCAGAACACCTATTTTTCATGCTCCACTTGCTTGGGGGTCCCACCATTGATTCTCCCAGTTACCCCTTGACGAGAGGCCTTTCACACAGCTAGAGGGACTCACCATGGACGAAATTGCAAGTCTAACACCCCATATATTTAGCATTCAACAAGACATTGGGGGTGGCTACCTAAGCTTAGAAGTAGTTCAAGGAAGAAGATGATGAATAGGGCTAGAGAGATAAAATTGATGTTTTTGCATTTTCTTCACCCATTTCATTGCAGTAAGTTGTAGTTCTCTTGTAATCTTTATTTCTTGCATTGTAATCTCTTTTGATTCTAGTGTAATAAAGTTTAATTCAATGTTCTTGCCTTTCCATAATCTTTGCTAGGTTTAAATTTCTTCTCTGCAACTTTTCCATTTTAGTGTTAAATGAACTTCTCTTTGTAGTGTACCATTTCATAGCATTAATACAAGTTCTAAATTTCATTTTCATCTCATTTTCATTTCCATTTCAACACTATGTCTCTTTACATCATGTATGTCTTTCCCTTTACAATGAGTAGCTAGATTTTAAGTTGGATAATTCAAGGGATAACTCCTCTTAGGAACGCCAAATCAATTCACTTTCTTTCTTCCTCTCAGAGTATGATGGTTCGGTTTGACTGGATTGGGGTGAGGATATAGTTGTGAGTTCTTGACATACCAAAGGCATTGTCACGGGGTATGCTTTAATCCATACCTCCATTTTAGCCTCGAGCTTTGCACGAATCAATCGTTCATCTAAGCTCTATTCAAGGAAGACTTCGAGTTGATTTGGGATTTCCATTAGAGTGAACCTTTTGGATTAGCCAACGCTTGTTTCCCATTTCATTTTCATCAAAAACACAACCCACAAAACACACTCAAAACATTTTACACTTTTTATTTTCACAAAATCACCTTCACACACTTGAACTTTCCTTCCCCGAGGAGACGACATTGGAATACTTTTTCAAGTAAAACAACGACACACAAAAGACTCCTTGCACTTTTGTTCACATATGCATTTCATTCCACACACATATTTTGTTTATTTCATTCCATTCCAACAATCATTCCGTTGCCCCATCTCTTGCATCATTCCGAGGGATAGTGACACTCCCTCATCCACATAAGCCATAGACACATTGAGGGATGATGTTTAGAGGTTAGGAACAACAACGGAAAACTATTAAGCATTTTTGGCTCCATTGCCGGGGAAGGTTAAGCGTCGAGTTCAAAGGTGATTTTGGGAATGCATAGATAAGTCTCGTGATTTTCATCACGGGCCAAGGTATGTTGTCTCCTTTTGTACATAGTTTGTAAATAGCTTGTGGTTTATGTAATGTCTTATAATTTTTATGATAATGTATTAAATGCCCCATATTATGAAAATGTGTGTAAGATTTCTGATGAGTATGGGCACATCACTAGTGAGTGCCCAATAAATGCCCCTTATTTTGAAACTGTTTGCGAGATTTGTGGTGACTATGGACACATCACTAGTGAGGGCCAATAAATGCCCCTTGTTTTGAAAACGTTTGCGAGATTTGTGGTGAGTATAGACACATGACTAGTGAGATTTGCATGCAAATGTTCAAATTTAAATTTTGGCCTCCGAAAATTTTTACCCTTACCACTATGTTACACTGAGTTATCCGAGTTATGGTTGGCAGAACGAACCTTATAATTTTTCATCCAATCTCACACCACCAAATGAATTTTGCCACTATCCAAC
This sequence comes from Ilex paraguariensis, assembly GCA_963454935.2. NCBI lineage: Eukaryota > Viridiplantae > Streptophyta > Magnoliopsida > Aquifoliales > Aquifoliaceae > Ilex > Ilex paraguariensis. Next base: position 2,972,523 of record CAUOFW020000836.1, read on the forward strand.
ATATGGAAACTCAACCGAAGAAGAATTGGAAAATATTTTGTGCAATACCAAATGCAATTCAATGCCCAAATAACCCAACAACTTTATGAAATTAGAGATGGACTTAATACATTGACTAGTGCTATAATTTATGTGCATGAAGAACAACATCTTGTGCATAGTCAATGTACTGAGGATGTTGATGTTGAATCTCCCACCACTCTAGATTATGAAAAATTTGATGAAGTTACTATTTCACATTAGACTAATGAGCCCAGAGTCATTTTGCCATCTTTGAGTGGTATTGAGATTCACATTTCTCAACTTAGGGGGGGCATTGAAATGGAGTTAAGGGTAGAGACTTTTAAGGAGAAATTGTATACTCCATTGTGGGAATTGCATAAACTTACCTACACATCTATTTGGTTGAGCATTTTGAATCATTATCGTTGCTATGTTTGGATAGATGGGTTAGGAAGGGCATTTACACAACAAAAAAAGTTTAAAATAAAAAAATCAATGGGCGCCAGGTAATATCCGAATTGAAGCTGGATTGACATGTGCCCTTGTTGTTTTGTTTCCATGTATATAGTAGTTAGATTTGTTTTATTGTATATTTTTATTTTCATAAAATTGTAGTGTAGATTTTAGAATGAAGGTTGTTTATCACTTCCGAATTTGGACTCATTGCACTTTGAGTATCATCATAGAAAATCTCATTCAATATCATGTGCGAGTTTAAGTTAGGGGGTGTAAACAAAACTTTTTTGTTTTCCCTTTAACGTGTAAAAAAAAAAGAGGGTATCTCATTTCCTATATTACTTTCATTTTTCTCCTTGCATGATTCCTTGTGCATTGAGGATAATGCATGGTTCAAGTTAGGGGGTGAGGTGCACCATTTACATTTTTCACCATTTTTTGAATAGAATAATGGGAAATGTGAACAATTTTGTAAATTTTGGACAATTTTTGTGAAAAATATCCAATATTGAACTAAATTCCCCTACCCTAATTGTTATGGGATTTGTGATAATTTGATCTTCATTTTGAACTTTGAATACATGAACACATTATAGCAGTTTATCCTATTGCTAAGAGTATCACTTACTTGTTTGTTTTTGAACTGAACCATAAGTGCACCATGAACTTGTAATTTTGACAATTTACGGATTAAGTTCACATTTAGTGCTTGACATGAATAGTGGAGATGAGTAAGAACCCATGTGAGTTTTAATGTCAATCCTTGTTTGGAGGGAACTTACATTTACTCAAGGAATAATTTTTAAAATTCAAAATTTGTTCAATAATCTCATTATGCTTGTTTTGGTTAGGTGCATTTGGGTAGTTGATTGACTTTGTCTTGAAATATAATGTGCTTTCCCATGCTTATTTGGAAATGATCTTAGGCCATCCTTGAAATGCTTTGAGCCTTAGTTTTTTTTTTGTTTTTGTGAAATTATATCCCTAGTGCCATGTTCGAGCCTTATTTGAAATTTGTTTCTATGCCACACATTTAACCAAGCCAATGCAAAATGATATAAATCTACCTCACCTTGGTTGTTCCTAGAGCTAACTGTGAATGATCATAAAAGAGAAGGAAGTATGGCAGAAACTCAACAAAAATGATGAATGAAGTTGAATTCAAAGAGTTAAAAAAAAAACAAAAAACAAAAATTCTAATAAAAGGAGAAAAAGGGGTGAAAAGAAGAAAATAGGGACAAAACAAAAAGGAAAATGTTAAGGAAAACAGAGAAAAAGAAATAAAGAGTGAAGTGATGGTGTTGACTGAAAATCCCATAGTAAGGGAGATCTTTTTGAAATAAAGGTCATTCACTCAGAACAACCCTTTTTGTAATCCTATATCCTTTGTTCATTTACCTAGATATCACCCCAAGGCCTCATTACAACCTATGAAAGTCCTAAATGATCTAGAGAAGCATGGGGGGTGCATACTTGTAAAGAAAAAAGAGAAGTTCACTTTGCTATCTAATGCTCTAGCATTCCTTTCATGAGATTATGCCAAGGTTGTTTCATTGTCATGCATCTGCTTCATTTTTGGATTGCATGTGAGCATACTTCGGCTTGTGCATAATATTCTATCTCACATATACACATGGAGAGCATGCAAGGGATAATCATAGTGTGATTCATTGTTGAGAGAAACCCTTGGTGAGTTTTTGCATCAAAGCTGAATTTGGATAGCTAAGTGAATGTGGATTCCGTTGAGTAAATGCTTAAATTACATGTTCATTTCACACACACACGAGTTTTGAAAGGAAATGTGTAGGTGTATACTCTAGAATAACATTTAAAACTATGATGTGTTTCATGTGTGACTAGTTCGGGTCTGTTGAATGAAGGTATTGATGACATCCCAGTGCTAGTTAAGATAAGGGAATGAGCTTTATACATTAGATACTAGGAAAAGAAGTTTGTAGCTACCTTCACTGGAAACCTTCACAAGACAAATCTTGTTCACTAGGGATCACCTAGGGGTTGAAAGGCTTGTTGCATATGCTAAATGCAATTGCGAAATTAGTATAGGTTTATATTTCTTTACTTAGTTTTTACATTTTGTTTGCTAGGGACTAGCAAAGCTAGAGTTAGGGGGTGTGATGAGAGCATAATATTGCATATTTGACGGCCTCATTATATGAATTTTAACTCAACTTTTACATCTAAGTACTTAGAGTTAGCCGAAATTATGAATAATGTTGAATTCTCGATGTTGCATGTAATTATAGCTTAAATGATGGATTTTAAAACCTTACAACTAAGTGTGGAGGAGTGGTGAAGCGATGGACACATTACATGAGGATTTGGAGGCTTAAAAGTGAAAGAAATCAAGGAGGTATTGGTCTTTGGTAACATAGGCATCAGCAGCCATACCATTTTGTAGTAGTACCTCGATTTTCCTCTTTTTTGACCTTGATCCCCTTCGAATCTAAAAAGGTTCAAAACCCAAAGGTTGTAGATATGGATGTCTTATGTATGGTGTCAAAATTTCAGCTGAATCGGACTGTTGGATCGAAAGTGATGACGATTCTATAAAACTTGGTCTGGAGCAGAAGTGTACCAGTATGCGTACCGGTACCTCGAACTCCTATAGCCTCAGTGTACCGGTATGCATACCGGTACACTCTGCTAAAACAACCCAGAACACCTGTTTTCATGCTCCACTTGCTTGGGCATCCCACCATTGATTCTCCCACTCACCCCTTGACTTCCATTACACATTTACATGCCTCCTACACCCTTATTGAAGAGTTTGGAGGCTTGGCATTCAATGAGGAGAGAGAGAAGGGGTGAAGCCTGGGAGTGCAGGCTAAGCCTGTGCTTGCCTGCATTGCCGATCCATTCAACCCCCTATTGATGGGAGGCCTTTCACACAGCTAGAGGGACCTACCATTGACAAAATTGCAAGGCTAACACTCCATATATTCAGCATTCAACAAGACATTGGGGGTGGCTACCTAAGTTTAGGAGTAGTTCAAGGAAGAAGATTATGAGTATTGCAAGATAGATAAAATTGATGTTTGTTGCATTTTCTTCACCCATTTCATTGCAGTAAGTTGTAGTTCTATTGTAATCTTTATTCCTTGCATTGTAATCTCTTTTAATTCTAGTGTGATCAAGTTTAATTCAATGTTCTTGCCTTTCCATAATCTTTGCTAGGTTTAAATTTCTTCTCTATAACTTTTCCATTCTAGTGTTAAACGAACTTCTCTTTGTAGTTTACCATTTCCTAGCATTAACACAAGTTCTAATTTTCATTTTCATCTCATTTTCATTTCCGTTTCAATACTATGTCTCTTTACATCATGTATGTCTTTCCTTTTATGATGAGTAGCTAGACTTTAAGTTGGCTAATTCAAGAGATAACTCCTCTTGGGAACGCCAAGTCAATTCACTTTATTTCCTCCTCTTAGAGTACGATGGTTCGGTTTGACTGGGTTGGGGTGAGGACATGGTTGTGAGTTCTTGATACACCGTAGGCATTGTCACGGGTTATGCTTGAATCCTCACCTTCATTTTAGTCCCGAGTTTTCCACGAATCAATCGTTCATCTAAGCTCTATTCGAGGAAGACTTCGAGTTGATTTGGGATTCCCATTGGAGAGAACCTTTTGGATTAGCCAACACTTGTTTCCCATTTCATTTTCATCAAAAACACAACCCACAAAACACAACTCAAAACATTTTACACTTTTTATTTCCACAAAATCACCTTCACACACTTGAACTTTCCTTCCCTGAGGAGACAACCTTGGAATACTTTTCCAGGTAAAACAATGACACACAAAAGACTCATTGCACTTGGGGAGCACTTTTGTTCACATACACATTTCATTCCATGCACATATTTTGTTCATTTCATTCCATTCCATCCACCATTCCGTTGCCCCATTTCTTGCATAATTCCGAGGGAGAGTGACACTCCCTTATACACATAAGCTATAGACACATTGAGGGATGATGTTTAGAGGTTAGGAACAACAATGGAAACTATCAAGCACATAGTCTATGGCTACCAGGATGTATAGATAACCAAATGAAGGGGGAATGGTCCCATAAAATCAATGCCCCAACAGTCAAAAAATTCAATCACAAGAATCGGGTTTAAGGGCATTATGTTTCTTTTTTGAAATGCTTCCCAACCTTTGGAATCTATCGCAAATTAAACAAAAGGCATGGACATCTTTGAAAAGTGTGGGCCAAAAAAATGCACACTGCAAGATTTTTGCAGTAGTTTTTATTGAGGAGAAGTGGCCACCTCATGCTTCAGAATGACAAAAGGTTATTACCTGTCTGCTTTTTTGAGTGGAGATGTAACATCTTATGATATGATCCTTACAATACTTAAATACCTACAGATCTTCCCAAAATAAGTTACGAACCTCCCTCAATTTTTTTTTTGTTCATGGGGGAGAAGGACAGAGGGAGTGTTCTTGTAGCATTGAAATTAGCAATATCAACATAGCATGGGGTCTCATCAATTATGAACAGTTGTTCATTGAGGAATTTTCCATCGATTGGTAGTCCATCCTTGTGAAATTCATAAGTTAACCTGGACAGATGGTCCGCCACCACATTCTCAACAGCCTTTTTGTCCTTAATGACTACGTCAAACTCTTGGAGTAAGAGTATCCATCTTAAAAGCCTAGGCTTGACATCCTTCTTTGTGAGCAAAAATTTTAATGTTGCATGGTCAGTGAACAGAGTAACAGAAGAACCGACAAGATAAGGGCAAAATTTTTTGAAAGCAAAAACTACCGCAAACAATTCTCTTTCAGTTATTGAATAATTCATTTGAGCATCATTCAAAGTTTTACTTGCATAATAAATGACATGTGGTTTTTTATCTTTTCTTTGTCCCAATATAGCACGTACAACATTATCACTTGCATCACATATTAGTTCAAAGGGCCGAGTCTAGTAAGGGGGGCTGCATTATTGGGGCAGAAATTAACATGCGTTTAAGCATATCAAAAGTTTGCTGGCACAATTTACTCCAATCAAAGATTTCATCTTGACTTAGGAGATAACACATGATTTTTGCTATGGTACTAAAATCTTTTATGAATCTCCTATAAAATCCTACATGTCCTAAGAATGATTGCACATCCGTTATAGTCTTGGGAGAAGGCAAATTCCCAATCTGATTTATTTTTGCCTTGTCAACTTTCATGCCCTCATATGACACAATGTGACCTAAGACAATGACTTGTGTTACCATGAAATTGCATTTCTCCCAATTAAGCACCGGATTGGCTTCTTGACATCTTATCAGCATCTTTTGTACATTGGCCAGACACAAATCAAATGAGTCACCATAGACAGAGAAGTCATCCATGAATACTTCCAAAAATTTATCGACCATGTCACTAAACAAATTCAGCATGCATCTTTGGAATGTTGCATGAGCGTTACAAAGTCCAAATGACATCTTTTTTAATGCAAATGTGCCAAAAGGGCATGTGAATGTGGTTTGCTATTGATCATTGAGTGCTATCTCAATTTGATTGTACTCGAAATACCCATCTAGGAAACAGTAAAATTAATGGCCTGCAATTCTCTCTAGAACTTGGTCAAGAAAGGGAAGAGGAAAATGGTCTTTCCTAGACACCAAATTGAGTTTTCGATAGTCAATACACATCCGCTATCCTCTGACGACTGTAGTTGGTGCTAGTTCATTGGCTTCATTCTTGACCATTATGACCGTAAATTTTTTTAGGCACAACTTGGATTGGATTAACTCATTTGCTATCAGAGATGGGAAAGATTATCCCTGCATTTAAGAGTTTAAGCACTTCCATTTTCACAACTTCCTTCATGTGAGGGTTTAATGAGAGGGTTTTGAATCCTCTTCCATGTATATGGCATGATTGCAAATCAACAAGCTTTTACCTTTCAAGTCAATGATGGTCCACCCAATGGTGCATTTGTGGCTTTTAACAATTTCGACCAGTTTAGACTATTGCAAGTCTATGAGCTTATATGAAATTACCAGTAGGTATGACTAGTTCCCTCCTAAGAATGCATATTTGAGGTTGGATGGGAGAGGTTTCAATTCAGGCTTTGGTGGCTTAACAATTGATGAGAGTGGCTTTGTGCCACTTGGTGAAAGTTCCTCGAATTTGGGGGTCCATGTATCAACATAATGAATCAGACATTCTTTGGATCATCATCTGTTGTCTCAGATGTAATAGATTCTGACAAAGAGGATTCAGTGGAATTTTTACAGAATGTGTTATTCAGATGGTCCTGAACCAACAACTCAATGGAATTTGTTTCTCTCTCTTCTTTGTCTTCTCCTGGGTGTTTTGCAACATTGAAAATATTTTGCTCAAGAGTCATATTCCCATAGGTTAATTTCAGGACCCCATTCCTATAATTCATTAGTGCATTTGAAGTTGCTAGGAAAGGTCGACCAAGAATTACGAGAATTGGGTTCTCTGAATGCTTTGCTGGCTGAGTATCTAGGATGATGAAGTCAATAGGGAATACAAAGTTGTCCACTTGGACAAGTACATCTTCCACAATACCCCTAGGGAATTTGACAGATCTGTCTGCCAACTAAAGTGTGACACTTGTGGGTTTGAGTTCTCCCAGACCTAACTGCTGGCAAATGGAAAAAGGGAGCAAGTTGACAGTAGCTCCTAGGTCTAATAGTGCTTGTTATATTCTGAAATTTCTAATGACACACCACCAAGTCGGATACCCTAGATCTTTATATTTTGGAGGGGTTTTGTGTTGGAGCAAGGCACTTGCATGTACTATCAAGAAGGCTCTTTTTTGAACATTCTGGCTTCTTTTGACTGTGCACAAGTATTTCAGAAACATGGCATAAGATGGAACCAATTTGATTGCATCCAAAAGTGGGATGTTGATTTTTACTTGCTTAAAAAGCTTGTCAATTTCAGGCTGATTATTCAATTTTTGTGCAGTTTTGAGTCTATGAGGAAAAGGAGCAGGAATAAAACATGAGGGTTCTTCTTCCCTTGATGGCTCTGGTTCTTGTTTAATCATGGGCTCGGGTTCCTCTTCTCTCATACATTCAGGCTCAATTGGTTCAGTCTCGATTGGTGAATTGACTTGGATTGACTTAGGTTTTGGCTTTGGAAGTAGCATGTCTTTGATAGTCTTGTCAATCATCTTGCCACTTCTTATTGTAACAACTTGGGCATAGGCTTCTAGAGTTTCCATGATAGCGGGATTTTTCACCTGAAATTGGCCTTGTGATGGTTTTGGTTAGGCAGGAAACTTGCCCTTCTCATATGTGGCCATGGATTGGGTCAATTTTTGGATGTGGCTTTTAAGATCCTCAAAAGATTGAGTGGTCTGGGTTTTGAAATCAGTTAAAGCCTGGGTGGAACTATTGTTGTAGTTCATTTGGTTATTCATGAACTGATTCAGTGTGCCCTCAAGGCTCCTCTTTTGTGGTGGTTGGTACGGTTGATATGTAGGAGGTCCTTGAGGTGGTGGGTGTGAACCTTGTTGTTGATTCATGGGAGTTGATTGTGTGTTTCCCCAATTGAAGTTCAGATGGTTCTGCCACCCTGGATTGTATGTTTCAAAGTATGGGTTGGAGTAAGGCTTGTTGAAGTTAGAAATGACATTTGTTTGTTCCAACAAGACTTCCTTGAATGCCGAAATGGTTGGACACTCCCTAGTAGGGTGTCTTGTCGGTGCACATATCCCACACACTTATTATGTGAGAGGGCCGACATTAACTTGATGAACCTTTTTAATCTCTAAAGTTTCAAGCTTTCGAGACATGGTGGACATTTTTTCTCTTAAGTCATCCTCATCTTTCAAGACATACTTACCCCCCTTGGGAAGTGGATGGTTTGGCTTCAACACTTGTAAGGGAGGTTGAGTCCCACATTCAAGAACTGTCAGATATGGTGTCAAAAAAATTGAATGCCTCCTCTCGACTCTTACTCATAAACTGTCCTTGAGCCATCATTTCGACAAATTGATGTAGTCTAGTGGGCAAGGAGTCACAGAAAAATTCTACCAAAGTCCAATTCTCAAAAGCATGGTGTGGACAGGACTGGAATAGATCCTTGAATCTCTCCTAACTTTGGTAAAATGTTTCTCCCTCTTTGACCAAAAAATTCATGATTTTCATTTTCAGTGCATTAGTGCGATGTAGAGGGAAAAAATTTCTAAAAAATTCATTTTGTAGTGCCCGCCAGTCAGGTATTAAAAGAGCTTTTAGAGAATTTAGCCATTGTTTAGCTTTATCCTTTAGAGAGAATGAAAAAAGTTTAATTTTAGCTAGCTCAGGATTATCTTGAAAAGTTCCACATACTTCCTCAAATTCTTTTATGTGCAGATATGGGTTTTATGTTTCGAGTCCATGGAATTGAGGGAGTAGTTGAATTGTCCCCGTCTGAACAATAAACAGGGGTGCATCTTCAGGAAAAATAAAACAAGAGGGGACACTATTTCTTGTGGGATTTAAGTAATCCGGGAGAGTTCAAATGTTAGGCACTTCCCCCTCTCACAGAAATTTCTCCTAGTCTCTCATCATTTGTCATTTTACATTCACGAGAGTCTACTACTGATCTAGGTGAAAGTGGTTCCGGTTGATTCACAGATCCAAAAGATTCTGTCAGCGATAGTGAGGAGCATTCTCAGACATAAAATTAGTTAAAACAACTTTATACACAGTGAAGCAAATGTATACACAAAAAGTGAGGTCTTTTTACTTTTTACCATAAAACACCATTTATGGTTCTCCGACAACGGCACCAAACACTTCACTTGATCTAAAATGTGTACACCCAAGTGCAGACGGTCAAGCTGTAGTAATAATCTGGTTACGTTCGGAGTCGAATCCACAGGTAACTATGATTGGTGTTCTGAAGTAAGCAGTGGAAGAGACCAAGTAATTGAAAACCTTGAGAGTTTGAAGTTATGAGATTTCTTTGAAATAGAACAGAAGATTCTTTCCAAGGGTTTTCTAGACAAAATATAAGATAAATTCAAAATGTAAAACAGTCACCCTTTAGCTTGAGGATCAGAACACGTAGTTGATCATTTGGTTTATCATACTTGTGCTTTATAACTCAATTAACTCCCATGTCAATAACAAGTTAATCGGAAGATAAAGATGGACGATCATAATTAAGCACATGATCCCGATGCCTTTCTAGAAGTTTACAAGAATTATCTGTACCGAGATTTAACCCGTCTACAAACAAGCAAGTGTTTCTACAAGGCATCCAACCATTGCATTAATGTTCCATTCTTTAGATAAAGCACAATAATGGTGAAGATTGAAATGTTGTCATGCAGATCTAGCTGGGGTACTTACCTTGAACAAGCGGGTCTTTCCATAAAAGAGTCATCCGTGACATAGAAAGAACTCATAGTTATACAAAGTACCTTAGTTTTGCTAGATGCATTCAATCATTCAATAAGTGAAATATAAAGCATTAAAGCATAAAGCAAATGCACAAATATAACTTCCAGATAATCCATACATGTTTATCACCTCTTACTAAAGAGTGAATGGGGAGCTACTCACTCTTCATGGCTTGGGTAAAGCTAGAAAAGTGAGTGATACTCATCCCTCAAAGTAGATAACTTACAAGGTAAAGTACAATAAGCGAAGAGCCAATCTTCACCAAAGAATAAGTGAATCACATTCCACCCTTCATGGCTTTGGGAAACTCTAGAAAAGTGGAAGAGTTTCACTCCTCCAAGGAAGAAGGAAGCTCAAGCAATGGAAGTGAAAGACATGAACAATGAAAGTAAAAGAAAGCTAGTCACTTTTGGAGGGTTGCTTCCTCAACCAACAAGTGGAGGGTTGCTTCTTCAACCAAGAGATGGAGGGTTGCTTCCTCAACCAAGAAATGAACTGACTCTCTTGATACAAGTAAATATAACATGCATCTAAAATTAATCAAAATGAGTGGGAGTCTAAACCTCTATACAAACTCCTTACTAGTTCTTGGTGTAGTGTACACCTACTAACCAAACTCTAGCTCCCTACTTTACAAGAGAAAAAAATTGCACCCTGAAGCTCCCCTAATGGGAGTATTTATAGGCAAGGAAGGGCAGGGGGAAGATAAGAGAGGATGAATAATGTATGCCGTCCAATCTAAGTGAAAACCAACTACTCTGTAGGCAGTTTGTGGAGGACGTTCGAACGTTGTTTATGTTTTGGCTTTATAGACATTCGAACGTGGTCTGACGTTCGAACGTGTCTTCTATCTTTGCTTTTGGGGCGTTCGAACACCAGATGGGGTTTGACCATATCACTCAAGAGGTCTATGCTCTTCTGTTGAAACCCACTTCCACACTTCATGTAGAGCATGGCATTTTGCACTCATCACTCTAGTCTTCAATCAAATCAAGTGGATGTTCAAACATGAGTTGGCGTTCGAACTTGGTACTCAAGTACCTCAGAGTCTTCTCTCTTGGCTGCAACACACCATCTTTTAGTAGTCTTCCCTTCAAGTGGATGTTCGAACGTTACTTGGCGTTCAAACATGCTACTCAAGTACCTCAGAGTCTTCTCTCTTGGTTGCAACACGCCATTTTTTAGTAGTCTGGGCTTCGAGTGGATGTTTGAACATTGATTGGTGTTCGAACGTGGTAGGCTTGGTTTAAGCTTTTCCAATTTTGCTCTAAAATATGCTAGTGTTGCATGAAAGTTTGATATTCATCACCTTTAGTCCCTTGTACAATTTATGGCCTGAAATGCCATCATTTAAACTGCATCAAAGTGTAATTAGTCTTAAAAGAGCATATTAATATGCTAATTTTAACTACTAATCAATAAGGATTTGACACGTCTTCAGTTTTTTGGTTATAACTTTTTACTTCGATATCCGATTGACTTGTTTTTTTTTGGGGGGGGGGGGTTGGAACGAAGACTTCAAGGGCTACAAAAGTGTATTTCATGAAATTTCATGAATCAGCCTCTAAATATGCAAAATTTAAGTTTAAAATTTGGACATATTTTGTACCCTCGCCCCAAAGGTTTTATGCATGAGATTTGACCTTACAAGACTTATTTTTGTAAAGGAATTCGTTCCAAGCCAACCTTATATCTTCTATCTTTGGATTTTTGTTTTTAGTATAAATACGGGTTCTTGTCTAAGAAGAGAGGATTATTCTTTGCGCATGTTTTTATTTTGATTGTAGCATGTCATGTCTGGCTAAAAGGTTTAGCTAGGGCTAGGGGAGGACCTCTCAATTAAGTACGGTAATGTTATTGATTTATGAACTTAATTGTATATGATATTTTGTTAATTTAACTTTTGATTTCTTAACAAATTTTTTGCTCTGTACAAATCTTTGAGTCAATGTGCCATGTACATTAATTGCTTGAATTTTTCTGTGAGTCAAATAACTGCTTATTCCATGCTTAAGTTGATTAACATTATTTCATAGAATAATATAATTGGAGGATTATTCAGGTTTCTGAATAAACTTTTGATTATAGACAAAGGTGTTCTCTTGGTTTTATTGCTAGAATTGATGACTTGAATCAACCTATATTTGATTCTTCTCTAGGTTTAAGAACTAAGTCTTTAATCATTATTGTATGGATTTGAGAAGGAGTGTCTGATGCTTTAGTATTTTCAATTATTGTTTAAAAACTAAATTTATTGTTTTCTAATTTGAAAATATCTACAACAATTTTGTCAAAGTAATTTTCTTTTATTTTTCTTTTTATTCTAAGTTTTCACAATTCCCTACGATTCAACATCGGACTTCCAAGTGTTATATTACTTTGCATAACCTGCACTTGGGTAATCAATTCTAAAGTTGTAGCATTATGTGTTATGTGAATAATATGCATGGTTAAATGTATACCAAAAAGGGACACTAGGGTTAGGGAACCTAACCTTAGGGGTCAGAAAAAGAAAAGGAACGAGATGGTTCAGGGTATAGATGTCTACTAGTACGTGGCACAAGCACTACTACTGAGACCTTAGGGTCACGGACATGTTAGAATTTGATGTCAACCTTGGGATAGATTGGTTGGTGGCACACCGACTCGTCATTGAATGTGATCAAGAGAGGGTCACTGCTTCTACAACGGAGGGTGTTTGTTTCTAGTTTTAGGGTAAAAATCATGATTCTCTACGCTAAGGTGTGTATGATTCCTGCTGACACGGGTAGTTGATGGGTTAGCTAGTGAGACTTACCTTAGAAGATGAAGTGAGACAAGAGTTGGGTCTACCCCGGATTGTTTGTGAGTATGAGGACGTTTTCCTAGATAAACTACTAGGATTACCTCCATATCAGGATGTAGACTTCACCATTGAGTTGTAGCCCGGTACATCGTCCATTTCTATGAATCCGTATAGAATGGCACCTGCAGAGTTACAAGGACTCATCAAAAAAATTACAAGAATTGATGGCAAAGGTTTCATTAGACCAAGTACCCCACCTTGGGGCACTATGGTGCTATTTTCCAAGAAGAAAGATAAGACCCTTCAATTATGTATAGATTATCGACAATTGAATCGGGTTACTATCAAGATTATATACCCTTTCTCGTGGATTGATGACTTGTTTGATCAATTAAGAGGGGCACGAATCTACTGCAATATAGATCTATGCACAGGTTAGCATCAGTTGAGGATTAGAGAGACAGATATCCCTAAGATGGCATTTAGGACACGGTATGGGCATTTCGAGTTCACTATGATACCTTTTGGATTGACGAATACCCTAGCAGCATTCATGGATCTCATGTATAGGGTGTTTCAACCCTACCTAGATCAATTTTCATAGTATTATTTGATGACATTTTAATCTACTCCAAGTCTGAGGAGGAGCATGGGTGTCACTTGAGGGTTGTTCTCTAGACCTTGAGGGACCATTAATTGTACGCTAAGTTTAGCAAGTATGAATTTTGGCAAACAGAAGTGAAATTTTTGGGACACCTAGTGTCGGCTTCAAGTGTGTCAGTTGACCTAGAGAAGGTTGAGGCAGTTATGAGTAGGGAGAGGCTGAAGTCAGTCTTCTAGATACGTAATTTCTTAGGATTGGTGAGGTATTATAGGAGGTTTATTGTGGACTTATCCCAACTAGCAGCACCAATGACTAGATTGACCCAAAAAGAGCTCAAGTTCGAGTGGAATGACACGTGTTAGAAGGCGTTCCAGGAGTTGAAGAGGAGGCTTACTTCAACTCCTACGCTTATAGTTCTGGAGAGGGGACAGTGATACACAATGTATAGTGATACCTCCAAGGATGAATTTGGATGTGTTTTGATGTATGGTTCTCAGCAATTAAAGAACCACGAGTAGAATTACCCCATGCACAATATGGAGTTTGCGACCATTATCTTTGCCTTGAACGATAGGCGTCACTATTTGTATGGTGAGCAGTTTGAGGTGTTTTCTTTCCACAAGAGTCTAAAGTACATTTTTACGTAGTCGGACCTCAAAATGAGACAAAGCATGTGGATAGAGTATTTGGAGGACTATAACTTCATTTTGCATTACCATCTAGGTAAGGTATGCAAAAACCTGGGAAAATTTAAACTTTTTAAGAAAAAGGGCAACATGGCAATTTACCACTTTAATACCGGTTTAAAATTAATATTTTTCTAGAGCTCCGATGATGCAACGTACCTCACCGTTGAATTCGTATCGCATAATCAAGCTATCATGCCAAATTTCGTTGAATTTTGAGATAGTCGAGTTTTGCACATTTTACAAGACAATTAAGTGACTAATGACCTCACAAAGGTCCCCAAAAAATGAAATTTATAAAATTTGCTTATAATTTGATAAAAGTTCAAATAAAATTAATTAGAACTAAAATCAGGAATTAATTAAGTCGTTTCGGGTTAAAAATGAACCCGAAAGTAATAAATGTGTGGGCATTGTGGACCGCACAATTAAAAATATAAATAGGGTGAAATATCTAGAAAATCAGGTATTTTCAACCCCTAAGTCAGCTGACCTCACACGTAGAAGAGAAGAGAAGGGAGAGAAGAGAGAAAACCTTGAATTCTACCTTTCTTCTTGCAATCCAAGGAGTTCTGTTTGTCGGAATTCATCGAAACAAGAATTAAAATTGGTCTACGCGACGAGGGCTATGCGTACGCTCCAAGAATGAGGAATTTCACCAAAGATCCGGAGAAGGATTTTGGGAAATCAAGGTTTTTGGGGCTAGGGAGGTGCCTAGAAGCTTTATACCTTTTGTGTCACGCTTCAAGAGATAGGTTTTCCTTCTACTTTAGACTATTTCTATCCTATAGCGTCCATATGTAATGGGTATATGTATGGGATGACTTATGGCCTACCCATAGACATGGAAATTAGAAAAAGGGGTATAGAAATGGCCTAGACCAATTTCTAGCTTGATTTGATTATATGGAAGTGCTTGTGAAATTCCATGAAATTGGGTTTTAGGTGGGCATGCTATATGTTTATAATGTGTCTTGTGATTTAAGTGTGTTATTGACACGAATTATGTGGTAGCATACCTGTGAATTAATTGGATATAAATGTTGGTATACGTTCATTGGTATGTTGACATTGTGATACAGAATGGTAATTATATGCTTATAATGTAAATTGCAATAACATATGTTGAAATATGTGGTTAAATTGCTCCTTAGCATTCCTTGCATATTGGGTATGACATTGCAATGGTACATTACGTTGCATATTGCACGGGGGAAATACATTCATGGCCATGAGTATGGGTGCGTGTGTGCGCATGGTTCGATCAATCATCATACTTGGTGATTGGTGATTGGTGATTGGTGATGGGCTTGGGAAAAGTTGGATTGAAAATCGACTGAGTCACATGGTTGCATGAAAGAAAAACTTGTGTCGGGTATAGCAAGAAGGGCTAGACACTCCATCTGGTGAAAGGCCCGGCTACTTGGTTCATACACTCCCCTAAGGTGAAATTTTGAAAAAGTGTAATGGCGTACGAAGCCAGCAGTGTGATTCCAAAATTCGATACCCAACAAAGACACATGGTTTTGTTATGTAAATGTTCATTTGACGGGAGACATCCAACAATGACATGGTTTTCAAAACACATGAATTGTATTTCAAAAGATCATTGGATATGTTTCACCAATGACTGATTTATGACACACGTGCATCGCATTGTATTGTGGGAGTCGGTGTGGACTCAGGGTTAGGGTGCATGAGTGACTCTCATCTCATTTCATAGCATGGCATTATGATTTTTCAATGTTCTTGTTGGAATGGGAAATGATGCATATAAACATTGTGTATGCATCTAGGGAGGGAGTAAACTCTATAGGAAATATTCTACTAGGCGTTGGCTCACCCTATATGGGAACACATTTTAGGTGTGGAGTTTAAACCGACGGAGGACTCTTAGTCGGGGCCTCAAAGATGAAGAAAAGCGGACTTGTGGCTTTTGTAATACATTGTGCATAAACTTTGTAAAATTACGGCGTTAAAACTACGTTTTTGCGTGTAAATTAAATGTAATAAACTTGGATAAATGAGGTTTTATGTGAAAAACTCCATTATGCTCGTGGTTAGATGTAAATGAGATGGTTTGGAAAGGATTTGAAATAAAAAGTAGGTGAAACATGGAAAAATGGGCACATTGTACCAATATGCGTATTGGTATGGTGAGGTCCAGTAGGCAACCTATACTGGTATGCTTTCCAAAAACTAGAATTTTTTTTTATTGTGTTGCCATGCTTTTGGGCTTTAGGGTTCTTGGTTCTAGTGATACAAATGGACCTTAAATAAGTTATATTCGGATGTATTGAACCTCGATAGGATTAAATGATTAAAGGAATACAGATTTCCCATATAAGTAATTGTTCTGGTTAAAAAGGATACTATCAACGTGATGTCATGTTGTGTGGCATTCACGGATCTTTTCACGAGTTGACGGGTGGTCAACGGTATAAAAAGGACCCTCGATTTTTGGGGTGTCACAGCTTGGTATCAGAGCATAGGCATGCGATTACCTAGGCCTGAATGGGCATTGGGTCTAGACCATTGCATTCATTGTGCATTACATGATTATGTGCTATGTGTTATGTGAATTATATGCATGATAGAAATCTGTTTGGAAAGGGAAATACTATGGTTAGATAACATAACCTTGGGTTTCGGAAAAAGGGATGAACGGTATAGTTCAATGTATAAATGTCTACTAGTAGGTGGCACACACACTACTAGTGAGGCAAAGAGGAACATTTTTTGAGTTTTAACATGATCCCTATTTTGGGATACTATGTGAGTGTTCGATTGCTATTTGACATGTGTGTAGATAGCAAATTGAGGAAAAGGACGCCGAGGCGGTGGGTGGAACAACCAACCAGCACCGGCCTTTGACCAACAAGCCTTTGTGGAGGCTATTGGTGCGGTGGCGACTACTATTGCACAGGCTAGTCCAACTGGGAGTCAAACAGGCTCAAGTCACCTTCAAAAGTTCAAGGCACATCAACCTCTAATCTTCATAGGAGGAGCAGATCCAATGGTGGCTGACCATTGGTTCTGACAAGTCGAAAAGGTCTTAAGGGCTACGGAGATCACCTCCAATGCCACAAAGATAACACTAGCTATCTTTCAGCTAGACGGAGAATCCCAAGTTTGGTGGGATTGGGTCAAGACCTCGAAGAACTTAGACGTAATGACATAGGCAGAGTTCAGGGAGCTCTTTATGGGAAAGCATTTCCTAGAGGCTGCTACACATGCAAAGGCCCGGGAATTCTTAGACTTTTGGCAAGGAACGATGATAGTGATGGAGTACGTGGTGATGTTCACTGAGATAGCCCGTTTTGCCGATGACTATGTGGCCACAAATATGGCCAAAGTGAGGAAGTTTGAGGATGGCCTTAAGTTATCCATCCGGGATAAAATTATAGGTCTTATTCTACAAGACTTAGACTTGATAGTCGCGACAGCCATGGCCATTGAGAGGGAGGTGGATGACGCAAGGAGCATCCGGGAGTCGGGTACTAAGGGCAAGAAGAAGGAGGGTCAATCCTCTTCTTCTAGCTCGAGAAAGAGACAAGGAACTTCTATTCCTCAGAGACAAGGTCGTGCTTATCAAGGTCAAGGCCAATGTCAGTTATCCTAAAGTGGGAGAAATCATAGGCCTTCCTACCAGGCAGGCCAAAGGACTTGCTACCATTGCCATCAGCCGAGTCATATGAAGCGGGATTGCCCCTAGAGGTAGGGATCCTAGGGTTATAGGTCATCCCAGTCCCAGACTTCGGTGGGGCAGCAACAGATGCATTATACTCCTCACTACCCTACGATGGGCTAAGGGAGCTAGTATCAGTTCTACGATGCTACACAGGCCCTTAGTACTCCACGGGCGGGGACTCCGCAAGCAGGCTAGATGGGCCAGGGCATGGGTCGAGGCCGAGGACAGGGCTCACAAGTCAGTACTTCAGGGACCCAGTGGCGTGTCTACGCCATTATGCCACAGATTGAGCTGACAGATCAGTCGATAATACAAGGTACATTTCTACTCTCTCACTCATGGCTAGAGTGTTATGTGATTCTAGTGCATTGCATTCATTAATCGCTGCATCATGTGTAAAAGACTTGGGCTTAGAGGTTGAGACCTTGGAAGAGCCATTGCATGTGAGTTCTCCCCTAGGAGCTAGGGTGAGAGTTAATCAGATATGTCGGGTTAAGAGTTAGAAATCTTAGGGATTCTACTCACCGTGGACCTTAGGGTCATGGACATATCGAAGTTCAATGTTATCCTCGGGATGGACTGGTTGGCGGCACATCGAGTCATCATTGATTGTGATCGAAACAGGGTCACTGATCATCTGCCTGATGGTGTCTGTTTAAAGTTCTAGGGGGAAAAGCATGATGTTTTACCCCAAGCCGTGTATAATTCCCGTTGGCACGGACAATTGATGGATTGGCTTGCAAGCCTTACCCTAGAAGACGAGGCGAGACAGGAATTGGGTCTACCTTGGGTTGTATGAGAATATGAGGATGCTTTTTCTGATGAACTATCGAGATTACCTCCACATAAGCAGGTTGACTACATCATTGAATTGCATCCTGGCATATTGCCCATTTCTATGACTTCGCATAGGATAGCGCCAGCTGAGTTGCAAGAACTCAAGGTCCAATTACAAGAATTATTGGATAGGGGATTTATTAGATCGAGCACTTCACCTTGGTGCGCTCTTATGATATTTGCCAAGAAGAAGGATAACACCCTTCGATTATGTATAGACTATTGATAGTTGAACTGGGTAACTATCAAGAATAGGTACCCTTTGCCAATGATTGATGACTTGTTTCATGAACTGAGAGGGGCACAGGTCTACTCTAAGATAGATCTCCGTACCGATTACCATCAATTGAGGGTTAGGGAGGAGGATATCCCTAAGACGACATTTAGAACGTGGTACGGGCATTTCGAGTTCACAGTGATGCGATTCAGATTGACGAATGCTCCATCGGCATTCATGGACCTCATGCATAGGGTGTTTCAACCATATTTAGATTAGTTTGTCGTGGTATTTGGTGATGACATCTTGATCTACTCCAAGTTTGAGGAGGAGCATGAGGGTCAGTCAAGGGTTGTTCTCCAAACTTTGAGAGACCACCAATTGTACGCGTAAATTCAAAAAATGTGAATTTTGGCTCACGGAGGTAAAATTTTTGGAACATGTGATGTCGGCTTCGGGTGCATCCGTAGATCCGAAAAAGGTTGAGGTGGTCATAAGTTGAGAGAGGTAAAAGTCAATTTTTTAAATTCGCAGCTTCTTGGGATTGGTAGGGTATTGCTGGAGATTCATCAAGGACTTCTCCTGATTAGCTGCACCTATGACAAGATTGACCTAGAATGAGGTCAAATTTCAATGGGATGATTCATGTGGGAAGGCATTCCAGGAGTAAAAGAGGAGGCACACTTCAGCTCCTATTCTGATAGTTTTGGAAAGGGGACAGAGGTACACGGTATATTGTGATGCGTTGAACGATGAACTTGGGTGTGTTTTGATGCAATCCTGGTGGATGGTAGCTTATGGTTCTAGGCAGTTAAAGAATCATGAGCAGAATTACCCCACACATGACATGGAGTTGGCGACCATTGTCTTTTCCTTGAAGGCTTGTTGCCACTATCCATATGGTGAGCAATTTAAGGTGTTTTCAGACCACAAAAGTCTGAAGTATATATTTACACAACGGGACCTCAACCTAAGGCAACGCAAGTGGATGGAATATTTAGAGGACTATGACTTCACTTTGCATTACCATCCTGGTAAAGCAAACGTGGTGGCTAATGCACTCAGTCAGAAGTCACGAGGAGTCTTGGATCGTTGGCTTCCTGGGAGTGGTGGATGCTCGAGACTGTCGGACAGTTTGGGCTACGTTATATAGGTCAAGCTCAGGGCATTTTAAGGAACTTGGTGACTACACCTTCCCTACTGAGCAGAGTGATTGAGTCCGAGGGGCAGAATACAGAGTTATCATCGGTCAGAGATCGAGTACAGGGCAGGTATAGGTGACTAGGGCTAGACCATTCACTCATATGGTAGTCTTTGGTTTAGGGAAAGGATTGTGGTCCCCAAGTCTGCTGAGCTATGGGAGGAGATTCTCAGAGAGTTTCACTACTCCCGTTTTCCTGTGCATCCAGGTGGCACGAAGATGTACCATGATCTTCTTCGCCAGTATTAATCTAGCTGGTTGAAGAGAGACGTTGGAGACTTTGTCAAATGATATCTCACATGTTAGCAGGTTAAGGCTGAGCACCAAAGACTAGCGGGATTACTCTAGCCTTCAGAGGTAGTTGAGTGGAAGTGGGAGCATATCATAATGGATGTTGTGACTCATTTGCCACAGACATTGCAGGGGACATGACGTGGTGTGAGTGATAGTAGATCGGCTTACGAAGTTGGCACACTTCTTAGCTGTATGGATGACTTTCACATTGGAGGAATTCTGCAGGTTGTACATACGGGGGATTATCTGGTTGCATAGGGTGCCCATATCTATAGTATCGGATCAGGATCCCAGGTTTATGGCTCATTTTTGGGAGAGTTTCTAGCGAGCTATGGGGACACAGTTGATGATGAACATTGCTTTTCATCCCCAAACGGATGATCAGTCTCAGAGGACCATCTACATGTTAAAGGACATGCAACGGGCATGCGTCCTAGATCTCAAGGGTAGTTGGGAGGAGCATTTACCCTTAGTGGAATTCACCTACAACAACAATTATCAGGCGAGCATTCAGATGGCACCCTATGAGGCACTGTATGGGAGGCCATGCGCTTCTCCGGTTTGTTGGACGGAAGTAGGAGAGAGATCTTCTACGGGTCTGGAGTTGATAAGAGACACCTCGGAGAAGGTGGACTTGATTCGGAAGTGTCTTCTCACGACTTAGAGCTGGCAAAAGAGCTACGCCTACAAAAGACGACGACCTTTAGAGTTTGAGGTGGGAGATCATGTCTTCTTGAAGGTAATGCCTAAAAGATGAGTGGTCAGGTTTGATAAGTAGGGAAAGCTGTCGTCGAGGTATATCGGGAAAGCTTTCCTTCGAGGTACTTGAGAGGGTTGGTATAGTTTCATATCAGTTGGCATTACTGTCAAATCTATTGGGTGTTCAGTATTCCATGTCTCCATGCTTCGAAAATACGCCCCGGATCCGACTCATGTGGTGGATTGGGGCGAGCTTATTATTGATGCTAATGGGGCCTTCGAGGAGGGACCAGTGCGCATTATGGATAGCCGGAATTAGGTGTTGCGAGACAAGATTGTAAGGCTAGTGAAGGTGTTATGGCAGCACCGAGGAATGGAGGAGGCGACACGGGAGCGCGAGAAAACTATCCGTACCAATTGTACTTTCTTATTTGAGGATGGAGGTACACTTTCATAATATTGTAGTATTGGATGACTGTGGCATATGCATGTGTTTGAATGTATATGTGTGTGTGAATTTCGGGGACAAAATTCTTTTAAGGGGGGAAGAATGTAAAAACCCGAGAAATTTTGAAATTTTTCAGAAAAAAGGGCAACATGGTATTTTGTCACTATAATACGGATTTAAAATCAATATTTTTCTAGAGCTCGGATGATGTAACGGACCTTACCGCTGAATTCGTATCGCGCAATTGAGATGCCAAGTCAAATTTTGTCGAATTCTGAGATAGTCGGATTTTGCACATTTTACGAGATAATTGAGTGACTAATGACCTCACAAAGGTCCCTAACAAAATAGAATTTATAAAATTTCCTTATAATTAGATAAAAGTTCAAATAAAATTAATTTGAACTAAAACCAAAAATTAATTAAGTCATTTCAAGTTAAAAACGAACCCGAAAGCAATTAACGTGCGGAGCAATGTGGACCGCATAATTAAAAGTATAAATAGGGCAAAATATCTAAAAAATCAGATATTCTTAACCCCTAAGTCAGTTGATCTCACACATTGAAAATAAGAGAAGGGAGAGAAGAGAGAAAACCTAGAATTCTACCTTTCTTCTTGCGATCCAAGGAGTTCTGTAGATCGAAATTCATCGAACCAAGAATTAAAGTTGGTCTATGCAACGAGGGATACGCGTACGTACTAGGAACAAGGAATTTCGCCGAAGATCTGAAGAAGAATTTTGGGAAATCAAGGTTTTTTGGGCTAGGGAGGTGCCTAAAATCTTTCTACCTTTCGTATCACGCTCCAAGAGGCAGGGTTTCCTCCTACTTTAGACTAGTTCTATCCAATAGTGTCCATATGTAATGGGTATATGTATGGAATGACTTATGACCTACCCAAAGACATGGAAATTAGAAAAAAGGGGTATAGAAAAGGCCTACACCAATTTCTAGCTTGATTTCGTTGTATGGAAGTGCTTGTGAAATTCCATGAAATTGGGTTTTATGTGGGCATGTTATATGTTTATAATGCGTCTTGTGATTTAAGTGTGTTATTGACATGGATTATGTGGTAGCATACTTGTGAATTAATTGGATATAAATGTTGGTGTACGTTCATTGGTATGTTGACATTGTGATAGAAAATGGTAATTATATGCTTATTATGTAAATTGCTATGACATATGTTGAAATATGTCGCTAAATTGCTCATTAGCATTCTTTGCATATTGGGCATGACATTGACATTGCAATGGTACATTACATTGCATAGTGCACGGGGGAAATACATCCATGGCCATGAATATGGGTGTGTGTGTGTGTGCATGGTTCGATCAATCATCATACTTGGTGATTGGTGATGGGCTCGGAAAAAGTTGGATTGAAAATCTGACTGAGTCACATGGTTGCATGAAAGAAAAACTTGTGTCAGGTATAGCAAGAAGGGGTAGACACTCCCTCGGGTGAAAGCCCCGGCAACTTGGTTCATACACTCCCTTGAGGTGAAATTCTTGAAAAGTTTAATGGTGTACAGAGCCAGTGGTGCGATTCCAAAATTCGATACCCAACAAAGACATATGGTTTGTTATGTAAATGTTCATTTGATGGGAGACATCCAACAATGAAATGGTTTTCAAAACACATGAATTGTATTTCGAAAGATCATTGGATGTGTTTCACCGATGATTGATTTATGACACACGTGCAGCGCATTGTGTTGTGGGAGTCGGTCTGGACTCGGGTTAGGGTGCATGAGTGAGTCTCATTTCATTTCATGGTATGACATTATGATTTTTCAACATTGAATTACATGTTCTTTGTTGGAATGGGAAATGATGGTCAAATGTTGCATATAAACATTGCATATGCATCTAAGGAGGGAGTAACCTATGTAGGAAATATTCTACAGGTGTTGGCTCACTCTATACGGGAACACATTTCAGGTGCGGGGTTTATACTGGCAGAGGACTCTCTTTTGGGACTTCAACGATGAAGAAAAGCCGACTTGTGGCTTTTATAATACATTTTATATAAACTCTGTAAAATTACGGTGTTAAAACTACGTTTTGGCATGTAAATTCGTGTAAATTAATTGTAATAAACTTGTATAAATGAGGTTTTATGTGAAAAACTCCATTCTGCATGTTTTTGGATGTAAATGAGATGGTTTGGAAAAGATTTGAAATGAAAAATAGGTGAAACAAGGAAGAATGGGCACAGCGTACTGGTACGGTCCAATAGGTAACCTGTACCGATACGCGTACCAAAAACCATAATTTTTTTTATTGTGTTGCCATACTATTGGGATTTAGGGTTCTTGGTTCCAATGATACAAATGGACCTTAAATGAGATATATTGGGGTGTATTGAACCTCGATAGAATTAAATGATTAAAGGAATACAGATTTCCCATGTGAGTTATTATTCCGGTTAAAATGATACTATCAATGTGATGTCTGGTTGTGCGGCATTCACGGATCTTTTTGCGTGTTCACGGGTGGTCAACGGTGTAAAAAGGACCCTTGGTTTTTGGGGTGTCACAAGGTAAACATGGTGGCTGACATGCTCAGCTGGAAGACACTTGGAGTCTTGGCCAGTGTGGCTTCCCGGGAGTGGTAGATACTTGAGACTGTGGGACAGTTCGGGTTGCACTGTATGGGTCAGGCTTAGAGCACTTTTGGGAGTTTGGTGGCTACGCCTTCCCTATTAAGCAGAGTGATCGAGTCTAGAGGTAGGATACATAAAATATTGTCCATCAGGGACCGAGTACAGTCGGGTATGGGTGACAAGGGCTGGGCTATTCACAAGGATGGTACTCATCAGGTTAGGGAAAATGTTGTAGTTCTCTAGTCTGTGGATCTCAGAGGGCAGATCCTTAGGGAGTTTCATTGCTCCTATTTTGTTGTACATCTAGGTGGTACGAAGATATACTATCATCTTCGTCGCCAATACTATTGGAGTGGGATAAAGGCACGTTAGAGATTTTGTTAGTCAATGTCTCACGTATCAACAAGTCAAGACTGAGCACCAGAGACTAGTAGGGTTGCTCTAGCTTTTGGAGGTGGTTGAGTGGAAGTGGGAACATGTTACGATGGATTTTGTGATCCATTTGCCATTGATATCGAGGGGACATGATGCGATGTGGGTGATAGTGGATCGACTTACAAAGGTAGCTCATTTTTTTGTTGTATGAATGACCTTCACACTAGAGGAATTTTACAGGTTGTATATACGGGGAATTTTTCAGTTACAGGGGGTGCCCATATCTATAGTATCCGATTGGGATCCTAGGTTCACGTCCCATTTTTGGGAGATTTTCTAGTGGGCCATGGGGACATAGTTGATGCTGAGCACAACTTTTAATCCCTAAACGGCGAGTCAATCAAATAGGACCATCCAGACTTTAGAGGACATGCTCTTAGTGGGAAGAGCACTTACTCTTAGTGAAGTTTGCTTACAACAATAGTTATTAGATGAGCATACAAATTGTGAAGACCCTGGTCCATTACCGGACCCCTGTCTTCCAAGAGCATTTCCTCCCATTACCGGGATATCCCGCTCTCCACAAAGGATTTCGGCTGACCTGCGGGGCAACCCCCCACAGTAGCCTTTACCTCTGTCCCACATCGGGGAAAGAGTCGTCTCCCCACCCCCATATAAGCCGAAGCACCATATGAGAGCAGTACCCAAGTACCACACTGTGCTACTTGGGTACTGCTCTCATATGGTGCTTCGGCTTATATGGGGGTGGGGAGACGACTCTTTCCCCGATGTGGGACAGAGGTAAAGGCTACTGTGGGGGGTTGCCCCGCAGGTCAGCCGAAATCCTTTGTGGAGAGCGGGATATCCCGGTAATGGGAGGAAATGCTCTTGGAAGACAGGGGTCCGGTAATGGACCAGGGTCTTCACACAAATGGCACCCTGTGAGGCACTTTATAGGAGGCCATTCCATTCTCCAATTTGTTGGATGAAGGTTGAAGAGAGACCCTCTATGGGTCCAAATTTGGTTAGAGATACCTTAGAGAAGGTGGACTTATTATAGAAGAGTGTTCTCAAGACTTAAAGTTGGCAGAAAAGCTATGCCGACCGACGGTGGTGTCCTATAGAGTTTGGGGTTGGAGATCACGTGTTCTTAAAGGTGATGTCCAAGAGAGGAGTAGTCAAGTTCGAGAAGCGGGAATAACTGTCGCCAAAGTATATCGGGTCCTACAAGGTACTCTAATGGGATGGTACAGTTGCCTACTGGTTGGCATTATCGCCAAAGTTATAAGCTGTTCATGTGGTATTCCATGTCTCCATGGTCTTGAAGTATACCCTAGATGCAACACATATAGTGGATTAGAATGAGTTGATTGTTGATGCGGGTGGGACCTTCGAGCAGGGGCCTGTAAGTATCATGGATAGCCAAGAGTAGGTTTTGCGAGACAAAACTGTGAGACTGGTGAAGGTGTTGTGGCAGCACTGAATTATAGATGAGACGATGTGAGAACGTGAGCGCACTATACATACCAGTTATCCGTTCTTGTTCAAGGATGGATGTATATTCTTGTAGTCATTTAGTGTTCTATGACTATTGCATATCCATGTGGTTGAATGTACATGTATGTGTGAATTTTGGGAAAGAATATAAAACTCGGATAAATTTGAATTTTTATGAAGTAGAGCAAAATAGCAATTTTCTACTATTGTACGGGTTGAAAACAAACCTCACCGTTGGATTCGTTCTATGAAATCTAATTACCCAGTCAATTTTCTTCAAATTCTAAGACAATCAAAATTTTCACATTTTACGAGGCGAAGCGCGTGTTGCGTGACCTAATAAATGAGGCTAGGAATTAAATTTTGGAAGTTGAAAAATAATTTAAAGGAAGTTCATAAAAAAATAGTTTGAATTTGAATTGAGACGAAATTTAATAATTTCAGAACAAAACTGGACCCGAGAATGGAGAACGTGTGGCGCAATGAAGACCAAGTACCTAAAGGGTATAAATAGGGGAGCAAATAAGCTTTTCTCCCCATTTGGTTCAGCTGGTTTCGTTGGAGAAGAACAAGAGACGGAAAAGGAGAGTTTCCAACTTCTCTCTATGATCTACGACTAATTGTTGGTCAGAATCCTTCGGCCCAAGAATTAAAGTTCATTTACATGATGAGGGCTACAACTACGTACCAAAAATTGTGGATTTCACCTAAGATTCAAAAATGGGATTTTGGAAAAATCAAGAGTTTGAGCTTTATTTGTGTTCTTGAAGTTTTCTACTGTTGTTTTACACTTCAAGAGGTAGGGTTTTCTCCCTAATTTGGTTTATTTCCAACCTAGGGTGATTATATGGAATGGGTTGGGTGTTAGTGGTGTATAACACTTACCTATTGTTGTTAATTTGATGAAATGGGTATTGAAAATGGGAAAAATCAAGTCTAGCTTCAATTGGTATTTATAAATTGATAGCTTGTAATTTCTTGGAAAATTGTGTCGTTTAATGTACTCCTAGTGTAAATAAAGTGGAAAATGGGTATAGAAATATGCTAAACTTATCTTGCATGAATTGGGTTTGTAGAATTTACTTTTTTGGTAAATTCATGAAAAATATAGGTACTTCAAATGTGGGAAATGCGAGTTAAGAATGATTAAAATCAATTTTGGCATTAATTGGGTATGTAGAAATTACTTGTGATTTATAGAGAAATATAATTATTTGAGCATAATATGTGCTACATAACTTTTGTGCCTTGAAGGTGTTTGATAAAATGTCTATTTGGATTAAGTGTGCTATTTGCATTGATTATATTATAACATGCTTCGAATATTTATGGAAATGGAAGTGTTAGAGAGATGTAATCTCATTTGTAGCACTTACTTATGGTACGTGAAATGTGGTAAATGGGTATTAAGAATGGTTAAAATCAATTCTAGCATGAGTTGGGTATGTAGAAATTACTTTTACTGATTTATTGAGATATGTGATGAAATTGGGTATATTATGTATTTACATGATTTGGTGCCTTGAAGGGGTTTGATTAAATGCCTATGTGGATTAAGTGTGTTATTTGCATTAATTATGTTATAACATGCTAGGAATTTGATGTTGGGACATGTTGGTATATGCATATGATATATTGACATTGAGGTTGTTGATTGTGGTTATATGCTTATGATGTAATTTACCATGGGAAATGTTGATTGGATATTTTAATTGTTCATAATGTGCTCATGACATCAACATGGTATTGTAATTACAATTGAAATCCTAGTTGCATAACGACATGAAATGCAATTGTACATTTATATTGCATATGCATGGGTAGCATCACATTCGTGGGTGTGAGCATGGTTGGTCAAACACCATTCTTGGAGTATGATACGTGGGCTCGGGATAGTTAGACCAAGGTTCAATTGAGTCACACGGTTTGCATTGAAAATAGGGTTGGGGTTAGCAAGGAGGGCTAGATTCTCTCTCGGATTCAAGACCCGGTGATTCAGATATGCACTACATTGGTATTGTGTCCATAAAGTGTGTTGGCGTACGCAGACCTGTTGGTGGAAGTCCATTAATGCCGTGTTGGTTGGGTGGCCGTTGGTATGAGTCCATAAATACCCACCCCAAGAAAGACTCAGGATTTAAAAAGTTATTGAATGTGTAAAATCAATAGCGGGGCTTGGAATGTCCAGATTCATATGCATGACAGTGAATGTGTTAAGGGAGCCGGTAAGGGCTCAAGTTGAGTTGCATGTGTAAAATCAATAGCGGGGGCTTGGAATATCCAGATTCATATGCATGACATTGAATGTGTTGAGGGAGCTGGTAAGGGATCAAGTTGAGTTGCATGTGTAAGTCTCATCTCATATCATGACATGGCATATAAGATTCCATTGTTGAATTGAATATTTTTGAATGGAGTAAATGTCGCTTGAGATTTGCATGTGAACATTTAATACGCATCTAGGTTGGGGAGTAGCCTTTTTAGGAGAAACCTTATTGATCGTGGCTCACCCTTTATGGGACAACATTTTAAGTGCGGCACATGCACTAGTGGATGGCACTCACTTGGACCCTCATTGATGAAGAAAAATTGGAATGTAGCTTTTAAACTATGCTTTTGTAAAACTAAGATGCTAATTAGTTTTTGGGCATGTAATGTATGTAAATGATTGTAATCGAATTCATATGGACTATTCTTAATGTAACATTGCATGTTGTTATATGAGTACACATGTTGTATTTTGGATAGAGCTCCTCCTACAAAGGAGACTCTGCTCGACTTTTGTTAAGTTATGGATCTAGATAAATGGGGCATAATGGCGTGGTATAGAGTTACACAGTACCCATGGCAATCCGCGGGTTGATGGGTGATCAATGGGATAATTATGGACAATCGAATTTTTGGGCGTCACAAGAATCCTATATGACCTAGAAGGGATCGAACATCTTTTACAGCCTTGGGTTGAGGGATGATTAACCCTAATTAGTGTGTAAACTATTATAATTAAGTAATTAACTTTTTAAGATGAAACAACTAAAAATTATCAATTAGGAATAATTATAATTTGTGCGGAAATTAAAGTTTCAAATACTTTATGTTTAAATTTCAGGGTCTAAAGCAGAAATACTGGAGAATACTAGGCAATTTTGCAAAACTTGAAACAACAAAGGAACAAAGTGTAATATACACACAGAGAACATCCACCACACGACACATGGATCAACTACAAGGCACCTTGAAACTTAAGAACGCAACACTTGGAATCTACTACAAGGCAACACCATCAGATGGTGATCTTAGGGTTCGGATGGTCACTAGGTGGCAAAACCTTACTTCTCCACCTCAGCCTTACTTTACACCTTATGCTTGCCTTTTGTCTACACATAGGGGACTCCTTCTTCATTATAAGGAGGCTGGCCATCCAAGAGGCAAGAGAGAGATCCAAAGAAAGAAAGAAAGAGAGAAAGAAAAAGTGAAAGTTAGTAGCCGATCTATCCTACCCCAATACTTTGTCACTTTACATTTCTGTTATATCTTTTCATTTGGATAGCTGAATTACCTCCACTTTTTTGTCTTAATTGATAGTAAAGGTGGTTGTGTTTTAGTTGTTCCATGTAAAAGACGCGTCAGTCTTTTATTTACTGTTTTAATGAAACCTACCTACACTCTTTGCTTGTCTCTAGTGTAAAAACCTGAGTAAATTTAAACTTTTTATCCAAAAGGGCAAAATAATAATTTTGTTAGTACAAGTATGGGTTGTAAACCTGAAATTTTCTTGTACTCGGATGACGAAACGGATCTCACCGTTGGATTCGTCTCGCGAAATCTAGTTACCCTGTCAAATTTCATCGAATTCTGAGATAGTCATAATTTTTGCGTTTTACGAGGCGGTATAGTCTCAGGTGATCCAAAAAAAAAAAGAAATTTTTTATAAAATTTCAAAATTTGGAAAATTATTTAAAATAAGTTGAAACAAAAATATTTTAAACTTAAACTAGGACAAAATTTAATCATTTCGGGGTAAAAACGGACTCGGGAAAATAGGGTTGTGTGGCGCGTTGTGGGCGAAGCAAATAAAGGGTATAAATAGAGGAAAAAATCTTATTTCTCCCCCCATTTGTTCAACCAGTTAGCCGATAGAGAGAAAGAAAGGGAAAAATTAGAAAAATACCACCTTCTCTCTACGATCTACGACTCCACGGGCTTCGAATCAACTCGAGCCAAAAAAAAAAGTTGATCTCCTCTCAAGGGCTACACCTACGTAACAAAAACGAGAATTTTCAGCGAAGGTTGAAAATGGGATTTGAGGAAACTTAGGGTTTGAGCTTGATTGAAATTCTTGAAGGTGTCTACCAAGTGGGTTACGCTTCAAAAGGTAGGGTTCTTTCCCACTTGGGTTTATTTTACAATCTAGGGTGTTGTATGTAATGGGTAGGTTGATAGATATATACATCACTTGCCTATGGATGTAGAATTGGTTAAATGTGTGTAGGAAAGGCTTAACAAATGAATTCCTATCTTGAAATTGATATATGTAATGATCGCGTGTGTAATTCCATGGAATTTGGTGCCTTGGGGTTATGTGAATTTGCCCAAAAGTGATTCATGAAAAAATATATTATGTGGGTATCCTATGTGTTTAATTTTTGTTTTGGAAATTAAGTGTGTTATTGGCATATATGAAATAACAAGCTTATGGATTATGGTTGGATAAGAACATGTTGATATATGCTCTTTGATATATTAACATTGAAATGAAATTTTGATATTATATGCATATGATATGAGTAGCCATGAAATATGAAAATATATGTTAAAGTTGCTCATATGGCATTCATTACATATGGGCATGACATTGAAATAACAATGGTGCATTACATTGCATATGCACGGAGAGATTGAAAATTTTTGGGTGTGGGTGCATGGTTTTGGTCAAACACCATCCTCGGTCGATGACAAGTGAGCTCGGTACCATTGGACCAAGGTTTAACAGAGTTCCACGGTTGCATAAAAAAGAAAACTTGTGTCGAGTATAGTAAGAAAGACTAGACATGTCCTCGGGTGCAAGGCCCAACTACTAGTTCATAAACTTCGTCGATGCAAGTCCAAAAAGTGTAATGGCATACGGAGCCAGTCGGAGTGATTCCAGAATCCAATACGCAACAAAGACACATGATTTTGTAATACAAAGTTTTCATTTGTTGGGAAACATCCATGAATGAAATGGTTTTACAAACATATAGTTGGTATTTTAAAAATGATCATTGGATATATTTCATCAATCATAAAGGTTTTACACTTGCATTGCATAGTGTGGCGAGAGCCGGTGAGGGCTCGGGTTAATGTGCGTGAGTGAAGCTCATTTCATTCATGGCATGGCATGGTAGATTCCAACATGAATCATGTATATTTTGATTGGAATGATTATATGATTGTGAATGTTGTATATGAAAATTGCATCTGCACTTAGGTTGAGGAGTAGCCTCCGTAGAAAATATTCTATTCGGCGTTGGCTCACCCTATATGGGAAACATTTCAGGTGCGGGGTTCATACCGGGAGAGGACTCGCATTCGGGGCCTCAACGATGAAGAAAAGCTTACTTGTGGCTTTTTTGGCATATTTTGTGTAATCTTTGTTGGAACAATGTTTTAACATGTAAAAAAAAAATTATGCAAATGCATGCAATAGAACTTTTATGGATCTTGTATAATGTAGAAAATGTCATTATCCATGTTTGGAATGAGTTTTAAAAGGTTTTGGATGAATTGGAAATGAAAATCTAATGAAGCATGAAATTATAGGCAAAACCTTCAAGGTCACAACCACCTTCCGAAATGTTAGTGTAAATTTTATGTCCAGTAGGTTAAACCAAACGAAAGGTCCACAAAACCTTCCGGAAGGTTCATGCAATTTTTCATCCAGTAGGCAAAACCTTCCGAAAGGTCGCAACAAACCTTCCGGAAGGTTTGGACAAAGAAAAGGAAAAAAATTGTTGGATAGTGGGTGAAACCTTTCGTAAGGTCGATTCTAACCTTCCGGAAGGTCTTCACATTCTTCTAAAATTTAGGAATCCAGTGCGCAACTTCTTCCGGAAGGTTTGAACACACCTTCCGGAAGGTTGATACATCTTTCTTCAAGATTGGATTCCAGTATGCTAAATCTTCCGGAAGGTTGAGGAAACCTTCCGGAAGGGCAACCTTCCAAAAGGTTTATGAAAACCTACTAGAAGGTCGATGAAAAACCTCTAAATGAACTTTTCCAGTAAGTAAAACCTTCTCGAAGGTCAAGCAAAACCTTTCGGAAGGTTTTCCAAAAATTTGAAATTTTAAGAATGGTTTGGGCTATGTGTTTTTTGGTTCCAATGACACAAATGGACCTTAAATGAGATACGTTGGGGTATATTGAATCTCGATGGGATAAATGATTAAAGGAACATGGGTCACACGTATGAGTTATAATCCCAGACAAAGGGATGTTATTGATGTGATGCCGGAATAGGCAACAATTATGGGTAATTTTGCGGGTTTTATAGGTGATCAACGTGTTAACTAAGGACCCCCAGATTTTGGGGCATCACAGCTTGGTATCAGAGCTTAGGTCATAGATTTTATATTGGCCTTGTGCGAAATGAGTCTATCATCTTCCATGACAAGAGTGAAAAAGGTTTAGAGCCCATGGTGTAGCTTAGACTCTGATACAAGTCACAGCTTGGTATCACATCATAGATATACGATTTACCTAGGGCTTGGTGGGCATGGGTCTAGACCTTTGCATTCATTGTGCGTTGGATGTTATGTGCTTTAATTGCTACATGATTATGTGATATGTGTTATGTGACTTATATGTATGGTAAAATGTATATTGAAAAGAGACACTAGGGTTAGAAAACATAACTTTGGGGGTCGAAAAACAAAGGAACGAGATAGTTCAAGTTGTAAATGTGTACTAGTGGTGGCATACACTCTACTAGGGAGATCTATTAACATGCCTCAATCCCAATCATCAATCGGACTCTCACAAGCACACATTGTTTCTCCATGTCCCATTTTGAACCAAGGAGATCTATTCCAACTAAAGGGTGCTATCCAAGCCCGTAGTACTTACGTGTGGATACGCCGCAATCAGGCTAGATGAGCCAGGATGTGGGTCAAGGCCAAGGGAAAACCTCCCAAAGTAGTGGACACTTTAGGGTTCCAAGCCAAGCAGGGCAGAGGCCATGTTACCATTGTCACCGAGTGGGTCACAAGAGCCGGGATTGTCCTCAGAGGTAGGGATCCTAGGTCATGAGTCGAGGTCCAAGATATGTTCCACAAGCCAAAACTTCAGGGACCCAGGGGCATGTCTATGCCATCTCACCTCAGACTGAGCTGGCAGATCAGTCTATGGCCCACAATACATTTCTTACTTCTCGGATTATGAGCACATGTGTCATTTGATTCTGGCATGCCATATACCATTATTGTCATGTTTCGTTGATAAAATAGATTTAGACATCACAACCCTATAGGAATTTTTTAGGGGAAAAGTCAACCTTAGGAATTAAGGTTAGGGTTGTATTGATCATATATGTCGGGGATGTGAGTTAGAGATCTGGGGGATTCTACTCACCATGAACCTTAGGGTTATGGAGATGTCAGAGTTCGATGAAATCCTATGGATGGATTGGTTGATGGCACACCGAGTCATCATTGATTGTGATCGGAAGAGGGTCAGTACTTATACGCTGGAAGGTGTTTGTTTCAAGTTCCAAGGGGCAAAGCATGATGCTTCACCACAAGCTGTGTATGACTCTCGTCGGCACGGGTAGTTAATGGGTTGGCTAGTAAGCCTTACCCTAGAAGATAAGGTGAGATAGGAATTTGGTCTACCTTAGGTTGTTTGTGAGTTTGAGGATGTTTTTTCGGGCGAACTATCGGGATTACCTCTCCATAGGGATGTGGACTTTAACATTGAGTTACATCCTGGTACATCTCATATTTCTACGACTTCGTATAGAATGGCGCCAGCTGAGTTGCAAGAACTCAAGGTCCAGTTACAGGAGTTGTTGGACAATGGGTTTATTAGATCGAGCACTTCACCTTGGGGTGCTCCGGTGTTGTTTGCCAAGAAGAAGGATAATACCTTTTGGTTGTGTATAGATTATTGGCAGTTTAACCGGGTTACCATTAAGAATAGGTACCCTTTGCCGAGGATTGATGATCTGTTTGACCAGCTGTGGGCAGCGTTGGCCTACTCCAAGATAAATCTCCGCACGGGCTACCATCAGTTAAGGATCAAGGACGCTAATATCCCTAAGATGGTGTTTCAGACGCGGTATGGGCATTTTGAGTTTACAGTCATGCCTTGTAAGCCCCACACTTTTATCTTTATATATGTATATAGGTTTATATAGCGAGCAATTATTTCTTTTAAAATGTTAATATGGAAATAATCGAGTAAATAGTAGTTAAAACTTAGCTTTAGCTTGTAAATATATGTAATCGTTGTAATAGAACTTGTACCAACTAGGTTTGATGTACAAAAGTATTTTATATAAGTTTGGGTTGGAATTGGAAGGGCTTGGAATGGATTGGAAATGAAGAAGGGAGGATTTGTAGAAAAACAAACAAAACCTTCCAGAAGGTAGATGAAAAACATTCCGGAAGGTTAAGGTAAAGGCTTATCCAGTAGGCCAAACCTTCCGGAAGGTCGATGACAAACCTTCTGGAAGGTTAATGAAAATTTTGTCTAGTAGACAAACCTTCCGGAAGGTCAATGAGAAACCTTTCGGAAGGTGAATGAAAATGTTTACCCAGTAGACAAACTTTCTGGAAGGTCGATGAGAAACCTTTCGGAAGGTTAATGAAAATGTTTGTCCAGTAGACAAACCTTCCGAAAGGTCGATGAAAAACCTTCTAGAAGGTTTTCTAAAATATTGAAATTTTAAGTCGCGAAATAGTCAATTTTCCTTCCACTATAAATACCTAAGGACGTCTCATTTAGCCCCATTTCAACACTTCTAACCCTAGAAAACCTTAGAGAGGAAGAAAGGAAGAGAAAAACACAATATCAAAGGGGATTTCCACTTCAAGAAGATCAAAACCCTAGTTTTTTCAAGAACACCAAGGTAGGGGTTTCTTCCTATTCTATTACATTGAGGCTAGGGTTTACTTATATGTATTCGTTTGACTATAAATCTTATTTATTTGTTAGTAAATCATTGATTCTTGATATTCTTGCAAACGCTATCGTGTTTTAAACAAATCTATGGTGGGATAACCATTAAATCTCTTCTTCTTGACTCAGAACCCTAGTTTTCAAGAGAAATGAATTTTTCACTTGATTTTTCATTTGTTCTTGATTTCAACACTTTAGTGTTTTATATTGAACCACAAAATGGTATTTATGATGATCTCTTGCATATTTTCTTAAATTGTTATATTGGGATACTACTTGTGAAATTTGGGATTTTTTGAATGTAATTGTGATTGGAGAAATTGATTGGATATTGTATCTCTTGTGGATATTTGGATGAGCATGAGTGGCCGTTGACTGGATATCGTAGAGTGGGTTAGATGTGTTTCTTACTCCGTATGGGTTTGAAGGTTCCCTATCACTTGCAGTGGGGTTGGTGCCTTGCAAGTACTAAACCATTATTCGCTCACGTGTTATCAAGGTTGAGGGTTAGTATACTATTTCTGGGTTGGATTCGTCACTGCCATGAGTTGGTATATGCCCTTCCTAAAGGTTGGATATCCTTGCGAGGATTTGGGTGTATGTGTGGGGCAGGATATTCTCAATGTGTTTGTTCATGCGAATCATGCACCATACTTGAGATACGAATACAAATTGTGAACTTATGGGTTATTGTGTGGAATTGGTTTCCTACAAGAGCTTGTGGAGGTATGTGACTCTACAAGAACTTGTGCGAAATGGTTTATGGTTAGAAATGGTTTATTGTTGGGAAATTCATTTGTACTGTTCATTTAAATTATTGCAATTTCATACACTTGAGATCAAATAAATAGTCCTTGTTTTATTTCAAGTTTTATATTCTATTTTGAAAAATGAGACCGAACTGTTTAATATCTTTTTCTAAACCTTGTTCGAGATTGGAAGAATGTTGCTACAAAGCTTAGTGCTCACCCCGTACAAACGATATATTTTTCAGATTGTGGTCTAGACGAAGAGCTCAGAGTTGAGGAGCCGATACATTGGGAAGCTCCACTAGACGGGCTTGTGGATCCCGAGGTGGATGGCTAGGGTGATACTCTCCTATGTACTAGAGTAGGAAATTCTTTTGAAGTTATGTAAAGATTAATCTTTTGTTATTCCACTGCAAAGTTTAAACTTGATTTCTTTTGGAATGTAGATCCATAGTTCGGCATATTCTTTTGGGATGATGTTGTAAATATCATATATGATGAATGGATTTTTATTTAATTGTGGATGTTTTTAGCTGCTCTCGTGTTGTGAATGGTTTTTAGATTGTAATGTCGTCCAAGGGGGATTTTGGGGCATTACATGCCTTTCAGATTGACGAATGCTCCAGCGGCATTCATGGATCTCATACATAGGGTGTTCCAAGCCTACCTAGATCAGTTTGTTGTAGTATTTGTTGATGACATCTTGATATACTCCAAATCTGAGGAGGAGCATGAGATTCGCTTGAGGATTTTTCTCCAGATGTTGAGAGTTCATCAGTTGTACACAAAGTTTAGCAAGTGTGAATTTTGCCTTACTAAGGTGAAAATTTTGAGACATGTAGTGTCCGCTTCGGGTGTATCCGTGGACCTAGAAAAGGTGGAAGTAGTTATGAATTGGGGGAGACCGAAGTCAGTCTTCGAGATATGCAGCTACTTGGGAATGACGGGGTATTAGAAGAGGTTTATTGATGACTTCTCTTGATTAGCTGCTCGTATGACCAATTTGACCCAAAAGGAGGTCAAGTTTGAGTGGAAAGATGCTTGACGAGGAGGCTTACATCAGCTCCTATTCTGATAGTTCTAAAAAGGGGACAGAGGTACACAGTGTATTATGATGCCTCGAAGGATGGACTCAGTTGTGTATTGATGCAGTCCGGGAGGGTGTTGGCTTATGGTTCTCGGCAGTTAAAGAATCACGAGCAGAATTATCCCACACAGGACTTGGAGTTGGTGGCCATTGTCTTTGCCTTGAAAGCTTAGCGCCACTATTTATACGGTGAGCAGTTCGAGGTGTTTTCAGATCACAAGAGTCTGAAATATATTTTTACACAGCGGGACCTCAACATGAGGCAACGTTGGTGGATGGAATATTTGGAAGACTACGACTTCACTTTGTATTACCATCTTGGTAAGAAAAATGTGGTGACTGATGCACTTAGCCGAAAGTCACGGGGGATCTTGGCTAGTGTGGCTTCCTGGGAGTAGCAGATGCTCGAGACTATAGGACAGTT
The DNA here is from genome assembly GCA_963454935.2 of Ilex paraguariensis. Classification (NCBI taxonomy): domain Eukaryota; kingdom Viridiplantae; phylum Streptophyta; class Magnoliopsida; order Aquifoliales; family Aquifoliaceae; genus Ilex; species Ilex paraguariensis. Next base: position 3,009,736 of record CAUOFW020000836.1, read on the forward strand.
CGAGCTACACTACGGAGATTAGACTCAGGGTACTTTGGGAAGTTTAGTGGCTACACCTTCCCTACAGAATAGAGTGATTGAGTCCCAAGGACAGGATAAAGAGTTATTATCCATCAAGGATCGAGTATGGTTAGGTACAAGTGACGAGGGCTGGGCCAGTCACTAGGATGGTAGTCTTTGATTTAGGGGAAGGACTGTTGTTCCCCAATCTGTGTAACTCAGATAGGAGATTCTTAGAGAGTTCCATTATTCCCATATTGTTGTGCATCTAGGTGGCATAAAGATGTACCATAATCTTCATTGCCAGTGATATTGGAATGGAATGAAGAGAGACGTTGGAGACTTTGTCAGACGATGTCTCACGTGTCAGCAGGTTAAGGATGAACACCAGAAACCAACTGGATTACTCTAGCCTTGGAGGTAGTTGAGTGCAAGTGGGAGCATATCACCATGGATTTTGTGACCCACTTGCCACGGACATTGCGGGGACATGACGCGGTGTGGGTGATAATTGATCGACTTATGAAGTCGGCCCACTTTTTGGTAGTGCAGATGACCTACCGATTGGAGGAATTTTATAGATTGTACATATGAGAGATTGTCAGGTTGCATGGGATGCCCGTATCTATAGTATCGGATCGGGATCCCAAGTTAATTAACCACTTTTGGGAGAGCTTCCAAGGGGTATGGGGAATCAGTTAACAATGAGAACATCATTTCACCCCTAGATAGACGATCAGTCGGAGAGGACCATCTAGATATTAGAGTACATGCTACGGGCATGCGTCCTAGATCTCAAGGGTAGCTGGGAATATCACTTACCCTTAGTGGAATTCGCCTACAATAACAATTATCAGGCGAGCATACAGATGACACCCTATGACGCACTTTATGGGAGGCCTTGCCTTTCTCCGATTTGTTGGATGGAGGTGGGAGAGAGACCCTCTACGGGTCCGAATTTTATTGCAGACACCTTAGAGAAGGTAGAATGGATTTGAAAACATCTTTTTATAGCTCAGAGCTAGCAGAAGAGCTACGCCGACAAACGACATTGACCTCCAGAGTTTGTGGTGGGAGATCATGCCTTCTTGAAGGTGATGCCTAAGAGAATAGTGGTCAGGTTCAGAAAATGAGAAAAGTTGCAATCGAGGTTTATCGGGCCCTTCGAGGTACTCGAGAGGGTAGACATAGTGGCTTACAGATTGGCATTACTGCCAAATCTATCGGGTGTTCACGCGGTGTTCCATGTCTCTATACTCTGAAAGTATAGTCCAGATTCGACACATGTGGTTGATTGGGAGAGATGATTGTTGATGCAGATAGGACCTTCGAAGAGGGACCAGTGCGTATCATGGATAGCCGGGTGCAGGTTTTGCAAGCCAAGACCGTGAGGTTAGTGAAGGTCTTGTGGCAGCACCGAGGCATGTAGGAGGCAACATGGGAGCGTGACGACACTCTATGTATCAACTATCCATTTCTGTTCGAGGATGGAGGTACAAGTTTTATAATTTTAAATATACTGTCATTGTTGCATATGCATGCGGTTAAGTGTGTATGTGTGTGTGATTGTGAATTTCGGGGACGAAATTATTTTAAGGGGAGAAGAATGTAAAAACCTAGGTAAATTTAAACTTTTTATGACAAAGGGCAAAATGGTAATTTTGCCACTAGAAGTATGAGTTGTAAACCTGAAATTTTTCAGAACTCAGATGACAAAACGGACCTCACTGTTGAATTCTTCTCGCGAAATCTAGTTATGTAGTCAAATTTCATTGAATTTTGAGGTGGTCGAAATTTTTGTGTTTTACAAGGCAGTCGAGTCTCGGGTGTCCCAAAAAAGAGATTTTTGATAAAATTTCAAAATTTAAAAAATTATTTAAGGTAAGTTAAAACAAAAATATTTTGAACTTAAACCCGGATAAATTTAATCGTTTCGGGGTGAAAACGGACCCAGGAAAATAAGATCGTGTGGCGTGTTGTGGGCCAAACAAATAAAGGGTATAAATAGGGGGAAAAAATCTGATTTCTTCCCTTATTTGTTCAATCAGTTAGCCGATAGAGAGAAAGAGAGGGAAAAATCAAAAAAATATAACCTTCTCTTTACGATCTACGACTCCACGGGCTTCGAATCAACTCGAGCCAACAAGAAAAGTTGATCTCCTCGTCAAGGGCTACGCCTACATACCAAAAAATGAGGATTTTCATGGAAGGTTGAAAATGGGATTTGAGAAAACCAAGGGTTTGAGCTTCATTGAAGTTTTTGAAGGTGTCTACCAAGTGGGTTACGCTTCAAAAGGTAGGGTTCTTTCCTACTTGGGTTTATTTTACAACCTAGGGTGTTGTATGTAATGGGTAGGTTGATAGAGATATAGATCACTGGCCTATGAATGTGGAATTGGGGAAATGGGTATAGAAAAGGCTTAACAAAATAATTCCTAACTTGGAATTGATATATGTGGTGATCGCGCGTGTCATTCCTTGGAATTTGGTGCCTTGGGGTTATGTGAATTTGCCCTAAAGTGATACATGAAAATTTGTATTATGAGGGCATGCTATGTGTTTAATTTATGTTTTGGAAATTAATTGTTATTGGCATATATGAAATAACAAGCTTATGGATTATGGTTGGATAAGAACATCTTGTTATATGTTCTTTGATATATTAACATTGAGATGAAGTTTTGCTATTATATGCATATGATATGAGTGGTCATGAAATATGCAATTATATGTTAAATTTTCTCATGTGGCATTCATTACATGTGGGCATGACAATGAAATAGAAATAGTGCATTACATTGCATATGCACAGAGACATCGAAAATTTTTGGGCGTGGGTGCATGGTTTGGGTCAAACACCATCCTCGGTGGATGAAAAGTGGGCTCAGTACTGTTGGACCAAAGTTCAACGGAGTTCCATGATTGCATAGAAAAGAAAACTTGTGTCGGGTATAGCAAGAAGGGCTATACACGTCCTCAGGTGCAAGCCCCGGCTATTGGTTCATACACTCCGTCGGTGTATGTCCAAAAAATGTAATGGCATATGAAGCCAGTCGGTGTGATTCCGAAATCCGATACCCAACAAAGACACATGATTTTGTAATACAAAGTTTTCATTTGGTGGGAAACATCTATGAATGAAATGGTTTTATAAACATATACTTGGTATTTCAAAAATGATCATTGGATGTATTTCATCAATGATAAATGTTTTACACTTGCATCGCATATTCTGGTGAGAGCCAGTGAGGGCTCGGGTTGATGTGCATGAGTGAAGCTCAATTCATTCATGGCATGGCATGGTAGATTCCAACATTAATCATATATATTCTTGATTGGAATGATTATATGATCGTGAATGTTGTATATGAACATTGCATATGCACTTAGGTTGGTGAGTAGTCTCTATAGGAAAATATTCTACTGGGCGTTCGCTCATCCTATATGGGAAACATTTCAGGTGTGGGGTTTGTACCGGGAGAGGACTTGCATTCGGGGCCTCAACGATGAAGAAAAGTCGACTTGTGGCATTTGTGTAATCTTTGTTGGAACAACGTTTTAACATGTAAACAAAAATTATGCCAATGCATGTAATAGAACTTCTATGGGTCATGTATAATGTAGAAAATGTCATTATCCATGTTTGGAATAAGTTTGGAAAGGTTTTGGATGAATTGGAAATGAAAATCTGATGAAGCATGAAATGCTGGGCAAAACCTTCCGGAAAGTCACAACAACTTTCCAAAATGTTAGTGTAAATTTTCTATCTAGTAGGTAAAACCTAATGGAAGGTCAACAAAACCTTCCGGAAGGTTCATGCAATTTTTCATCCATTGGGCAGAACCTTCCGAAAGGTCGCAACAAACCTTCCAGAAGGTTTGGACAAAAATAAGGAAAATAATTGTTGGATAGCGGGTGAAACCTTCCGGAAGGTCGATTCTAACCTTCCGGAAGGTCGATTCTAACATTATGGAAGGTCTTCACATTCTTCTAAAATTTAGGAATCTAGTGTGCAACTTCTTTCAGAAGGTTTGAACACACCTTCTGGAAAGTTATCACATCTTTCTTCAAGATAGGATTCCAGTAGGTTAAGGAAACCTTCCGGAAGGTCGATGAAAAACCTCTAAAGGAACTTTTCCAGTAAGTAAAACCTTCTGGAAGGTTGAGCAAAACCTTCTGCAAGGTTTTCAAAAAATCTAAAATTTGAAGAATTCATTGCCATGTTTTTGGGCTATGTGTTTTTGGTTCCAATGACACAAATGGACCTTAAATGAGATACGTTGGGGTATATTGAACCTCGATGGGATTAAATGATTAAAGGAACATGGGTCACATGTGTGAGTTATAATCCCGGACAAAGGGATGTTGTTGACGTGATGCCGGAATAGGCAACAATCACGGGTAATTCCACAGGTTGATGAGTGATCAATGGGTTAACAAAAGACCTCCGAATTTTGGGGCGTCACATGTAGCGATGACGCGTGAGTAGTTACTTATACCCTTCAGTGAAGGGTGAACATATGTATAATATTGGTTAGATTCTAAAAATGCTGATGTTTATTTATATCTTTATCTATATATGTATTATAAGATTCATGCATGATACAGTGATGTGCATAGGTTCGGTGTTGTGCTTGGAATTATGTCATCTGTGCATCATCAACCTGTCGGTAAAACAACCACGGCATTCCTATCGGTATGACTAGTCCTCCACCGAAATGCTGAGGATGTTTAATTGAACAATCTAATGCTATATTGTTAAAGTTAGGACCTATATTTTGTAAAGTTAGAACCTATATTGTTAAAGTTAGGAAGACTAGTTCATATGATTCACAGTGAAATTAGGTTAATATTCCTATGTTTTGTGAAAATATTCTTAATCTGATCACGCGGGATTTTCATACTTTAGCTGTATATTATCTTAATATATTTATTCAAACTTATATGAGCATGATTAGACTTCTTTATTTCACAAACCTTGTGAAATATTACACTCTTTACATATTTAGTGGAGATGTTTAACCAATTGAAGAATTTGAGTAAATCTTCCTTGGAGAGATATTCTACATCTACTCAAATAAACATCTTCGATTCTACGGTAAACTTTATTTGAATAAACTAATTAATTTTGTCTTGATTAGCACTTGTTAGATTATATTATTAGCATTATCCTTGAAATTATTTTACGTAGGAATGATACAGATGAATAATTTCTAGAAAATGATCTTAGGCCATGTTTGATTAATCTTGAGTCTTAACCATTTCTTTTACAAAATTATATTCTTAACCAACCATGATTGAGCCTAAAAGAATATATATTATTTTCTTGAACCCCAAGAAATACCCGAGCCACATAGAAATATATTAAATCTACCATTGCTATCTAATTTTCCTGCACTCTCTTTTAAATCAACAAGTTACTGAAAGAACAAAAATAAAAAATAAAAAAAGAAAGGAAAAAAGAATGATCCTGGTTCAAAGAAAATAAATCTGAAAAAAAGAAGAAGCCAAAAAAGTGAAAAATGGAAAAAATGAACATGCAAAGTCTTAGAAAAGAAAGAGGTGTGTTACAATATTAAAGATATCATTTGAATCCCACTAACATCACTTCATACACCCTAAACCTATGGCCACATTACAACTCGAAGAAAGTCCTTTTTGATTCCAGAAATTATGCATTTGTATTAATCCTATCATTCTAAAAAGGAAAATGTTAATAATATTTGTGTAATACAGTGTTAATATTCTCTTAATGAGATTATGTCAAATTCCAGTTCTATTTAAATAAACCACTATTTTGATTAACTACATATGATATTATTTGTTTTGTTAACTATATTCCAATCACATGTAGCTTGTAAGAATAGTCACTATAATAGGTGTATTCTTTTTGCTGAGTGTATTATATGAAAGGACTGACATCAAAACTACTATGAAAGATGGTAATATTTCTTGAGTAATTTTTGAAACAAAAGAAATCATCACACACACACAAGTTTGTATAAAATATATGGATAATGTTACAACTAACGTGTATTACTCTTAGAGTGATCAGAAAAGGAAATATTCTAAGCAAGACAGAAGGAATATTAATTTAATTATTTTCGTGAAAAGTATGAATTATAAACTCCTAAATACTGAAGTTTGTAGGTAACTTAACTGGAAATCTTCCCAAGACAAAACTTGTCCACTACGAATCACCTAGGGGTTTAACGGCTCATTGCATATGCTAAATGCAATTGTGAAAAAATCTACAAAAATGATTTTACTTCTGTTTATATTTTATTTTGTGAAATATTTTTTATAATCTATGTTTACTAGGGACTAGTAAAGTTTAAGTGGGGGGGTGTGATTAACCCTAATTAGTGCGTAAACTATAATGATTAAGCAATTAACTTTGTAAGATAAAACAACTAAAAATTATCAATTAGGAGTAATTATAATTTGTGCGAAAATTAAAGTTTTAAATACTTTACGTTTAAATTTTAGGGTCTAATGCAGAAATACTGGAGAATACAAGACAATTTTGCAAAACTTGAAACAACAAAGGAGCAAAGTGTAATATAGACACATGGAACATCCAGCACGCGACACATGAATCAACTGCAAGGCACCTTGAAGCTTAAAAACGCGACACTTGGAATCTACTGCAAGGCAACACCATCCGAATGGTGGTCCTAGGGTTCAGATGGTCACTAGGTGGCAAAACCTTACTTCTCCACCTCAGCCTTACTTTACACTTCATGCTTGCCTTTTCTATATAAATAGGGAACTCCTTCTTCATTCCAAGGAGGCCAGCCATCCAAGAGCCAAGAGAGAGATCCAAAGAAAGAAAGAAAGAGAGAAAGAAAAAAAATAAAGAAAAAGAGAAATTCAAGAGTCGGTCTGTCCTACACCAATACTTTGTAATTGTACATTTCTGTTATATCTTTCAATTCGGATAGCTGAACTACAACCACCTTTTTGTCTTAATTGATAGTAAAGGTGGTTTTGTTTCAGTTGTTCATTGGAAAAGACATGTCAGTCTTTTATTTATTGTTGTAATGAAACCTACCCGCACTCCTCGCTTGTCTGTAACGATGGGGCGTGAGTAGTTACTTATACCCTTCAGTGAAGGGTGAACATATGTATAGTATTGATTATATTCTGGAAATGCTGATGTTTATTTATATCTTTATCGATATATGTATTATAAGTTTCATGGATGATATAGTGATGTGCGTAGTTTCGGTGCTATGCCAGGAATTATGTCATCAGTGCATCATCAACCTGCCGGTAAAACAACCATGACATTCCTATTGGTATGGCTAGTCCTCCACTAGAACGCTGAGGATGTTTAACTGGTATATATGTATCATAGATGAAGTCAAATGAATAATTCAAATATTTCTCATGAATGACTTGTCCTTCTGGTTTGCTTGGATTAATCACTTGATACATATATAACCCGTTAACCTAAGAAGTTGTTGTGTTAACTAATACCACCAGTTGACCTAAGAAGCGATTGTGTTATGGTTTATTATGTACTCACCTAATATTATGGAGACAAATGAATAATTCAACCGATCCTCATGAATAATTTGTCTTTCTGGTTTGTTTAAATTAATATTTGTCATGGATACCACCATCTAATCTAAGAAGTTTTTGTGTGATGGTCTATATACATTAGACCTTTCGGTTGACTTGCCAGTAAAATAGGAGTTAATTGTTGTAAGCTAGCATTTCCAGTATTTAATCATTATAAAGCATATGGAATCCCTAAACTGAAGGGTATCTTTTATATTCTTGTCATTAATACGCTTACGTGCATACTTTATTTAGTTAAACTAGTTGTTAATCTAAGCTCACATCACAAGCTATCAAATGATACACTACTTCAAACAACAACTTTATTGTTTTTATTTTTAAATCTAAATTACTAAAACTCTTCGTGGGATCGATACTTGGACTTAAACCGAGAAAACTATAATTTGTCCACTTATACTTGGGTATATAATATAATTCAAATCACAAAAAAGTGCAAATCAAGGGAGATTCACTATTAAATCAAGGGAGTTGGACTTATCAACTTTAATTCACTCTACATAAACTACATGTCCTAAAACAATACCCTGTGTGACCATGAAATGACAATTTTCCCAATTCAAAACAAGATTTGTTTCCTCACATCAAGTCAGGACTTTTTCAAGATTCTCTAAACATAATTCAAATGAATCACCTTATACCGAAAAGTCATCCATGAAGACTTCCAAAAACCACTCCACCATATCACTGAAAATGCTTAACTTGCAACGCTGAAAATTGGCTAGAGCGTTACATAATCCAACAGGCATTTTTTTATAAGCAAATGTGCCAAAGAGACATGTAAAAGTAGTTTTCTCTTGACCATCAATTGCTATTTCAACCTGTATATAGCCAGAAATATTCATCCAAGAAACAATAAAATGCATGACCGGCTATTCTTTCTAAGACTTGATCTAGAAAAGGTAGGGGAAAATGATCTTTTCTGGTGAGGGAATTTAGCTTCCGATACTCAGTACTACACATACGCCAACCAATGACTATATGCATAGGGACTAATTCATTTTCTTGGTTTTTCATGACTGTGACACTAGACTGTTTAGGCACTACTTGTGTTGGACTGACCAATTTACTATCAGATATAAGATATATCATATTAGCATCTTATAGTTTAAGTACTTCAGACCAGACAATTTCTTTCAAATGTGGAATCAACCTTCTTCGCGACTGTCAGGATGATTTGGAATTTTCTTCTCAGTATATACAATGAGTACAAAGAAAAGGACTTATACCCTTTATATCTATTATCGTCTAACCGGTAGCACTTTGATGATTTTTTATGACATCTATTAATTTATTTTATTAGAATTATGGCAATTTTGAAGATATTATTACTGAATGAGTTTCATCCTCACCCAAGAAGACATATTTTAAGTCAGTCAGGAGAGGTTTTAACTTTGGTTTGATAACTCCAACACTAGGCTTTACAGACTTAGGTTTAGATGGCAATAATTCTTCAAATATAGGACTCCATGTTTCAATGATTGACATATCTATAGACTTATCATTATGTACAAACTTGAACGCATGTGACTATTTCATTGTAGAAGCATTTTCAAACAGGTTTTGAGTTAACAACTCAACACAATTTACTTAATGGAATTCTTCATCCTCTCTGAACTATTTTGCAATGTCAAAAACATTCAATTCCAAAGTCATGTTCCCAAATTAAAGTTTCACGATTCAATTCTTATAATTAATCAATGCATTTGATGTAGCTAGGAATGGTCCACCTAAACTGACAGGGATTTGTGTAGAGATATGCAAAACTGGCTGTGTATCTAAACGAATGAAATCCATTGAGAAATATAACTTATCAACTTGAACAAGTACATCCTCCACAACTCCATGAGGAATTTTTACAGAATGGTCTACTTATTACAATGCGACATTGGTGGATTTTTCCTCACCCAACCCTAATAGCTCATTGACAGAATATGGAAGCAAATTAACACTAGCTCTAAGATTAGGAAAGGCTTGTTCAATCTGGAATTTTCTGATTATGCATGAAACTATAGGACTCCTAGGATTTTTGTACTTGAGAGGGACCTTGTGATGAATGATGACACTAGCCTATTCAGTTAAATATGTTTTTTTTCTGTACATTGATCATTCTTTTCATTATGCAAAGGTCTTTTAGAAATTTGGAATAGGATAGGACTTGCTTGATTACATCCAATAGGGGATGTTAATTTTTACGTGCTTAAACAACTCAAATATTTCAGCATGATTGTTCAATGATTGAGGCTTTTTGACTCTTTGAGGAAAATTTAATGGAACAAGACTTGAATGTTTTTTTTTCATTTGGTAATTCAGGTTCCTTTTTAATCACAGGTTCAGACTCAATTTGTTCATTTAAAAGGATCAACTCAGCTATTGGTTCAAGAGTTTTGGCTAAATGGTCTTGTTAATCACCTTACCACTTCTTAGTGTGGTAATTGCTTGCATTTGACTCAAACAAGGTTCTGAAGACACAACATTAGTCTGGTTTTGAACCCGTCCAGGTTTAGGTTGAGATGAGAATTTTTGCTTCTCTGTTGTGCTCAAAGATTGGGCCAATTTGGCTAAATGACTCTTGATATCCTCAATATTCTCTAAAGTTTGAGCTTTGAAATCATTAAATGCATGAGTGGTCTGAGTATTGCAACTTATTTGACTGTAAATGAACTGGTTCATGGTATCCTCTAAACTCCTCTTAAGTGGGGTTTGGTAAGGTTTCTGAGTCTGTGGTTGTGATGAAGGTGGACTAGGTGGCTAACTCAAGGTTTGTGTGTTTTTTTAAGTGAAATTTGGGTGATTACGCCGTCCTGGGTTATAGGTGTCAGAATAAGGGTTGGAATAAGGCATGTTAAAATTTGAAATGGCATTGGTTTGTTATATCAAGACCTCTTTGAATGCTAGAATGGTGGGACATTCCCTCGTGGGATGTCTTGACAATACACAAATTCCACATGGTTGCCTAGTGGAATACACAACATAAACTTCCTTGGTTCTTTTTTTCATTTTGAGGGCTTCAAGCTTTCAGGACAAGGTAACCATTTTGGCCTTTAGGTCATCATATTCTTTTAACACATATTTCCCTCCTAGGGATGAAGATGGCTTGGTTTCAACAATATTTGGAGAGGTCAAGTCTCACATTTGGGAACTCTCAGAAATAGTGTAAAAAAACTTGGATGCCTCATCGGGGCTTTTTCCTACGAATTCCCCTTGAGCCATCTTATCAACAAACTGGCGCAGTATGGATGAGAGCGTATCATAGGTGAAACCAACTAACGTCCAATTTTCAAATGCATGATGTGGGCAAGCTTGGAGAAGATTCTTAAATTTCTCCCAACATTGATAAAAAGTTTCTCATTTTATAGAAAAATTCATGATTTGACGTCTCAATGCATTAGTGCGATGCATAAGAAAAGTTTTTGTTGAAAAATTCAGTTTCAAAACTTGCCAACTTGGAATAATTTTTTTTTTAAAGAATTTAGCCACTATTCAGCCTTATCCTTCAAAGAGAAAGGAAAAATTTTCAACTGCGCCGTCTCAGAATTATCTTGCAAAGCACCTCATACTCCCTTAAATCTTTCATATGCAAATACGGATTTTTAGACTCCAGACCATGAAACTGTAGTAAAAGCTGTATTGTTCCTGCCTTAATGTTTAAATTTGGAGCATTAGTGGGAAAAGAAAAAGATGATGGGACACTAGTGCACGTGGGGTGCAAGTATTCTCTTAAAGGACGGACGTTCTGAACTACCTATTGTTCCCTTTGATTATTATTAGCCATGCTTAACTCAAAAGTGTCTGATAATGCCTATGACGATGATGAAGATGAAGGACTAGACTGATTTACAAACCCTATTGATGACTTAATAGACATAAACAATGAAAATACAACAAACAGTGCATATACATATAATACAAACTAGACAAATTGTTTGTTTTGAAATCAACGTAACTCCATTCAACGACTCAAAAAAAACTTGAGTTGACATGATTTATGTCATCCACCCCAGTATAACTGGTCAAATTGCAGTATTTCTCAGTTAAGTTTGAGGTCGAACCCACCGGGAGCTAACTGTCAGGACACAAAACATAAATGGTAAAATTGTCATAGTTACAATGTGAAATGGAATAACTTGTGGTGTGAGCTTAGAACTATCAAATAAACACTTAACTAAAACTTTGAAAGACAATGACAAAAGAGTACTCTTTAGTTCAGGGATTCAACATACATTATATTGTTTCTTTATGAAAATGCCACCTTACAACAATTAACTCCCATTTTACTAGAAAGTTAACCAGTAGGTTTGATGTATATTGAACCATAACATAGCAAATAATTATGTTAGTCGGAAGGTCTATGTATCATGCATCAATCAAATAACCACAATAAACCAGAAGGTGAACCATTCAAAAGGTTTACTCTGGTTATTTAATCGACAGATTGATGATTCAATGATAACAGAGTTCTGAATTATGTATTGAATCAAAAGCATTGGCAATGGCAAGATTTAACCCGTCTATAACCAATCTCCCGATTATTACATAAAGCCCAATGACATACATCACTGTATCATACATCAAGTGTGTAATAATTATGGATAGAATGGTATGTAGCATTAAGCTCTGCTCGGTGTTCATAATCATTAGCATATTGTAAATATAACCATCCATCAATCAAGCGAGGTATAAACATTAATGCATAAGTAAAACATCGACATTTTCATAACGTAAACAATATTACACATGTATTAACTCATCAGCAAAGAGTATAAATGGACAACTCACGCCTCATTCCTATAGACGAGCAAAAAATGAGTGATATAATCCAATTTCAACCGAAAACAAATTACAAAAAGTCCTTTCTTGAGGAATATTTGAAACACTACCACTCTTATTACTAGCTAGGGCACAAAAGTGGGAAAGGTTCAACCCTCCAAGTAGAAATGATAAACAAAAATGTAGAAGTAGAAAAAATTATAGCTGGGAAGTGATTCTACCTGGGCTTCTCTCTTCCTTTCTTCCTCTCTTTCCTTCCCTCTTGCCGGACTGAACTCTTGATGAATCCCCTCAAAAAATGGTTGAAGTAGGCTATTTATAGGCACTAGAAGGAGGCTTTGAGGTGGCAGACACCCAGGCTTGCCAATCAGGAGAATTTGTTGTTTAATTGGACCAAGGAGAGAGGAGAGAGAGTTAAGGCAGTTAAAGCACCGTCCAGACTCCAACACCACCACCGTTTGGATGGTGGCATCCCTCTGGATTTTGCATGTTTGGCACTCCCTTTGGTTTATGTATTAGTTTGATAATTGCATTTGTTTTCCCTTTCTTATTCAGCTTGTACACTTTAATAATCCTGAATTTTCATATTTTCGCTCGAAACCCTGCAAAATGTCCAATTTATGCATTAACCCTAATAAATTGTAACTTAATTATTTTAACCTAATTTAAACACACAATGAACTTTAGAACCTAATTCATTCATGCATTATTTAGGGTTAATCAATGGCCCACCCATTTTAAAGATATAAATGTTTTTTGTCTAAATTGTGACAGATGTAAAAGAATGAAAAATATTTCAAAAAGAAACATGATGCCTTTGAACCATAGTTTAGTCATAGAAATTTTTTATTGTTGGGGCATCAATTTTATGGGACCGTTTACCTCATCCTTTTGATATTTGTATATTTTGGTTGTTTCTAAATGGGTAGAGGCAATTCCTTGTCAGAACAATGATCATCGTACAATGATCAAACTTTTAAAAGAAAATATTTTCTCCAGATTCAGAATTCATCGAGCCATTAAAAGTGATGGAGGAACACATTTTTGTAATAAAGTTTTTGAAAACCAAATGAAAAAATATTTGATTTCGCACAAAATACCTCACCCTTATTGCTTGAATTATTTCCCTATCGTTCCTAATTACCAAACATGAACCCTTAATGTGTGTATGGCTTATGTGTGTGGGTGAGTTTCACTCTGACTTGGTTTTGATGCAAAAAATGGGAAAACAGGTGAGTGGGATGAAATGTGTGTGTGAACAAAAGTGCTCTCCAAGCGTAGAGAGACTTTCATGGGTCGTGTTTTACTTGTAATTTCTATTCCAAGGTCCTCTCCTCAAGCAAGGAAGGAAATTATGTTGAAGGTGATTTTGGTGAAAAGGAAAAAGTGTAAAAATCTTTGATGTTTGAGGTTTGGTGAATTGTGTTCTTGATGAAATTGAAATGAAAGTGTTGGCTAATCCGAAGAGGTCATTACAATGGTAATGCCAAATCAACGCAAGACCTTCCTCCAATGGTGCCTAGATGTTTGATTGATTCGTAGGAAGCGAGGGACTAAAATGGAGTTGAGGATTTAGGCGTACCCTGTGACAAGTCTACGGTGTATCACGAACTCACAATCACATCCACACTCAACCTAGTCAAACCAAATCATCGTACACTACGAGGAGAAATGAAAATGAGTTGAAGTAGCACATCTAAGAGGAATTCTCCCTTGGATTAGCCAACTTAAAGCTTAGCTACTCATATTTAATGCAAAAGCATAAATGAAATAAAGAGACATTATGAAGAAATGTAGATTTGAATTAAAATTAATGCAAGAAAAGTTAACTAAGAAGAAATGCATTGAATACCCATTTTAAAAGCTTGAAATGTAGAAAACTTAAATACAACAATGGTAGATTCTAAGATACTCAACTAAACTTGCAATTTATTGGAAATAAATGACATTAAAGAAAACAAATGAAGCTTACAAGATTCTTCCAAAAGATTAAAGTGAAATGGATGGAAGAAATGTAAAAATCTAAGCTTTCTCTCTCTAAACTATGTCTTCTACATTGGAGCTTCTCTCTCTACAATGGAATACAATCTGAATAATGTCCAAGGATACATGTACTTTCGTCCATGAAGCTTGCTCTAGGTGTATGACAGCCCTTCCAACCATAGGAGGCTGACTTGATGGCTTGGGTAGGCTAGGACAAGCCTAGCATGCATCTCCATTGCCTTGCCTCTTCTCTCTCCTCCTCATTAATGTCATTGTCTCCAAAGTCTAAGCATGGGTGTTGGGAGACATGTAGATGTGTAAAGGATGTTAGGGGACAAGTGGGAGAAGTGTAGGTGGGGCCCCAAAATGGCAGAGCTTAAGTTACAGGCTGTTTGGGCATTATGGGCAAAACTTTCGGGAAGGTCGATACAAACCTTCTGGAAGGTTTGTGCAGGAATAGTTGAAGCAAAATTTCAGTAAGCAAAACCTTCTGGAAGGTTGATGCAAACCTCTCGGAAGGTTCATTCCAGTAGACAAAACCTTCTGGAAGGTTTTGGCAAAGCATAGGCAGACCAATTATAAACCTTCCGGTAGGTTTATATCCAACCTTCCAGAAGGTCTTCATCTAAAATGCATTTTCTTGGTTTCTTCACCCTCCAATCCTTTATTTAAGCTATCCCCCTCATATTTATTGAATTCAAACACTTCAATGGGGGCTGAACTCAAACAATTTACATATTTTCACTTGCATTTACATAGAACTCCATTAAAGAGAAGATTAAACGCATTTCTCCCCAAATTCACAACAAAAACAAGTATAAAAAGGGCATAACAATTTATAATATATGCAATGTTTTGTGCTAATCACACCCCCCAACTTGAGCTTTGCTAGTCCCTAGCAAACATCATTTCAAACCACAAGCTATAAACTAAAACAACATCCACTCATAAATATAAATATCCAAACACTAAAAATCCAAAAATCATATTTCAATTAAAAATAGACTTGGACAATGATAAAATGTAACAACTGTGGTATTTTCATTGATCATTTTCAAAAGTTCATTCCACTAGGTTAGAGTTTCAAAACAAAATGGCCCAAAACCTAAAGACACTTCTACAAGGCCAACAAACTAACCCTAACCTTGTACAGTCAGAACTCAAAAGAAAACAAAATACACAAGTCATCCTAATCACCTTCTCTATCATTGTCATCATCAAAGGCGTCTTCCTCCTCAGTCTCACCCTCAGACTCTGTCTCGTCATCCTCCTTGTCGTTGTCAGTCTCTCCCACCTTCACAGCACTAGAAGGTATAGGAGCTGAGGTCAACGGTCCAGCTGGCTGTGGTGAACATCCACTGAGGATGGGCTCACCCAGGAATGTATGATCGAATAGTCGCGTCACCATAACCGATAGCCTGAACATGGTCGACTATAGGGGCAGTCATACACTGCGATATAGTGCGGGCTGGGCCAAGTGCAGGAGGTGTTGAGGTGGATGGCCTTGCTGGCTCTAGTCTTGATGCATTAGGTCTCTCTCCCCCAGTCTTGGCAACCCTCTTACTACTTCTTGACTTCTTGATGGCTCCATGTGCATATGATTTCACCTTGGCATGGTCGCACAGACGTGTGACGAGGCTGCTAAGAGAGAGATTCGCCTTAGGCTTTGCAGCCATGGCAAACTCCCGCATCTCCTTTCATATCAAGTAAGCCACATCTATCATGGGCAAGATTCTCGATGTTCGGGTTCTTCTCCAAACCTAAGGTCATCAGATTGTAATGAAGCACCTTGTTCATTGCCCCATAAGAATGTTTGAGGGCCCTCACTAAAGTTATTATTTTGAAGGTGGTCGGGTCGTGGTAGGTGAGCCTAACATAGTCAATGAGAGTCCTACCCCCATTAACGTTGTGTGGGTAGACCGGGGTGGTCAAGGGAGGCCTCTCGTATCCCATCACAGTGGCAATTGTGTAGGGGGTCACCTTGAGGTCTTTCCCTGCACATTTGTCCTCAACCTACACCTATCCTCACCAGACACATTCAACTACTTGTAAAACTCTCTAAATAACCCCAAATTATAGCCCTTCACCTCTTGAAACCACAGACTCAACCTATGTGCCTCAATTACTTTCATAACTTCATCATTCGGCCCAAGAGAAATCCTACCCACGTATCTCTCGCATATGATATTTTTCTCCTCTATTCGTTGTCTCCGTGCATCGTGCCTTGCCTTAGTGCTCCAGCCCTCCCTATCTTGGCTACTTGGGCCCTCTCTGCCCCTTTTGCAGGAGCTCGTGTCGTCCTCTTGGTGCGGACCATGAGGGCGAACAATGTCCCTACTCCAAGGAGTGTCAAGATCAACCAAAATAGCCTCTCCGTAGGCTAAAAAAATCCATGGATATCCCATTCATATGAACCATAGCAGGGGAGTTTAGGGATTTGAAGAAGATCAAGAATGACTAGAAAAATTGGGGGAAATGTGAAAACCTAGGGTTTGTAGAGAACACCCCAATTTTTTGGCTAAAATAACGCAAAACTCAACCCTAATCAAGAGAACAGAAAAAAATTTGATGTTGGGTGAAGTGTTTTGAAGATTAGAAGATAGTAGAAGGAGAGGAGAGATTTTGGGAGCTTGAGATTTGGGGTAAATGTGAAGGGTTTCTAAAAAATTTTGAACTTAAACCCTTGTTTTTAGCATTCTGGGAAAAATCTTCCGGAAAGTTTTGTTCACTGTTTGAGGCAAAAATTCTAGTAAGTATAACCTTCTAGAAGGTTGATGAAAACCTTCCCGAAGGTTTCACTCACTAGATAGAACCTTCTGGAAGGTTTATAACAAAACCTTCCAGAAGGTTTTGCCTTTACTGCAAAACCACGCCTTTAATCCAAAACTCACATCGAATCCAACTTTCCTTAACTACAAAACATTTTAACAGCCTATCTATGACACCTAATTGATTGATCATGCCCAAAGTCATTTCGAAATTGCAACATGATTTACGCTCAATATGTTTTTAAAGTACAAGACATGGATTTCTAATTTAAACTACCAAAATTATTACCTATAATATAAAACATAAATTCAAATAGCAAGGGGCATTCCTAAATCTTATAAAATATCAAAAGTTGAGCAATATTCCCCCATCCTTTAAGCATAGGGATACGAAACATGTCGTTCAAATATCCCAACCAAGCACACATGAGCATCACTATGATTTTAAATTCTAGTCTAGAGTATGCACCTACACATTCATTTTCAAACTCAGGAGGGTGTGGAGTGGACGTGTGATTTAAGCATTTACACAATAGATTTCACAATTACTTTGGCTATCCAAAATTAAGCTTCGATGCAACCTCACCAAGGGTGTCTCTCAACAATGAATAACACTCTAGTTATCGTGCCAAGTTATCCATGTGTATATGTGAGATAGAATCTTGTGCAAAAATGAAGTATGCTCACATATAATCTAAAATGAAGTTCATGCGCGAAAATGAAACAACCTTGACATAATCTCATGAAAGGAATGCTTGGGCACTAAATGGCAAACCAACTTATATTTTTCCTTTAAAATATGCATATCCCATGCTTCTCTAGATCATTTAGGATTTTCAATGGTTATAATGAGGGCCTTAAAGTGATAATGAGGCAAATGAAAAGAAGGATATATGATAACAAAGGGGGTTGTTCCAAGTGAAAAAATTTTATTTTCAAAAACACCTCCCTTTTCATGGGATTTTCAGTCTAACACCATCACCACACCCTTTATTTATTTTTCTATCTTTTCCCTAACATTTTGCTTTTATTTTGTCATTATTTTCTTCCTTCCACCCCTTATTTTCTCCTTTTCTTGGATTTTCATTCTTTTTTCCATTCAACTTTTTTGAA
Organism: Ilex paraguariensis; assembly: GCA_963454935.2. Classification (NCBI taxonomy): domain Eukaryota; kingdom Viridiplantae; phylum Streptophyta; class Magnoliopsida; order Aquifoliales; family Aquifoliaceae; genus Ilex; species Ilex paraguariensis. Next base: position 3,027,954 of record CAUOFW020000836.1, read on the forward strand.
TTCAACATCATTCATCCCTTTTGTTGAGTTTTTGCCATACATCCTTCTCTTTTATGATCACTCGTACTCAACAGTAGGAACAACCAAGGTGAGGTAGATTTTATCATTTTGCACTGGCTTGGTCAAATCAGTGGCATGGAAACAAATTTACAATTAAGGCTAAAAGATGGCACTCGGGATAGAATTTCACAAGAGAAAAAGGGCTAAGGCTCAAAGTAAACCAAAGATGGCCCAAGATCATTTCTAGATAAGTGTGGAGGAACATTATGCATTTCAAGACAAAGTCAATCAACTACCAAAATGCACCTAATCAAAACAAGTATAATGAGATTATTGAACACAATTGGAATTTGCAGAATTGTTCCTTGAGTAAATGTAAGTTCCCTCCAACAAGGATTGGCACTAAATCTCACACGGATACTTAACCATCTTTACTATTCATGTCAAGCACTAAAGTGTGAACTCAATCCGTAAATTGACGAAATTACACATTCAAGGTCTACATATTGGTGAGTTAAAAAGCAAACACATAAGTGATACCCGAGCATAGGATGAACTTGTATAATGTGCTCATGTATTCAAGGTTTAACGCAGAGATCAACATATCAACAGACTCATAGCACTCTAAATAAGGGAATACAAATCAACATTCAGATAATTTTTTTCAAAATTTTTCAAAAATTTCATATAATTTGCAACTGTTATAAACAAAAATCTGTGTAATATGTGAAAGGTGAATTTCACCACAAAAATTAATATTATCAACAAAAATTTGCACAAAAATTAGTGTATCATACAAATGGTGCACCTCACCCCCAACTTGATTCATGCTTGTCCTCAAAGCAACAAAAAAGATATAATATGCAATCAAGGACTGTAAAATGATGGGTAGGGTTAGAGAACACATCATCTTTGAGCTTTGAAAAAAGACACCAATATCTGCAACTTAAGAAAAACAACACTATACGCAAAGATAAAGTAAATAAACATAAACAGATAAAGTAAGTAAAAACAAATATAAACTAAAAACCATAAGAATAGTTAATCCTCCAACAAGTTTGGGTAAACCGGATCCACCAATTCTTCCTCCACCACTTGACGTTCAAACCCCTCAAAGAATGGCTTGAGTCTTTGGCCATTGACCTTGAATGTCTTGCCATCTTCGGGGTTTGTGACTTCCATAACTCCATTGGGGTAGGCCAGCTGGATAAGATAGGGGCCATCCCAATGGGATCAGAGTTTCCCTTGAAAGATTGAGAGATGAGAGTTATATAAGAGCACTTTTTGGCTAGGCTCAAATGACTTCCTTATAATGGATTTGACATGAAAGATATTAGCCTGCTCTTTTGAAATTTTAGAGTTCTCATACACATCTCTTCGAATCTCTTCCAATTCATTCATTTCTAGTCTCCTATTCTCTTCGGCCATTTTCAAATTGAAATTTAAAGTCTTTATGGCCCAATAGGTCTTTGTTCCATTTCGACTAGTAAATGGCAAGCCTTTTCATGGATGAGCTGATAGGGAGGTATACCTAGGATAGTTTTATAGGTAGTGTGGTAAGCCATAGAGCATCGATTAGTTTAAATAACCAATCTTTCCTATTCGGGTTCACTATTTTCTCTAAGATATTTTTGATCTCCCTGTTCGCTAACTCGACTTGGCCATTGGTCTGTGGGTGACATGTGGTGGATACCTTATGTGTGACACCATACTTATGCATCAAAGATGCGAATAACCTATTACAGAAATGCGATCCACCATCGCTTATCATAGCACGATACATCCCAAACCTAAAAAAAATGTTCTCCTTAAGAAAGTTGACCACAACCCGATGGCCATTAGTCTTGGTTGGGATAGCCACCACCCATTTGGACATGTAGTCTACTGCCAGTAGAATATATAGGTAGCCAAACAACACGGGGAAGGGACCCATAAAGTTAATGCCCCAACAATCAAATATCTCAATAACAAGTACAGAGGAGAGGGTCATCATGTTGTTTTGGGTTACACTACCCAATCTTTGGCACCTATCACATTCCTTACAAAATGAAACACAGTCTTTGTTTAACGAGGAGCAGTAAAAACCAGATTGTAGAATTTTTGCCGAAATCTTCTTGGAAGAGAAGTGGCCACTGCATGCTTCCGATTGGCAAAATGCTAGGATATCCCGCTGCTAATTTTTTGGTATGCATCTTTGCATAACTTGGTCAGGTTGAACAGGTATGGGTTGTCGAAGTAAAAGTACTTCACATCCGCCATAAACCTACTTCTATCCTCTAGGCTCCAATGCAGTGGTATTTGTCATGTAACAAGATAGTTACATATGTCAGCATACTACGGAAAAATAGAATGAATTGAAAGTAAATGTTCATCAGGAAAAGAGTCAGGGATAGGAATAGGCTCATCAACATATTGCACCACAAGTCGGGACAAATGGTCCGCCACCACATTCTCAACTCCCTTTTTATCTTTGATCATCTATTTGAATTCTTGTAGGAGGAGAATCCACCTAATAAGTCTCGGTTTGACATCCTACTTAGACAAAAGATACTTCAAAGCGGAGTGATCGGCATAGACTACTATAAGAGAACCAATGATGTAAGACTGGAATTTATCCAATGCAAATACTACTGTTAGCAATTCCTTTTTAGTGGTGATATATTTCATTTGTGCCTTGTTAAGGGTTTTGATAGCATAGTATATAACATAAGATCTCTTGTCTTCCCTTTGACCGAGCACTGCGGCAACTGCGCAATCATTCGCGTCGCACATAAGCTCAAATGGTATACCCCACTTGGGTGGTCGCATGATTGGAGGTGTAGTGAGTATGCTTTTCAATTTTTTAAAAGATATCTCACAATTATGCAACCAAACAAATGGGACATCTTTTGAAAGTAAATTGGTCAAAGGTCGGGCCAATGCACTAAAGTCTTTAATGGAAAGAGGATAAAAGCCAGTATGACCAAGAAACAACTTTATATCTTTAATGACTGTCGATGTGGGCAGGTTGGAAATTGCCTCAACCTTTGATTTGTTGACTTCAATTGCCCTGGCTGACACGATGTGCCCAAGTACAATTCCTTGTGTCACACGAAGTGACACTTTTCCCAATTGAGGACCAAATTCTTCTCCTCACATCTCTTGAGAACTCTCTCCAAAATTTTCAAACATCAACTAAAGGAATCCCCACAAACTGAGAAGTCATCCATAAACACTTCCATGATCTTCTCCACCATATCACTAAAGATCCCCATCATGCAATGTTGAAAAGTCCCTAAGGCATTACACAACCCAAAAGGCATGTGTTAGTAGGCAAAGGTACCTTAGAGGCAAGTGAAGGTGGTCTTCTCTTGATCCTCCAAAGCGATCTCAAGTTGGTTGTACCCGGAGTAGCTATCCAAGAAGCATTAATATAAATGGCCAACTATTTTTTCCAACACTTAGTCAAGGAATGGCAATGTGAAATGGTATTTTCCCATGCACAAGTTAAGCTTTCAGTAATCAATACACACTCTTTATCTAGTGATCATCCTTGTTGGAATAAGCCTGTTCTCTTAATTTGCAACAACTGTGACTGATTAGGTCAAAACATTGCATATTTCATGTGCTAATACATTCCGGCCTCACTTCCTTTTGGGGGTTAAATGAGTGGAATTCAGCTATTTGAGCTATTAACAAAGATTTATGGTATTTGCAGATAAAGGGTGATAAATGGTGCTTCTTAAAGCCTCATCTTATGATTTGAGGTGAATGATAATGAAGGGATGGCTTAAAGATAGCTTTGGAGGGTAGGAAACCAAAGAATCAATAAAAATAGGAGAAATAGTATCGGTATGCCATATCGATACGCTTCAGCTACTGGAATTTGAAGTACTAGTATGCCATACCGGTACGCTTCAGCTACTGGAAGTTGAAATACTGGTATGTCATACCGGTACACTTCAACTACTGGTGTTCGCCATACCAGTATGCTTTGCTAAAATAGCCCAAATGTTGCATATCATGCGCTGCTATTTTAAGGGTCCCACTAGTCACCCGACTACCTATTTCTGACATGTCTTACACAATGAACATCCATATTTCACCTCGTCATGGACTTTTGGAGCTTGGATCATAAATGAGGAAAGAGGAGAGAGAATGCGCTGGGTGTGCAGGCTATGCTTGCACCACCCTGTGCAGCCCTATGGATGGAGATCACATCACAAGACTTGCGCATCACTCCATGGTTATTTTTGACAAAGAAGAGAGCTCTCCATTATTCATTATGCAATATACACATTATAATATGGAGAGATAAGCTCTATGAAGAAGATGAATAGTGTTAGAGAGAGAAGTTGAGAATTTTACATTTTCTTCCATGCATTGTCTTCTAATTTCATGTAAGAATCTTCTAAGCTTCCTTTAATGCTTTGAATGCCATTGATTTCTAGCTGTTTTCAGGTTTAGTCTTCCAGTAAAGTTTCTACCATTAATGCTTCTATGTTCTTCAATTTCTTAGTTGTAAGTGGGTATTAAATGCATTATCATTTAGTTTAAGTTTTCTTGCATTATCTTAGCTACAATATAGAATTGCTTTAGAATATCTTCCATTTCCATTGTTATATTTCTTCTAGCCATGAATAGCTAAATCTTTAAGTTGGATAATCCAAGGGAGACCTCTTCTTGGGTATGCCATCTCAACTCATCCCCTCTCCTCCCATCGGTGTACGGTGGTTCGATTAGATTGGGTAGAGTGTGGACTGGAGTGTGAGTCCTTGATATCTCATAGGCATTGTCACAGGTTATGCTTGGATCCCTACTTCCATTTTATCCCTCATTTCCCATGAATCTATCGTTCATTTACGCACCATTAGAGGAAGGTTTTGAGTTGACTCAGTATTCCCATCGGAGTGAACCCTTCGGATTGGCCAACACTTACTTTCCATTTCATTTTCATCAAAATACAACTGATTAACCCTAATTAGTGTGTAAATAAAATAATTAAGTGATCAATTTTGTAAGATAAAATCGCTAAACATTATGAATTATAGTTTGTGTGCAAAGTAAAGTTTTTAATACTTTGTGTGTAAATTTAAGGGTCAAATGTAGAAATAATGGAAAATACAATGCAATTTTGTAAGAGTTGAAACTATGAAGGACTAAGGTGTAATAAAGAATCTTGGACAAACAAACAGGTTTTACATGAAGAAGATTTGGCTCAGCATGCAACTCACCGGGAGATCAAAGAGCGGTTTGCACTTCGCGCCCCAACCCCCAACGCAAGTGAAGAGCGGGCAAAGGGAAGAGAAGCGTAGCACAAGCACTCGTTACTAAGTAAATGAATCATAGTAGAATCCCCTCCATTCTTCCACTCCGTCTCGAAGAGTAACTAGGACCAATTTAGTCACGTTTTTATGTTCCAATTGAACACTTTTGAAATCAATGAAGAACATTCTGATCAAATGTTCTTAAAAGTATTATGAAGCCAAATGCTCTTGGATGGGTAGTTGAATGCCATAGGGCAAAGCGGGACATGTTCGACCTCACGTCTAATCAGCGTCAGGTTGAACGAGCACCCTAGTTCTTGTTTGAAGACCGGAACATTAGAAACATGGATTAGGATGACTCTTCGAAATACTATTAGGGCTTAGAAATGGCCCGATCAGCTACAGGTATGAGGTCACTGTTCTAATGGAAACAGGTCTCCGGGACTATACTCTAGTAAGCGATTTCATCCAAAATGGGTGCCATGAAGGGAATCCAAGCAGTAAGCAGAACGTCGTTTTGGAAAATTATAAGGGAAGTCAAATTGAGACTGCATTCAGTTTCCTATAAGATGAAATAGGAATATTCACCTGTTGTCCATCGACTACGCCTTGCGGCCTGATCTTAGGCCCTGACTCACCCTTCGTGGACGAACCTTGCGGAGGAACCCTTAGGTTTTCGGGGCATTGGATTCTCACCAATGTTTGCAGAAGGCAACAAGTGGTAGCTCCAAAAGAAGACACTTTGCACTACTACAAGGCTTAACCTTTAGGAAGGTTAAGGTAGGGGTTAGGACCCCCCCCCCAGACACATGGAAGCTCCAGAACGCGACAAGTGGAAGACTAAGACCGCGACATCTAGCTCTGCTGCAAGGATCAACATTCCTAAAGGGTGAGAAGGGGGTTAGGAGCCCTCCTTGGCCGAAATTTCATCCTCCCCTATAAAAAGGGGTCTTGCCTTCATTCTTCAGAGGGACTTGAAACATTCCACTCCAAGTACTCCAAGCCTTCACAATAGCATTTCAAGAGAAAATTTCCTTCCTACCAAGAAAGGCTAGCCGGCCATAAAAAAGAAAAAGAAAAGAGAAAAGGAAAATAGAGAAAGAAACAGCCTTTGTAAGCTGGTTTGTTTGTTACTATGTATTTCTACATTTCTGAAATATCTTTCTATTCGGATGGTTGAACTGCCACCACTTTTTTTGTCTTGAATGATATTAAGGGTGGTTGTGTTTTAATTGTTCCTTGTGAAAGAAGTTTTATTTTAATTATAATGAATACTACCCACACTTCTTGCTTGTCTGTAGCAATGGAGTGTGAGTAGTTGTTTATACCCTCTAGTGTGAGGGGAACATATGTATATTACTATTTAAATTATGGAAATGCTGATGTTTTATTTATACGTTTATTTATATATGTATAATATGCTTAATGCGTGATATAGTGATGTGTATAATTCCAATTATGTGCCTTGGATTATATCATCAGTATATCATAAGACCCGCCGGTCTAACAACCACGGCGTTTCTATCGGTATGACTTTGCTTCCACCAAAATGCTGAGGAAGTTGACTGATGTGTGGTACAAACCTAAATGATCCTCATGAATGGCTTGTCCTTCTGGATTATTAGGGTTGATTATTATTATATATAATTATTATGACAGTCTAACAACCACGATGTTCCTATCGGTATGGCTTTGCTTCCACCAGAACGTTGAGGCTGTTTAACTAGCACATCTATACCCAGTGTAGCTTAAGAAGCAGCTGTGTTATAATATATTACCACCAGTGTAGCCTAAGAAGCAACTGTGTTATGGTTTATATATATGCACTTGCAATCATGAGATCAAATTAATAACTCAAGTATTCCTCATGAATGGCTTGTCCTTCTGGTTTGCTTGGGTTAATCAGTTGACATAGATATAACCGGTGTAGCTTAAAAAGCAGTTGTGTTATAATATATTACCACCAGCGTAGCTTAAGAAGCAGTTGTGTTATGGTTTATTTACATCAGACCTACCGGTTGACTTTCCAGTAACATGGGAGTTAATTGTTGTGAGGTAGCATTTCCAGTAACTAACCAATATAATGCATATGGGACCCTTAAAAGTGAAGGGTATTTTTTATATTCTTGTTGCTAACGCATTTACTTACGCACTTTATTATTTATGTCATTAATCTGTTTTATTTACGCATTTTATTATCTCTGCACTTTATTTCTGCATTGCTTTTATTTAAATAAACTAGTTATCAAACTAAGCTCACACCACAAGCTATAAAACAATATTTTGCTTCAAACAACACTTTTAATTTTATTTTATTTTATAGTCTAAATTACTAAACTCTTCGTGGGATCGATACTTGGACTTAAAACCGAGAAAAATACAATTTGACCACTTATACTTGGGTGTACAATATAATATAATTCAGACCACTAAAAAGTGTGAATCAACAACTCACAAACTAAACTTCAACTACAAATGATTTTACACCTAATTTTCACCGAAATCATTTTCAAAACGATTCACATCCTTCCCCGAGGAAATGACCTTGGAATACCTCCAAATAAAACACGTAAAAGTCTTATTGTGCTTGGGAAGTATTTTTGCTTACTTGCACATTTCATTTTCCACCATTCTCTTGCCCTTTCTTTAGACATCATTCCAAAGGAGAGTGACACTCCCCTTCACACACACATCATACATACACATTGAGGGAAGATGTTAAGAGGTTAGGATACTACAACAAAAAACTTCAAGCATTTTTGGCGCCATTGACGAGGAAGGCAAAGTGTCAAATTGAGAAGGTGATTTCCGGACAACGGAGGTAAGTCCCGTGATCTTCATCATGGGCGGACATACGTTGTTCCGTGTATATATTCTTATTTTTATATAAATTCATTTGTAGATAGTTTGTTGCATGTGGGGAAGGGACGAACAAAACCAATTGGTTAGACAACCCTTAGGGCCCAACATGAATATTGACCAAGACCCACCTGAGGATGCGGGTGATAATTTTGATAATGTTGGTGCCCATCTAAATGTTCAATGGATGGGGGAGTGCCCGAACCTAGAATGCCTAATCCACGAATGCAATTTTCCCCTTCACGTGAATGAAGGGAATAACATCCAAATGGATCCTCCAACGAGATCTATGACGGATTTCCTTCAACCAACCTGTAACAACACACCCTCATGCATCCTCTTACCGGTCCAAGCTCAGTTGTTCCATGTTCAGCCGGGGATGTTGCAACTGCTTCCTACATTCCATGCAATTGAAAATGAAAACCCTTACACATAAAGGAGTGTGAGGATATAGTTGCAACCTTCAATGCTAACTATGCTATGGAGGACATAGCTCAATTGAAATTATTTCCTTTCTTCCTCAGAGATACAGCCAAATCATGATTGAATAGCTTGCAACCTCAATCCATTACCTCTTGGGCTCAAATGCTTTCTGAATTTTTTAATAAATTTTTTCCGGTTCATATAAGCACTACTTTAAAAAAGGAAATTCAAAACATTTATGAGAAGCTCAATGAACAATTCTATCAATGTTGGGATCATTACAAGGAGTTGTTACAATCCATTCCACATCATGGCTTTGAATCATGGCAACTGGTAAGTTTCTTCTATGAAGGAATCACACCAACCCATAAACAATTCATTGACATGATTTGTAATGGTGAGTTCTTGAACAAAGACCCCAATGAGGCCCTTGACTACTTTAGTACATTGGCCCAAAATGCACAATCTTGAGACATTAGGGATCCCAACGACATACCTAGGACATCTTAAGGTAGTAGTCAACCACTAGGGGGTGGGATATATGACTTGAGAGATTGGAAAGACTTGCATTCAAAAATTGCAAAATTGTTAAGGAAAGTTGAGAATCTTGAAGTCAATAGGAGACACGAGGTGTCTAATGTGTCATAGACCATGGAGGGTTGCTCGATTTGTGAGAGTGTGGAGCATTTCATATCAGAGTGCCTCAATATTCTAGCACTTAAGGAAGTGTATCACGAGTAAGTCCATGCATTTAACCAAATAAGGCAATCATTATCCCTTCACTCAAATACATATAATCCGGGTTGGAGTAATCACCCAAATTTTAGTTGGAGAATTAAGAATCCCATTCCTCAATGTTTAAATGCATATTCATCTCCCATGCCTCCCATGCAAAATCAATACCATGTCTAAGGGCAAGCGTCTAGCTCCAAATACCAATGACCAATCCATAAGGGTACTCGTCAAACCTACCACCACAAAATTTTTCACCAAGTCCACCTCCACAAAGCTTTTCTCATCAAGGACCATCCAATCCTCCTACCTACCAACCTACCCATCAGAGGAACTTGGAGGATGTGCTCTACAATTTAATCCATAGCCAAACCACCTTTAACAACAACATTTCAGATCAACTCATGAAAATTACCAATGCCATAGGTTTATCACAACAAGAGAAAGGGAAATTCCATGCTCAACCCCAAGAGAACCCTAAAGGCCAACATGTGATTGAGTTGTCTGAGCCCACCAAAGAGAGTTATGAGCAACTCAAAGCAGTCACCACCCTTTGTAGTGGCAAACAAATCGAAAAGACCATTGTGCCAAAGGTTTCACTCAAAGCCACATTGCCAATAGAAAAGGAGACCATAGGTGACGTCGACGAGGGTAAGGTGAGTGAAAAGAAAGAAAGTGAGGTGGTGGAGCAAGAAAAATTAATTGATGATAGTGTGTTTGTTTCCCCCATGCCTCCTCCCTTTCCTAGTCATTTGAAGTCACCTATCATGGTGGCTAATTATTATGATATAATTGAAATGATCAAGCAGGTGAAAATCAACATTCCACTCCTTGATGCCATTAAGAAAATTCCCTCCTGTGCAAAGATCTTGAAGGATTTGTGCACAGTGAAGAGGAAACTCAATGTCCACAAGAAGGCATTCCTCACCGAGCAAGTGACCTCAATCTTGAAGACAAACACCCCACCAAATTTTAAAGACCCCCACTGCCCTACCATTGCCATCACAATAGGAAATTGTCAGGTGGAACAAGCATTGCTTGACTTTGGGGCTAGCATCAATCTCCTACCTTACTCGGTGTACAAGCAACTCCAACTTGAAGAGTTGAAGCCAACTTCAATCACTCTTCAGTTGGCTGATCGAAACATTCTAACAACGAAGGGAGTAGTTGAGGATGTTTTGGTTCAAGTGGATAACTTTTATTTTTATGTTGATTTCATTGTGCTTGAAACTCACCCTGTTGCTAACCCTTGCTCCCAAATCCCTGTTATACTTGGTAAACCTTTTCTTGCCACATCTAATGCTATTATTAATTGCAGGAATGGTCTAATGAAGCTTACTTTTAGGAGCATGACTATGGATTTCAACGTGTTCAACTTGAACAAATAACCTGGTGATGATAAGGAGGTACATGAGGTTAACCGGATTGATACTTTGGTATATGAACACTTGGAGTTAGTGAGCACTTTCAAATTGGAAGAGGAGGGATTTGTTGATATGGAGGAGATTAATGGACCAAAGGAATTGGAAAGTGTGAAAGTGGTAGAGAGATGGACTCCTACTTTTGAGAAGCTCCCAACCCAAGATAAAAGGATTTTCCCTTCAATTGAGCAAAATACCAATTTGGAATTGAAGCCACTACCTTCCTATTTGAAATATTCTTATATTAGGGGAGGTGAAACATTTTTGGTGGTTATTAGCTCAACATTGAATGAGGAATAAGAAGACAAACTCTTGGAGGCATTGAAAAGGCATAAAGGAGCACTTGGGTGGACAATTGCCGACATTAAGGGGATAAGTCCTCTCATTTGCTCGCACCACATTTATCTTGAGGATGACACCAAACCACCCCGATAACCACAAAGGAGGTTGAATCCCATCATGAAGGAGGTAGTGAGGGATGAGGTGTTGAAACTACTTAACGTGGGCATCATTTTTTTGATTGTCGATAGTAACTGGGTTAGCCCTACGCAAGTAGTACCCAAGAAATTTGCACTCACAGTGATTGAGAATGATGAGAATGAGCCTATACCGACAACAATGATCACCGGATGGAGAGTTTGGATCGACTGCCGGAAGCTTAACCTTTGCACAAGAAAAGACCACTTCCCAATGCCATTCCTTGACTAAGTATTGGAAAGAGTAGCGGGCCATCTATTATATTACTTTTTAGATGGATATTCTGGCTACAATAAATAGAAATTGCATTGGAAGACCAAGAGAAGACCACGTGCACTTGCCTCTATGGTACATTTGCGTACCATCGCATGACTTTTAGGCTTTATAATTCCCTGTGAACATTTCAACGATGCATGATGGGGATCTATAGTGACATGGTGGAAAAGATTGTGGAGGTATTTATGGACTACTTCTCAGTCTTTGGGGATTCCTTTAGTGAATGCTTGAAACTTTTGGAGAAAGTGTTGAAGAGATGTGAAGAGAAAATTTTAGTATTAAATTGGGAAAAATGTCACTTCATGGTGACAGAGGGAATTGGTCTCAGCTAAGTGGATTGAAGTTGATAGATCAAAGGTGGAGGACTTCTCCAACCTCCCCACACCGAGAGTCATCAGGGACATCAGGTCATTTCTTGGCCATGTCGGCTTTTATCGTCGTTTCATAACATTTTTTAGTACATTGGCCCAACCTTTGATCAATCTATTGTCTAAGGATGTCTTATTCTAGTGGTTGGATAATTGTGAGGCATCTTTCAAAAAACTAAAATGCATGCATGTCACGTCTCTGATTATGCGACCACCCAGGTGGGACTTACCTTTTGAGCTTATGTGCGACGCGAGTGATTACGAGGTCGGTGCAATGCTCAGTCAAAGGGAGGATAATAGACCGTATGTAATATACTACACTAGCAAAACACTCAATGCAGCTTAAATCAATTACACTACCATAGAAAATGAGCTGCTAGCGATAGTATTTGCATTAGATATATTATGTCCTTACATCATTGGTTCACCGATAGTTATCTATACTAATCACTTTGCTTTTAAGTATTTTTTGTTTAAGCTAGATGCGAAACCAAGACTTATCAGGTGGATCCTTCTACTCCAAGAGTTCAATCTTACAATCAAGGACAAGAAGGGAGTGGAAAACATGGTGGCAGATCATTTATCTCGATTAGTGGGGCAAGTGGCGGATGAGAACATTCCTATCCCAGACTTATTTTCTAATGAGCAATTTGTTTCAATTCAATCGGTGTGTCCTTGGTATGCTAACATATGTAATTATCTTGTAATAGGACAAATACCATCGCATTGGAACCCAGAGGATCGACAAAGATTTATGGCTAATGTGAAGTACTTTTACTTTGACAACCCATACCTATTCAAGTACTGCCCTTACCAAATCATGGGGAGATGTGTACCAGAGAATGAATAATAGGATGTCCTTGCAATTTACCATTCACAAGCATGCGGTGGTCACTTATCAACAAAGAAAACTTTAGCAAAAATTCTTCAATCAGGTTTTTACTAGCCCTCACTTAACAAAGACTATGTTTCTTTTTGTAAAGGATGTGATAGATGCCATCGTTTGGGTAGTGAGACCCAAAGGAATATGATGCCCATCTCCCTTGTACTTATTATAGAAATATTTGATTGATGGGCCATTGACTTCATGGGACCCCTGATTAGCACAAAGCATTGCATATTTTATGTGCTAATACATTCCTTTTTCACTTGCTTTTGGGGAATAAATGTGTACACTTGTGCTATTTGAGCTATTCATGAAGAATTGTGGTGTTTGTAGATGAAAGGCACCAAATGATGATTCTTAAAGCCTTCGTACATGGTTTGAGGATGATGAAGATGAAAGGATAGCTCAGGAGAGGAAGAAATCAAAAATCAAAAAATCAGCCAAACTGTACCGGTATGCGTACCGGTATGATTAGGCTACTAGAGTTCGGTGTATCGGTACGCTCTACTGATTCTGCCTAAATTTTGCAGCCATGCTCTACTACCTTGAGGGGCCCACCAACAGGTCTCCCACACTCCTCTGACATGCCCACAACACTATTCATCTTTTCACACATCTCCTTAGATTTTTGGAGCCATGACGATCAATGACAAGAGAGAAGAAAAGAGAAGCTGGGTGTGCAGATAGGGTCTGCACGCCCTCTGTCCTGCCTATTCCTCTTGTAGCCCTTTGGATGGAGATCACATCTGCAAGCTAGGCCATCACTCCAAGCACATTTTTGGCAAGAAATGACTCCGTTGTTCAGAACTTGATACATTACACATTGACTATAGAGAGAGAAAGAGCTGGGAAGAAGATAACTAACGTAGTTACAAAGAAAAGTTTAGATTTTTTTATAGTTTTTTCCATACATTGTCTTCTAATTTGATGTAAGAACCTTTGAAGCTTGCTTTAATGCTTTGAATGTCATTAACGTCTAGTCGTTTTCAAGTTCACTCTTCCATTAAAGCCTTCACCATTAATGCTTCAATGTTCTTAAATTTCTTAGCTATAAATGGGCACTGAATGCATTCTCATTTACTTTACGTTTCTTGCATTTGTTTCACCAAGTATTTCCTTTCCTTGTAATGAATTCTCACTACATTGTTGGTTCTCATTATTCATGAGTTGCTAAATCTTTACGTTGGCTGATCCAAGGGAGACCTCCCCTTAGGTATACCACCTCAACTCATCCCCTATCCTCCCCACTGTGGACGGTGGTTCGGTTTAACTGGGTTGAGGGTAGACCGGAGTGTGAATCCTTGATATCCCGTAGACATTATCACGGGTTATGCTTGGATCCCCATTTCTATTATGTCTCTCGTATCTCATGAATCAATCATTCACTTATGCAACATTGGAGGAAGGTTTCGAGTTGATTCGGTATTCTCATTGGAGTGAACCCTTTGGATTGGCCAACAATTGCTTTCCAACTTATTTTCATCAGAACACAACTCACAAACCAAACTTCAACTACAACAAAATTTTACAGTTTCTTTCCATAAAAAATCAATTTCAAAAACGTCCACATCCTTCTCCGAGGAAACAACCTTGGAATACTTCCAAGTAAACACGACCCGCAAAGGTCTCCTTGCGCTTGGGGAGCATTTTTGTTCATTCACATATCACATTTCCACCATTCTATTTTCCCATCTTCTTGCCCTGTCTTTTGACATCATTTCCACGGAGAGTGACACTTCACTTCATTCACACACATCATACATACATATTAAGGGAAGATGTTAAGAGGTTAGGAAAAATAAGGAAACAAAGCAACCATTTTGGGGTTCATTGTCAGGGAAGGCAAGTGTCGAATCGAGAAGATGATTTCCAGACAGCAGAGGTAAGTCCTATGATCTTCATCATGGGCTGAGGTACGTTGTTCCATGTGTATATATCCTTGTTTGTGTATAATTTGATTTTTAGATAGTTTACTGCATGGAGGGAAGGGACAAACAAAATCGATTGGTTAGACAACCCTTAGACCCCAACATGAATATTGACCAAAACCCACCCGAGGATGCAAGTGATAATTTTGATAATCTTCGTGCCAATCCAAATGTTCAAAAGGGTGAGGGAGTGCCCAAACCAAGAATGACGAAAGCTCAAAGGGGTAAGGGAGTGCCAGAACCTAGAATGCCTAATCCATGGATGCAATTTTCCCATTCTATGAATGAAGGGAATAACATCCAAATGGACCCTCTCACGAGGTCTATGAGGAATTTATTTCAACCAACCTATAGCACCACACCCATATGCATCCACTTACCGGTCCAAGCTCATCTCTTCCAAGTTAAGCCAGGGATGTTGCTACTACTTCCTACATTCCAATGGAATGAAAAGGAAAGTCGCTACTTGCACATAAGAGAGTTTGAGGATAAAGTTGCAACCTTCAATGCTAACTATGCTATGGAGGACATAGTGCTTGCTCATTTCTGTTGTTGTTCCTAACCTTGAAACTTTGTTCCTCAATGTGTCTATGGGATATGTATATAAGGGAGTGTCACTCTCCCTCGGAATGATGCAAGAGATGGGGCAACAAATGGTGGATGGAATGGAATGAAATGAACAAAATATGTGTGTGGAATGAAATGCTTATGTGAACAAAAGTGCTCTCCAAGCGCAAGGAGTCTTTTATGTGTCGTTGTTTTACTTGAAAAAGTATTCCAAGGTCATCTCCTCAGGGAAGGAAAGTTCAAGTGTGTGAAGGTGATTTTGTCAAAATGGAAGAGAAGTGTAAAATCTTGTAGTTAGTTTTGGTGAGTTTTGTTCTTAATGAAAATGCAAGAAAACAAGTGTTGGCTAATCCAGAAGGGTCATTCCAATGGGAATCCCAACTCAGTTCAAAACCTTCCTGCAATGGTGCAAAGATGAACGATTGATTTGTAGGAAGCTAGGGACGAGATGGTGAGGATCCAAGCATAAATTGTGACTAGGCCTATGGAATATCAAAGACTCACAACCACATCCACTCTCAATCCAGTCAAACCGAACCATCGTATACCGAGAGGAGGAAATAAATCATGAGTAGCTAAATCTTTGCGTTGGCTGATCCAAGGGAGACCTCCCCTTAGGTATACCACCTCAACTCATCCCCTATCCTCCCCACTGTGGACGGTGGTTCGGTTTAACTGGGTTGAGGGTAGACCGGAGTGTGAATCCTTGATATCCCGTAGACATTGTCACGGGTTATGCTTGGATCCTCATTTCCATTATGTCCCTCGTTCCTCACGAATCAATCATTGACTTATGCAGCATTGGAGGAAGGTTTCGAGTTGACTCGGTATTCTCATTGGAGTGAACCCTTTGGATTGGCCAACACTTGCTTTCCAACTTATTTTCATCAGAACACAACTCCCAAACCAAACTTCAACTACAAAAAATTTTACAGTTTCTTCCAGAAAAAATAAATTTCAAAACGATTCACATCCTTCTCCGAGGAAACAACCTTGGAATACTTCCAAGTACAACACGACCCGCAAAGGTCTCCTTGCGCTTGGGGAGCATTTTTGTTCATTCACATATCACATTTCCACCATTCTATTTTCCCATCTTCTTGCCCTTTCTTTTGACATCATTTCCATGGAGAGTGACACTTCCCTTCATCCACACACATCATACATACATATTAAGGGAAGATGTTAAGAGGTTAGGAAATATAAGGAAACAAAGCAACCATTTTTGGTGTCATTGTCAGGGAAGGCAAGTGTCGAATCGAGAAGGTGATTTCCAGACAGCAGAGGTAAGTCCTATGATCTTCATCATGGGCTGAGGTACGTTGTTCCATGTGTATATATCCTTGTTTGTGTATAATTTGATTTCTAGATAGTTTACTGCATGGAGGGAAGGGACAAACAAAATCGATTGGTTAGACAACCCTTAGACCCCAACATGAATATTGACCAAAACCCACCCAAGGATGCAAGTGATAATTTTGATAATCTTCGTGCCAATCCAAATGTTCAAAGGGGTGGGGGAGTGCCCAAACCTAGAATGACGAAAGTTTAAAGGGGTAGGGGAGTGCCAGAACCTAGAATGCCTAATCCATGGATGTAATTTTCCCCTCCCGTGAATGAAGGGAATAACATCCAAATGGACCCTCTGACGAGGTCTATGAGGAATTTCTTTCAACCCACCCATAGCACCACACCCTCATGCATCCACTTACCGGTCCAAGCTCATCTCTTCCAAGTTAAGCCAGGGATGTTGCAACTACTTCCTACATTCCAATGGATTGAAAAGGAAAGTCGCTACTTGCACATAAGAGAGTTTGAGGATATAGTTGCAACCTTCAATGCTAACTATGCTATGGAGGACATAGTGCTTGCTCATTTCCGTTGTTGTTCCTAACCTCGAAACTTTGTCCCTCAATGTGTCTATGGCTTATGTATATAAGGGAGTGTCACTCTCCCTCGGAATGATGCAAGAGATGGGGCAACGGAATGGTGGATGGAATGGAATGAAATGAACAAAATATGTGTGTGGAATGAAATGCGTATGTGAACAAAAGTGCTCCCCAAGCGCAAGGAGTCTTTTATGTGTCGTTGTTTTACTTGAAAAAGTATTCCAAGGTCATCTCCTCAGGGAAGGAAAGTTCAAGTGTGTGAAGGTGATTTTGTCAAAGTGGAAGAGAAGTGTAAAATCTTGTAGTTAGTTTTGGTGAGTTTTGTTCTTAATGAAAATGCAAGAAAACAAGTGTTGGCTAATCCAGAAGGGTCATTCCAATGGGAATCCCAACTCAGTTCAAAACCTTCCTGCAATGGTGCAAAGATGAACGATTGATTTGTAGGAAGCTAGGGACGAGATGGTGAGGATCCAAGCATAAATTGTGACTAGGCCTATGGAATATCAAAGACTCACAACCACATCCACTCTCAATCCAGTCAAAGCGAACCATCGTATACCGAGAGGAGGAAATAAATCATGAGTAGCTAAATCTTTGCGTTGGCTGATCCAAGGGAGACCTCCCCTTAGGTATACCACCTCAACTCATCCCTTATCCTCCCCACTGTGGACGGTGGTTCGATTTAACTGGGTTGAGGGTAGACCGGAGTGTGAATCCTTGATATCCCGTAGACATTGTCACGGGTTATGCTTGGATCCTCATTTCCATTATGTCCCTCGTTCCTCACGAATCAATCATTGACTTATGCAGCATTGGAGGAAGGTTTCGAGTTGACTCGGTATTCTCATTGGAGTGAACCCTTTGGATTGGCCAACACTTGCTTTCCAACTTATTTTCATCAGAACACAACTCCCAAACCAAACTTCAACTACAAAAAATTTTACAGTTTCTTTCCAGAAAAAATAAATTTCAAAACGATTCACATCCTTCTCCGAGGAAACAACCTTGGAATACTTCCAAGTAAAACACGACCCGCAAAGGTCTCCTTGCGCTTGGGGAGCATTTTTGTTCATTCACATATCACATTTCCACCATTCTATTTTCCCATCTTCTTGCCCTTTCTTTTGACATCATTTCCATGGAGAGTGACACTTCCCTTCATCCACACACATCATACATACATATTAAGGGAAGATGTTAAGAGGTTAGGAAATATAAGGAAACAAAGCAACCATTTTTGGTGTCATTGTCAGGGAAGGCAAGTGTCGAATCGAGAAGGTGATTTCCAGACAGCAGAGGTAAGTCCTGTGATCTTCATCATGGGCTGAGGTACGTTGTTCCATGTGTATATATCCTTGTTTGTGTATAATTTGATTTCTAGATAGTTTACTGCATGGAGGGAAGGGACAAACAAAATCGATTGGTTAGACAACCCTTAGACCCCAACATGAATATTGACCAAAACCCACCCAAGGATGCAAGTGATAATTTTGATAATCTTCGTGCCAATCCAAATGTTCAAAGGGGTGGGGGAGTGCCCAAACCTAGAATGACGAAAGTTTAAAGGGGTAGGGGAGTGCCAGAACCTAGAATGCCTAATCCATGGATGTAATTTTCCCCTCCCGTGAATGAAGGGAATAACATCCAAATGGACCCTCTGACGAGGTCTATGAGGAATTTCTTTCAACCAACCCATAGCACCACACCCTCATGCATCCACTTACCGGTCCAAACTCATCTCTTCCAAGTTAAGCCAGGGATGTTGCAACTACTTCCTACATTCCAATGGATTGAAAAGGAAAGTCGCTACTTGCACATAAGAGAGTTTGAGGATATAGTTGCAACCTTCAATGCTAACTATGCTATGGAGGACATAGTGCTTGCTCATTTCCGTTGTTGTTCCTAACCTCGAAACTTTGTCCCTCAATGTGTCTATGGCTTATGTATATAAGGGAGTGTCACTCTCCCTCGGAATGATGCAAGAGATAGGGCAACGGAATGGTGGATGGAATGGAATGAAATGAACAAAATATGTGTGTGGAATGAAATGCGTATGTGAACAAAAGTGCTCCCCAAGCGCAAGGAGTCTTTTATGTGTCGTTGTTTTACTTGAAAAAGTATTCCAAGGTCATCTCCTCAGGGAAGGAAAGTTCAAGTGTGTGAAGGTGATTTTGTCAAAGTGGAAGAGAAGTGTAAAATCTTGTAGTTAGTTTTGGTGAGTTTTGTTCTTAATGAAAATGCAAGAAAACAAGTGTTGGCTAATCCAGAAGGGTCATTCCAATGGGAATCCCAACTCAGTTCAAAACCTTCCTGCAATGGTGCAAAGATGAACGATTGATTTGTAGGAAGCTAGGGACGAGATGGTGAGGATCCAAGCATAAATTGTGACTAGGCCTATGGAATATCGAAGACTCACAACCACATCCACTCTCAATCCAGTCAAACCGAACCATCGTATACCGAGAGGAGGAAATAAATCATGAGTAGCTAAATCTTTACGTTGGCTGATCCAAGGGAGACCTCCCCATAGGTATACCACCTCAACTCATCCCATATCCTCCCCACTGTGGACGGTGGTTCGGTTTAACTGGGTTGAGGGTAGACCGGAGTGTGAATCCTTGATATCCCGTAGACATTGTCACGGGTTATGCTTGGATCCTCATTTCCATTATGTCCCTCGTTCCTCACGAATCAATCATTCACTTATGCAGCATTGGAGGAAGGTTTCGAGTTGACTCGGTATTCTCATTGGAGTGAACCCTTTGGATTGGCCAACACTTGCTTTCCAACTTATTTTCATCAGAACACAACTCCCAAACCAAACTTCAACTACAAAAAATTTTACAGTTTCTTTCCAGAAAAAATCAATTTCAAAACGATTCACATCCTTCTCCGAGGAAACAACCTTGGAATACTTCCAAGTAAAACACGACCCGCAAAGGTCTCCTTGCGCTTGGGGAGCATTTTTGTTCATTCACATATCACATTTCCACCATTCTATTTTCCCATCTTCTTGCCCTTTCTTTTGACATCATTTCCATGGAGAGTGACACTTCCCTTCATCCACACACATCATACATACATATTAAGGGAAGATGTTAAGAGGTTAGGAAATATAAGGAAACAAAGCAACCATTTTTGGTGTCATTGTCAGGGAAGGCAAGTGTCGAATCGAGAAGGTGATTTCCAGACAGCAGAGGTAAGTCCTGTGATCTTCATCATGGGCTGAGGTACGTTGTTCCATGTGTATATATCCTTGTTTGTGTATAATTTGATTTCTAGATAGTTTACTGCATGGAGGGAAGGGACAAACAAAATCGATTGGTTAGACAACCCTTAGACCCCAACATGAATATTGACCAAAACCCACCCAAGGATGCAAGTGATAATTTTGATAATCTTCGTTCCAATCCAAATGTTCAAAGGGGGGGGAGTGCCCAAACCTAGAATGACCAAAGTTTAAAGGGGTAGGGGAGTGCCAGAACCTAGAATGCCTAATCCATGGATGTAATTTTCCCCTCCCGTGAATGAAGGGAATAACATCAAATGGACCCTCTGACGAGGTCTATGAGGAATTTCTTTCAACCAACCCATAGCACCACACCCTCATGCATCCACTTACTGGTCCAAACTCATCTCTTCCCAGTTAAGCCAGGGATGTTGCAACTACTTCCTACATTCCAATGGATTGAAAAGGAAAGTCGCTACTTGCACATAAGAGAGTTTGAGGATATAGTTGCAACCTTCAATGCTAACTATGCTATGGAGGACATAGTGCTTGCTCATTTCCGTTGTTGTTCCTAACCTCGAAACTTTGTCCTTCAATGTGTCTATGGCTTATGTATATAAGGGAGTGTCACTCTCCCTCGGAATGATGCAAGAGATAGGGCAACGGAATGGTGGATGGAATGGAATGAAATGAACAAAATATGTGTGTGGAATGAAATGCGTATGTGAACAAAAGTGCTCCCCAAGCGCAAGGAGTCTTTTATGTGTCGTTGTTTTACTTGAAAAAGTATTCCAAGGTCATCTCCTCAGGGAAGGAAAGTTCAAGTGTGTGAAGGTGATTTTGTCAAAGTGGAAGAGAAGTGTAAAATCTTGTAGTTAGTTTTGGTGAGTTTTGTTCTTAATGAAAATGCAAGAAAACAAGTGTTGGCTAATCCAGAAGGGTCATTCCAATGGGAATCCCAACTCAGTTCAAAACCTTCCTGCAATGGTGCAAAGATGAACGATTGATTTGTAGGAAGCTAGGGACGAGATGGTGAGGATCCAAGCATAAATTGTGACTAGGCCTATGGAATATCGAAGACTCACAACCACATCCACTCTCAATCCAGTCAAACCGAACCATCGTATACCGAGAGGAGGAAATAAATCATGAGTAGCTAAATCTTTACGTTGGCTGATCCAAGGGAGACCTCCCCATAGGTATACCACCTCAACTCATCCCATATCCTCCCCACTGTGGACGGTGGTTCGGTTTAACTGGGTTGAGGGTAGACCGGAGTGTGAATCCTTGATATCCCGTAGACATTGTCACGGGTTATGCTTGGATCCTCATTTCCATTATGTCCCTCGTTCCTCACGAATCAATCATTCACTTATGCAGCATTGGAGGAAGGTTTCGAGTTGACTCGGTATTCTCATTGGAGTGAACCCTTTGGATTGGCCAACACTTGCTTTCCAACTTATTTTCATCAGAACACAACTCCCAAACCAAACTTCAACTACAAAAAATTTTACAGTTTCTTTCCAGAAAAAATCAATTTCAAAACGATTCACATCCTTCTCCGAGGAAACAACCTTGGAATACTTCCAAGTAAAACACGACCCGCAAAGGTCTCCTTGCGCTTGGGGAGCATTTTTGTTCATTCACATATCACATTTCCACCATTCTATTTTCCCATCTTCTTGCCCTTTCTTTTGACATCATTTCCATGGAGAGTGACACTTCCCTTCATCCACACACATCATACATACATATTAAGGGAAGATGTTAAGAGGTTAGGAAATATAAGGAAACAAAGCAACCATTTTTGGTGTCATTGTCAGGGAAGGCAAGTGTTGAATCGAGAAGGTGATTTCCAGATAGCAGAGGTAAGTCCTGTGATCTTCATCATGGGCTGAGGTACGTTGTTCCATGTGTATATATCCTTGTTTGTGTATAATTTGATTTCTAGATAGTTTACTGCATAGAGGGAAGGGACAAACAAAATCGATTGGTTAGACAACCCTTAGACCCCAACATGAATATTGACCAAAACCCACCCAAGGATGCAAGTGATAATTTTGATAATCTTCGTTCCAATCCAAATGTTCAAAGGGGCGGGGGAGTGCCCAAACCTAGAATGACCAAAGTTTAAAGGGGTAGGGGAGTGCCAGAACCTAGAATGCCTAATCCATGGATGTAATTTTCCCCTCCCGTGAATGAAGGGAATAACATCAAGATGGACCCTCTGACGAGGTCTATGAGGAATTTCTTTCAACCAACCCATAGCACCACACCCTCATGCATCCACTTACTGGTCCAAACTCATCTCTTCCCAG
Source organism: Ilex paraguariensis (assembly GCA_963454935.2). Lineage (NCBI taxonomy): Eukaryota > Viridiplantae > Streptophyta > Magnoliopsida > Aquifoliales > Aquifoliaceae > Ilex > Ilex paraguariensis. The sequence continues at coordinate 3,050,573 of CAUOFW020000836.1, forward strand.
TTAAGCCAGGGATGTTGCAACTACTTCCTACATTCCAATGGATTGAAAAGGAAAGTCGCTACTTGCACATAAGAGAGTTTGAGGATATAGTTGCAACCTTCAATGCTAACTATGCTATGGAGGACATAGTGCTTGCTCATTTCCGTTGTTGTTCCTAACCTCGAAACTTTGTCCTTCAATGTGTCTATGGCTTATGTATATAAGGGAGTGTCACTCTCCCTCGGAATGATGCAAGAGATAGGGCAATGGAATGGAATGAAATGAACAAAATATGTGTGTGGAATGAAATGCGTATGTGAACAAAAGTGCTCCCCAAGCGCAAGGAGTCTTTTATGTGTCGTTGTTTTACTTGAAAAAGTATTCCAAGGTCATCTCCTCAGGGAAGGAAAGTTCAAGTGTGTGAAGGTGATTTTGTCAAAGTGGAAGAGAAGTCTAAAATCTTGTAGTTAGTTTTGGTGAGTTTTGTTCTTAATAAAAATGCAAGAAAACAAGTGTTGGCTAATCCAGAAGGGTCATTCCAATGGGAATCCCAACTCAGTTCAAAACCTTCCTGCAATGGTGCAAAGATGAACGATTGATTTGTAGGAAGCTAGGGACGAGATGGTGAGGATCCAAGCATAAATTGTGACTAGGCCTATGGAATATCGAAGACTCACAACCACATCCACTCTCAATCCAGTCAAACCGAACCATCGTATACCGAGAGGAGGAAATAAATCATGAGTAGCTAAATCTTTACGTTGGCTGATCCAAGGGAGACCTCCCCATAGGTATACCACCTCAACTCATCCCATATCCTCCCCACTGTGGACGGTGGTTCGGTTTAACTGGGTTGAGGGTAGACCGGAGTGTGAATCCTTGATATCCCGTAGACATTGTCACGGGTTATGCTTGGATCCTCATTTCCATTATGTCCCTCGTTCCTCACGAATCAATCATTCACTTATGCAGCATTGGAGGAAGGTTTCGAGTTGACTCGGTATTCTCATTGGAGTGAACCCTTTGGATTGGCCAACACTTGCTTTCCAACTTATTTTCATCAGAACACAACTCCCAAACCAAACTTCAACTACAAAAAATTTTACAGTTTCTTTCCAGAAAAAATCAATTTCAAAACGATTCACATCCTTCTCCGAGGAAACAACCTTGGAATACTTCCAAGTAAAACACGACCCGCAAAGGTCTCCTTGCGCTTGGGGAGCATTTTTGTTCATTCACATATCACATTTCCACCATTCTATTTTCCCATCTTCTTGCCCTTTCTTTTGACATCATTTCCATGGAGAGTGACACTTCCCTTCATCCACACACATCATACATACATATTAAGGGAAGATGTTAAGAGGTTAGGAAATATAAGGAAACAAAGCAACCATTTTTGGTGTCATTGTCAGGGAAGGCAAGTGTCGAATCGAGAAGGTGATTTCCAGATAGCAGAGGTAAGTCCTGTGATCTTCATCATGGGCTGAGGTACGTTGTTCCATGTGTATATATCCTTGTTTGTGTATAATTTGATTTCTAGATAGTTTACTGCATAGAGGGAAGGGACAAACAAAATCGATTGGTTAGACAACCCTTAGACCCCAACATGAATATTGACCAAAACCCACCCAAGGATGCAAGTGATAATTTTCATAATCTTCGTTCCAATCCAAATGTTCAAAGGGGCGGGGGAGTGCCCAAACCTAGAATGACCAAAGTTTAAAGGGGTAGGGGAGTGCCAGAACCTAGAATGCCTAATCCATGGATGTAATTTTCCCCTCCCGTGAATGAAGGGAATAACATCAAGATGGACCCTCTGACGAGGTCTATGAGGAATTTCTTTCTACCAACCCATAGCACCACACCCTCATGCATCCACTTACTGGTCCAAACTCATCTCTTCCCAGTTAAGCCAGGGATGTTGCAACTGCTTCCTACATTCCAATGGATTGAAAAGGAAAGTCGCTACTTGCACATAAGAGAGTTTGAGGATATAGTTGCAACCTTCAATGCTAACTATGCTATGGAGGACATAGTGCTTGCTCATTTCCGTTGTTGTTCCTAACCTCGAAACTTTGTCCTTCAATGTGTCTATGGCTTATGTATATAAGGGAGTGTCACTCTCCCTCGGAATGATGCAAGAGATAGGGCAACGGAATGGTGGATGGAATGGAATGAAATGAACAAAATATGTGTGTGGAATGAAATGCGTATGTGAACAAAAGTGCTCCCCAAGCGCAAGGAGTCTTTTATGTGTCGTTGTTTTACTTGAAAAAGTATTCCAAGGTCATCTCCTCAGGGAAGGAAAGTTCAAGTGTGTGAAGGTGATTTTGTCAAAGTGGAAGAGAAGTCTAAAATCTTGTAGTTAGTTTTGGTGAGTTTTGTTCTTAATAAAAATGCAAGAAAACAAGTGTTGGCTAATCCAGAAGGGTCATTCCAATGGGAATCCCAACTCAGTTCAAAACCTTCCTGCAATGGTGCAAAGATGAACGATTGATTTGTAGGAAGCTAGGGACGAGATGGTGAGGATCCAAGCATAAATTGTGACTAGGCCTATGGAATATCGAAGACTCACAACCACATCCACTCTCAATCCAGTCAAACCGAACCATCGTATACCGAGAGGAGGAAATAAATCATGAGTAGCTAAATCTTTACGTTGGCTGATCCAAGGGAGACCTCCCCATAGGTATACCACCTCAACTCATCCCATATCCTCCCCACTGTGGACGGTGGTTCGGTTTAACTGGGTTGAGGGTAGACCGGAGTGTGAATCCTTGATATCCCGTAGACATTGTCACGGGTTATGCTTGGATCCTCATTTCCATTATGTCCCTCGTTCCTCACGAATCAATCATTCACTTATGCAGCATTGGAGGAAGGTTTCGAGTTGACTCGGTATTCTCATTGGAGTGAACCCTTTGGATTGGCCAACACTTGCTTTCCAACTTATTTTCATCAGAACACAACTCCCAAACCAAACTTCAACTACAAAAAATTTTACAGTTTCTTTCCAGAAAAAATCAATTTCAAAACGATTCACATCCTTCTCCGAGGAAACAACCTTGGAATACTTCCAAGTAAAACACGACCCGCAAAGGTCTCCTTGCGCTTGGGGAGCATTTTTGTTCATTCACATATCACATTTCCACCATTCTATTTTCCCATCTTCTTGCCCTTTCTTTTGACATCATTTCCATGGAGAGTGACACTTCCCTTCATCCACACACATCATACATACATATTAAGGGAAGATGTTAAGAGGTTAGGAAATATAAGGAAACAAAGCTACCATTTTTGGTGTCATTGTCAGGGAAGGCAAGTGTTGAATCGAGAAGGTGATTTCCAGATAGCAGAGGTAAGTCCTGTGATCTTCATCATGGGCTGAGGTACGTTGTTCCATGTGTATATATCCTTGTTTGTGTATAATTTGATTTCTAGATAGTTTACTGCATAGAGGGAAGGGACAAACAAAATCGATTGGTTAGACAACCCTTAGACCCCAACATGAATATTGACCAAAACCCACCCAAGGATGCAAGTGATAATTTTCATAATCTTCGTTCCAATCCAAATGTTCAAAGGGGCGGGGGAGTGCCCAAACCTAGAATAACGAAAGTTTAAAGGGTTAGGGGAGTGCCAGAACCTAGAATGCCTAATCCATGGATGTAATTTTCCCCTCCCGTGAATGAAGGGAATAACATCAAGATGGACCCTCTGACGAGGTCTATGAGGAATTTCTTTCTACCAACCCATAGCACCACACCCTCATGCATCCACTTACTGGTCCAAACTCATCTCTTCCCAGTTAAGCCAGGGATGTTGCAACTGCTTCCTACATTCCAATGGATTGAAAAGGAAAGTCGCTACTTGCAGATAAGAGAGTTTGAGGATATAGTTGCAACCTTCAATGCTAACTATGCTATGGAGGACATAGTGCTTGCTCATTTCCGTTGTTGTTCCTAACCTCGAAACTTTGTCCTTCAATGTGTCTATGGCTTATGTATATAAGGGAGTGTCACTCTCCCTCGGAATGATGCAAGAGATAGGGCAACGGAATGGTGGATGGAATGGAATGAAATGAACAAAATATGTTTGTGGAATGAAATGCGTATGTGAACAAAAGTGCTCCCCAAGCGCAAGGAGTTTTTTATGTGTCGTTGTTTTACTTGAAAAAGTATTCCAAGGTCATCTCCTCAGGGAAGGAAAGTTCAAGTGTGTGAAGGTGATTTTGTCAAAGTGGAAGAGAAGTCTAAAATCTTGTAGTTAGTTTTGGTGAGTTTTGTTCTTAATAAAAATGCAAGAAAACAAGTGTTGGCTAATCCAGAAGGGTCATTCCAATGGGAATCCCAACTCAGTTCAAAACCTTCCTGCAATGGTGCAAAGATGAACGATTGATTTGTAGGAAGCTAGGGACGAGATGGTGAGGATCCAAGCATAAATTGTGACTAGGCCTATGGAATATCGAAGACTCACAACCACATCCACTCTCAATCCAGTCAAACCGAACCATCGTATACCGAGAGGAGGAAATAAATCATGAGTAGCTAAATCTTTACGTTGGCTGATCCAAGGGAGACCTCCCCATAGGTATACCACCTCAACTCATCCCATATCCTCCCCACTGTGGACGGTGGTTCGGTTTAACTGGGTTGAGGGTAGACCGGAGTGTGAATCCTTGATATCCCGTAGACATTGTCACGGGTTATGCTTGGATCCTCATTTCCATTATGTCCCTCGTTCCTCACGAATCAATCATTCACTTATGCAGCATTGGAGGAAGGTTTCGAGTTGACTCGGTATTCTCATTGGAGTGAACCCTTTGGATTGGCCAACACTTGCTTTCCAACTTATTTTCATCAGAACACAACTCCCAAACCAAACTTCAACTACAAAAAATTTTACAGTTTCTTTCCAGAAAAAATCAATTTCAAAACGATTCACATCCTTCTCCGAGGAAACAACCTTGGAATACTTCCAAGTAAAACACGACCCGCAAAGGTCTCCTTGCGCTTGGGGAGCATTTTTGTTCATTCACATATCACATTTCCACCATTCTATTTTCCCATCTTCTTGCCCTTTCTTTTGACATCATTTCCATGGAGAGTGACACTTCCCTTCATCCACACACATCATACATACATATTAAGGGAAGATGTTAAGAGGTTAGGAAATATAAGGAAACAAAGCTACCATTTTTGGTGTCATTGTCAGGGAAGGCAAGTGTTGAATCGAGAAGGTGATTTCCAGATAGCAGAGGTAAGTCCTGTGATCTTCATCATGGGCTGAGGTACGTTGTTCCATGTGTATATATCCTTGTTTGTGTATAATTTGATTTCTAGATAGTTTACTGCATAGAGGGAAAGGACAAACAAAATCGATTGGTTAGACAAACCATAGACCCCAACATGAATATTGACCAAAACCCACCCAAGGATGCAAGTGATAATTTTCATAATCTTCGTTCCAATCCAAATGTTCAAAGGGGCGGGGGAGTGCCCAAACCTAGAATAACGTAAGTTTAAAGGGTTAGGGGAGTGCCAGAACCTAGAATGCCTAATCCATGGATGTAATTTTCCCCTCCCGTGAATGAAGGGAATAACATCAAGATGGACCCTCTGACGAGGTCTATGAGGAATTTCTTTCTACCAACCCATAGCACCACACCCTCATGCATCCACTTACTGGTCCAAACTCATCTCTTCCCAGTTAAGCCAGGGATGTTGCAACTACTTCCTACATTCCAATGGATTGAAAAGGAAAGTCGCTACTTGCAGATAAGAGAGTTTGAGGATATAGTTGCAACCTTCAATGCTAACTATGCTATGGAGGACATAGTGCTTGCTCATTTCCGTTGTTGTTCCTAACCTCGAAACTTTGTCCTTCAATGTGTCTATGGCTTATGTATATAAGGGAGTGTCACTCTCCCTCGGAATGATGCAAGAGATAGGGCAACGGAATGGTGGATGGAATGGAATGAAATGAACAAAATATGTTTGTGGAATGAAATGCGTATGTGAACAAAAGTGCTCCCCAAGCGCAAGGAGTTTTTTATGTGTCGTTGTTTTACTTGAAAAAGTATTCCAAGGTCATCTCCTCAGGGAAGGAAAGTTCAAGTGTGTGAAGGTGATTTTGTCAAAGTGGAAGAGAAGTCTAAAATCTTGTAGTTAGTTTTGGTGAGTTTTGTTCTTAATAAAAATGCAAGAAAACAAGTGTTGGCTAATCCAGAAGGGTCATTCCAATGGGAATCCCAACTCAGTTCAAAACCTTCCTGCAATGGTGCAAAGATGAACGATTGATTTGTAGGAAGCTAGGGACGAGATGGTGAGGATCCAAGCATAAATTGTGACTAGGCCTATGGAATATCGAAGACTCACAACCACATCCACTCTCAATCCAGTCAAACCGAACCATCGTATACCGAGAGGAGGAAATAAATCATGAGTAGCTAAATCTTTACGTTGGCTGATCCAAGGGAGACCTCCCCATAGGTATACCACCTCAACTCATCCCATATCCTCCCCACTGTGGACGGTGGTTCGGTTTAACTGGGTTGAGGGTAGACCGGAGTGTGAATCCTTGATATCCCGTAGACATTGTCACGGGTTATGCTTGGATCCTCATTTCCATTATGTCCCTCGTTCCTCACGAATCAATCATTCACTTATGCAGCATTGGAGGAAGGTTTCGAGTTGACTCGGTATTCTCATTGGAGTGAACCCTTTGGATTGGCCAACACTTGCTTTCCAACTTATTTTCATCAGAACACAACTCCCAAACCAAACTTCAACTACAAAAAATTTTACAGTTTCTTTCCAGAAAAAATCAATTTCAAAACGATTCACATCCTTCTCCGAGGAAACAACCTTGGAATACTTCCAAGTAAAACACGACCCGCAAAGGTCTCCTTGCGCTTGGGGAGCATTTTTGTTCATTCACATATCACATTTCCACCATTCTATTTTCCCATCTTCTTGCCCTTTCTTTTGACATCATTTCCATGGAGAGTGACACTTCCCTTCATCCACACACATCATACATACATATTAAGGGAAGATGTTAAGAGGTTAGGAAATATAAGGAAACAAAGCAACCATTTTTGGTGTCATTGTCAGGGAAGGCAAGTGTTGAATCGAGAAGGTGATTTCCAGATAGCAGAGGTAAGTCCTGTGATCTTCATCATGGGCTGAGGTACGTTGTTCCATGTGTATATATCCTTGTTTGTGTATAATTTGATTTCTAGATAGTTTACTGCATAGAGGGAAGGGACAAACAAAATCGATTGGTTAGACAACCCTTAGACCCCAACATGAATATTGACCAAAACCCACCCAAGGATGCAAGTGATAATTTTCATAATCTTCGTTCCAATCCAAATGTTCAAAGGGGCGGGGGAGTGCCCAAACCTAGAATGACCAAAGTTCAAAGGGGTAGGGGAGTGCCAGAACCTAGAATGCCTAATCCATGGATGTAATTTTCCCCTCCCGTGAATGAAGGGAATAACATCAAGATGGACCCTCTGACGAGGTCTATGAGGAATTTCTTTCTACCAACCCATAGCACCACACCCTCATGCATCCACTTACTGGTCCAAACTCATCTCTTCCAAGTTAAGCCAGGGATGTTGCAACTACTTCCTACATTCCAATGGATTGAAAAGGAAAGTCGCTACTTGCACATAAGAGAGTTTGAGGATATAGTTGCAACCTTCAATGCTAACTATGCTATGGAGGACATAGTGCTTGCTCATTTCCGTTGTTGTTCCTAACCTCGAAACTTTGTCCTTCAATGTGTCTATGGCTTATGTATATAAGGGAGTGTCACTCTCCCTCGGAATGATGCAAGAGATAGGGCAACGGAATGGTGGATGGAATGGAATGAAATGAACAAAATATGTTTGTGGAATGAAATGCGTATGTGAACAAAAGTGCTCCCCAAGCGCAAGGAGTCTTTTATGTGTCGTTGTTTTACTTGAAAAAGTATTCCAAGGTCATCTCCTCAGGGAAGGAAAGTTCAAGTGTGTGAAGGTGATTTTGTCAAAGTGGAAGAGAAGTGTAAAATCTTGTAGTTAGTTTTGGTGAGTTTTGTTCTTAATGAAAATGCAAGAAAACAAGTGTTGGCTAATCCAGAAGGGTCATTCCAATGGGAATCCCAACTCAGTTCAAAACCTTCCTGCAATGGTGCAAAGATGAACGATTGATTTGTAGGAAGCTAGGGACGAGATGGTGAGGATCCAAGCATAAATTGTGACTAGGCCTATGGAATATCGAAGACTCACAACCACATCCACTCTCAATCCAGTCAAACCGAACCATCGTATACCGAGAGGAGGAAATAAATCATGAGTAGCTAAATCTTTACGTTGGCTGATCCAAGGGAGACCTCCCCATAGGTATACCACCTCAACTCATCCCATATCCTCCCCACTGTGGACGGTGGTTCGGTTTAACTGGGTTGAGGGTAGACCGGAGTGTGAATCCTTGATATCCCGTAGACATTGTCACGGGTTATGCTTGGATCCTCATTTCCATTATGTCCCTCGTTCCTCACGAATCAATCATTCACTTATGCAGCATTGGAGGAAGGTTTCGAGTTGACTCGGTATTCTCATTGGAGTGAACCCTTTGGATTGGCCAACACTTGCTTTCCAACTTATTTTCATCAGAACACAACTCCCAAACCAAACTTCAACTACAAAAAATTTTACAGTTTCTTTCCAGAAAAAATCAATTTCAAAACGATTCACATCCTTCTCCGAGGAAACAACCTTGGAATACTTCCAAGTAAAACACGACCCGCAAAGGTCTCCTTGCGCTTGGGGAGCATTTTTGTTCATTCACATATCACATTTCCACCATTCTATTTTCCCATCTTCTTGCCCTTTCTTTTGACATCATTTCCATGGAGAGTGACACTTCCCTTCATCCACACACATCATACATACATATTAAGGGAAGATGTTAAGAGGTTAGGAAATATAAGGAAACAAAGCAACCATTTTTGGTGTCATTGTCAGGGAAGGCAAGTGTTGAATCGAGAAGGTGATTTCCAGATAGCAGAGGTAAGTCCTGTGATCTTCATCATGGGCTGAGGTACGTTGTTCCATGTGTATATATCCTTGTTTGTGTATAATTTGATTTCTAGATAGTTTACTGCATAGAGGGAAGGGACAAACAAAATCGATTGGTTAGACAACCCTTAGACCCCAACATGAATATTGACCAAAACCCACCCAAGGATGCAAGTGATAATTTTCATAATCTTCGTGCCAATCCAAATGTTCAAAGGGGTGGGGGAGTGCCCAAACCTAGAATGACCAAAGTTCAAAGGGGTAGGGGAGTGCCAGAACCTAGAATGCCTAATCCATGGATGTAATTTTCCCCTCCCGTGAATGAAGGGAATAACATCAAATGGACCCTCTGACGAGGTCTATGAGGAATTTCTTTCAACCAACCCATAGCACCACACCCTCATGCATCCACTTATCGGTCCAAGCTCATCTCTTCCAAGTTAAGCCAGGGATGTTGCAACTACTTCCTACATTCCAATGGATTGAAAAGGAAAGTCGCTACTTGCACATAAGAGAGTTTGAGGATATAGTTGCAACCTTCAATGCTAACTATGCTATGGAGGACATAGTGCTTGCTCATTTCCGTTGTTGTTCCTAACCTCGAAACTTTGTCCCTCAATGTGTCTATGGCTTATGTATATAAGGGAGTGTCACTCTCCCTCGGAATGATGCAAGAGATGGGGCAACGGAATGGTGGATGGAATGGAATGAAATGAATAAAATATGTGCGTGGAATGAAATGCGTATGTGAACAAAAGTGCTCCCCAAGCGCAAGGAGTCTTTTATGTGTCGTTGTTTTACTTGAAAAAGTATTCCAAGGTCATCTCCTCAGGGAAGGAAAGTTCAAGTGTGTGAAGGTGATTTTGTCAAAGTGGAAGAGAAGTGTAAAATCTTGTAGTTAGTTTTGGTGAGTTTTGTTCTTAATGAAAATGCAAGAAAACAAGTGTTGGCTAATCCAGAAGGGTCATTCCAATGGGAATCCCAACTCAGTTCAAAACCTTCCTGCAATGGTGCAAAGATGAACGATTGATTTGTAGGAAGCTAGGGACGAGATGGTGAGGATCCAAGCATAAATTGTGACTAGGCCTATGGAATATCGAAGACTCACAACCACATCCACTCTCAATCCAGTCAAACCGAACCATCGTATACCGAGAGGAGGAAATAAATCATGAGTAGCTAAATCTTTACGTTGGCTGATCCAAGGGAGACCTCCCCTTAGGTATACCACCTCAACTCATCCCCTATCCTCCCCACTGTGGACGGTGGTTCGGTTTAACTGGGTTGAGGGTAGACCGGAGTGTGAATCCTTGATATCCCGTAGACATTGTCACGGGTTATGCTTGGATCCTCATTTCCATTATGTCCCTCGTTCCTCACGAATCAATCATTCACTTATGCAGCATTGGAGGAAGGTTTCGAGTTGACTCGGTATTCTCATTGGAGTGAACCCTTTGGATTGGCCAACACTTGCTTTCCAACTTATTTTCATCAGAACACAACTCCCAAACCAAACTTCAACTACAAAAAATTTTACAGTTTCTTTCCAGAAAAAATCAATTTCAAAACGATTCACATCCTTCTCCGAGGAAACAACGTTGAAATACTTCCAAGTAAAACACGACCCGCAAAGGTCTCCTTGCGCTTGGGGAGCATTTTTGTTCATTCACATATCACATTTCCACCATTCTATTTTCCCATCTTCTTGTCCTTTCTTTTGACATCATTTCCATGGAGAGTGACACTTCCCTTCATCCACACACATCATACATACATATTAAGGGAAGATGTTAAGAGGTTAGGAAATATAAGGAAACAAAGCAACCATTTTTGGTGTCATTGTCAGGGAAGGCAAGTGTCGAATCGAGAAGGTGATTTCCAGACGGCAGAGGTAAGTCCTGTGATCTTCATCATGGGCTGAGGTACGTTGTTCCATGTGCATATATCCTTGTTTGTGTATAATTTGATTTCTAGATAGTTTACTGCATAGAGGGAAGGGACAAACAAAATCGATTGGTTAGACAACCCTTAGACCCCAACATGAATATTGACCAAAACCCACCCAAGGATGCAAATGATAATTTTGATAATCTTCGTGCCAATCCAAATGTTCAAAGGGGTGGGGGAGTGCCCAAACCTAGAATGACCAAAGTTCAAAGGGGTAGGGGAGTGCCAGAACCTAGAATGCCTAATCCATGGATGTAATTTTACCCTCCCGTGAATGAAGGGAATAACATCCAAATGGACCCTCTGACGAGGTCTATGAGGAATTTCTTTCAACCAACCCGTAGCACCACACCCTCATGCATCCACTTATCGGTCCAAGCTCATCTCTTCCGAGTTAAGCCAGGGATGTTGCAACTACTTCCTACATTCCAATGGATTGAAAAGGAAAGTCGCTACTTGCACATAAGAGAGTTTGAGGATATAGTTGCAACCTTCAATGCTAACTATGCTATGGAGGACATAGTGCTTGCTCATTTTCGTTGTTGTTCCTAACCTCGAACTTTGTCCCTCAATGTGTCTATGGCTTATGTATATAAGGGAGTGTCACTCTCCCTCGGAATGATGCAAGAGATGGGGCAACGGAATGGTGGATGGAATGGACTGAAATGAATAAAATATGTGTGTGGAATGAAATGCGTATGTGAACAAAAGTTCTCCCCAAGCGCAAGGAGTCTTTTATGTGTCGTTGTTTTACTTGAAAAAGTATTCAAAGGTCATCTCCTCAGGGAAGGAAAGTTCAAGTGTGTGAAGGTCTTTTTGTCAAAATGGATGAGATGTGTAAAATCTTGTCGTTAGTTTTGGTGAGTTTTGTTCTTAATGAAAATGCAAGAAAACAAGTGTTGGCTAATCCAAAAGGGTCATTCCAATGGGAATCCCAACTCAGTTCAAAACCTTCCTGCAATGGTGCAATGATGAACGATTGATTTGTAGGAAGCTAGGGATGAGATGGTGAGGATCCAAGCATAAATCGTGACTAGTCCTATGGAATATCAAAGACTCACAACCACATCCACTCTCAATCCAGTCAAACCGAACCATCGTATACCGAGAGGAGGAAAGAAAATCAGTTGAAATGGAAAACCCAAGAGAAGGTCTCCCTTGGGTTAACCAACTTAAATTCTAGCTACTCATGAAAGCAAGAAACAAATGTGTAATATAAAGAGACATAATGAATAAATGAAGATTGAAACTTAACTTAAAGCAAGAAAACTTGAACTATAAAGAAAGAAATACAATCCCCATTTTAAAGCAAGAAATGAATAAAACTTGGAAGTAACAATGGTGGATTGATGAACATGTAACTAAACTAGAAATATACTTGAAATAAAGGATATTACATTGCAAGAAATAAAGATTCCAAGAGAGCTACAACTTACTGCAATGAAATGAGTGAAGAAAATGCAAAAACATAAGGTTTTATTACACTATTCATCATCTTCTTCATTGAACTACTCATAAGCTTAGGCAGCTACCCTTTCAAATGTGAGTGGAATGTTGAATATATGTAGTGTATGCCTTCAAATTTCGTCCATGGGGGGTCTCTTTAGCTATGTGGAAGGTCACCCATCAATAGGGGGCTGAATGGATGGGTATGGCATTCCCCAGGCTTCACCCTTCCTCTCCCATCCTCATCAATGCCAAGCCTCAAAAGTCTCCAACAAGGTTGTAGGAGGCTGGATGATGTGCATAAAATGTTGGGGGCAAGTGGGAGAAGTGTAGGTGGGACCCCCAAGCAAGTGGAGCATGAAAATAGTCTTTTTGGGCATTATGCGCAAAACCTTCCAGAAGGTTTTTTGTAAACCTTCCGGAAGGTCGATTCTAGTAGGCAAAACCTTCCGGAAGGTCTTTGAGAAGGTGACAACTCAGGACCACTTTTATTAATATTGCCATACCTTTTGATCCAACGGTTGGATTGAGCTGAAATTTTGAAACAATGCATAAGAAATCCAGATCTACAACTCTCAGGTTTTGGACTTTTTCACATTCGAAGTGAATCATGGTCAAACATAGGAAAAACATCGGTACTGTGTCAAGACCTTGGGAAACCAATGGGCTAAACCTTCCGGAAGATTTTCATCCGAATTGCATTTTTCTTGGTTTGTTCACCTTCCAAGCCTCCCTATCCTCATTCAATGTGTCCATCTCTTCACTACAAATTCACACTTAGTTGTAAAGCTCTAAAAACCATCATTTTATACTATAATTACCTGCAACATCAAAATTTCTACATTATTCCTAACTTTAACTAATTCTAAATAATTAATATGCAAATTTAAGTAAAAAAGCATGAAATGAGGCAAATAAATATGCAATATTTTATGCGGATCACATAGCTCGACTGAAATTGTTTACTTTCTCCCTTAGTGATAAAGTCAAATCATGGTTGTATGTCTTGCGACCTCAATCCATTACCTCTTGAGCTCAAATGCTTTCTGAATTTTTGAACAAATTTTTTCTGGTTCATAAAACCACTATTTTAAAAAGGAAATTCAAATTTTTTCTGAGAAGCCCAATGACCAATTTTATCAATGCTGGGATTGCTACAAGGAGTTGATACAATCCATACCACATCATGGCTTTGAATCATGGCAACTAGTAAGTTTCTTTTACGAAGGAATCACACCAAGCCATAGACAATTCATTGACATGATGTACAATGGCGAGTTCTTGAACAAAGACCCTGATGAGGCCCTGGACTACTTTAGTACGCTGGCCCAAAATGTACAATCTTGACACATTAGGGATCCCAACGACATACCTAGGACGTCTTCAGGTAGTAGTCAACCACAAGGTGGTGGGACATATGACTTGAGATATCGGAAAGACTTGCTTTCAAAAAATGCTAAATTATCAAGGAAAGTTTAGAGTTTTAAAGTCAATAGGAGACATGAAGTGTCACATGTGTCAAGGACCGAGGAGTCTTGCTCGATTTACGTGAGTGTGGAGCATTCCATATCAGAGTGCCCAACATTCCGGCACTTAAGGAAGCGTACCATGAGCTAGTGTATGCATTTAACCAAACAAGGCAATCATTCTCTCCTCACTCAAACAGATATAATCCGGGGTGGAGTAATCACCCTAATTTCAGTTGGAGAAATGATAACCCCATCCCTTATGGCTCGAACACATACACATATCCCCGTGCCTCCTAAATAAGGTCAATACCAAGGTCAAGGGCAAGCGTCTAGCTCCCAATACCCCCGGTCCAATCCGCAAGGGTATTCATCAAAATCCAACCCCATAAAATTTCTCCCAAAGTCCACCTCCCCAAAGCTTCTCCCAATAAGGACCATCAAATTCTTCCACCTACCAACCTCCCTATAAGAGGAACTTGGAGGATGTGCTTCATTCCTTCGTCCAAAGCCAAACTTCCATCAACAACCAAACTGCCACAACTCTTAAAAACCTGGAAGCTCAACTCACAAAGATCACCAATCACATAGGGTTGTCACAACAAGAAAATGGGAAATTCCCACCTCAACCCCAAGAGAACCCTAAGGAACAACATGTGATTGAGTTTTTCAAGAACACCAAGGAGAGTTGTGAGCAACTCAAGGCAGTCACCACCCCTCGTAGTGGCAACCAAATCGATAAATCTTTTGTGCCAAAGGTTTCATCTAAAACCACATTGCAAAAAGAAAAAAATACTATGGGCAACACCGATGAGGGTGAGGTGACTGAAAATAAAGAAAGAGAGGTAGTTGAGAAAGAAAAATTGATTAATGAAATTGTGCTTGTACCTCCCATGCTTGCCCCATTTCCTAGTCATTTGAAGCCACCTGTCAAGGTGGATAATTATGCTGATAATTTGGAAAAGTTTAAGCAGGTGAAGATTAACATTCCACTCCTCGACACCATCAAGCAAATTCCATCATGTGCTAAGATTTTGAAGGACTTATGCACGGTGAAGAGGAAGCTGAATGTCCACAAGAAAACATTCCTCACCGAGCAAGTGAGCTTAATATTGAGGACCAACACTCCTCCAAAATTCAAAGACTCCGGTTGTCCAACCATTGTCAGCACCATTGGAAATTGTCGAGTGGAGCAAGCACTCCTCGATTTGGGGGCAAGTGTGAACCTTCTTTCTTACTTGGTATATCAACAACTTCAGCTTGAGGAGTTGAAGCCCACCTCAATCACGCTTCAATTAATAGATCATAGTACCCGAACACCAAGGGGAGTATTTGAGGATGTCTTAGTTCAAATTGATAAATTTTACTTCCCTATTGATTTTATTGTACTTGATACACACCCTATTGCAAACCTTAGCTCCCAAATCCATGTAATACTTGGAAGACCCTTCCTTGCTCAATGTATTCAACTTGGCAAAACAATCGGGGTGATGCTGAGGAAGTAAGTGAGGTTAATAGAATTAACACTTTGGTTGAGGAACACTTAGAGCTTGAGGGGATGTTATAGTTCAAGGAAGAATGAATTGTTGATCTTGAGAAATTTGATGAGCAAAAGGGGGTAGAAGAATAGAAAATGGTGGAAAGGTGGAACCCTACATTCGAGGAGTTACCCCATCAAGAAAAGAAAATATTTCCTTCATATGAGTAAAAGCCCAATTTGGAATTGAAGCCACTATCTTCCCATTTGAAATAAGCTTATCTCGAGGAAGGTGAAACATTTTTGGTGTTTATTAGCTCAACATTGAATGGGGAACAAGAAGAACTTTTGGAGGCATTGAAAAGGCATAAAGGAGCAAATTATGTGGACCATTGCATACATCAAAGGAATAAGCCTCTCATTTGCACCCATCACATTTATCTTGAGGAGGACGCCAAACCTTCCCGACAACCAGAAAGACAGTTGAATCCCATCATGAAGGAGGTGTTGAAACTACTTGACATGGGCATCATTTTTTTGATTGCCGATAGTAAGTGGGTTAGCCCCACGCAAGTAGTACCAAATAAATCTGGAGTTGTGGTGGTAGAAAATGATGAGAATGAGCTCATACCGACAAGGATGATTACCGGATGGAGAGTTTGCATTGACTACTGGAAGCTAAAACTTTACACAAAAAAAAACCACTTCCCAATGCCATTTCTCGACCAAGCATTGGAAAAAGTAGCGGGGCACCTATTCTATTGCTTTTTAGATGGGTACTCTGGCTATATTCAGATAGAAATTGCATTGGAAGATCAAGAGAATATCACCTTCACGTGCACCTATGGTACCTTCGCCTACCGCCGCATGCTGTTTGGACTATGTAATGCTCTGAGGACTTTTCAACGCTGCATAATGGGGATTTTCAGTGACATGGTGGAAAAGATAGTGGAGGTCTTCATGGATAACTTTTCAGTGTTTGGGGATTCATTCAAGGGAGGTTTGGAAAACTTGGGGAAAGTTCTAACAAGATGTGAAGAGAAGAATCTAGTCTTGAATTGGGAAAAATGTTACTTTATGGTGACGGAGGGAATTGTGCTTGGCCATATAGTATCGGCAAGGGGTATTGAAGTTGACAAATCCAAGGTGGAATCTATCTCCAACCTCCCTACACTAAGAGCCATCAAAGGCATCCAGTCGTTTTTGGGGCATGCTTAGTTTTATTGTCGATTCATAAAAAATTTCAGTGTATAGCCGGACCCTTGACCAACTTACTGTCTAAGGAGGTCCCATTCGAGTGGTTGGATGATTGTGAGGCATCCTTTAAAAAACTAAAAAGCATGCTAGACACACCTTCGATTATGCGACCACCCAAGTGAGATCTACCTTTAGACCTGATTTGCGACGCGAGTGATTACACGGTTGGAGTAGTGCTCGGTCAAAGGGAGGAAAATAGACCATATATGATATACTACCCATGAAGTATTTGTTGTCTAAGCAAGATGGTAAATCGAGACTCATTAGATGGATACTCCTCCTACAAGAATTTGACTTGACGGTCAAAGACAATAAAGGAGTTGAGAACGTGGTAGCGGATCATTTATCCCTGCTTGTGGTGCATGAGGCCGATGAGCACCTTCCTATCCCTGACTTTTTCTCTAACGAACAATTGTTTTCAATTCATTATGTGTGTCCTTGGTATGATGATATATGTAACAATCTTGCAACAGGACAGATACCACCGCATTGGAGCCTAGAAGATCGAAGACGATTTCTAGCAGATGTGAAGTACTTTTACTTTGACAACCCGTACCTGTTCAAGTACTGCCTTGATCAAGTCACGTGGAGATGCGTTCCAGGAAATGAACAGCGGGAAATCCTTTCATTCTGCCATTCACAAGCATGCGATGGTCACTTCTCAGCAAAGAAAACTTTGGCAAAAATTCTTCAATCAGGTTTTTACTGGCCCGCACTTAACAAAGAATGTGTTTCATTTTGTAAAGAATGCGATAGATGTCAACGTTTGGGTAGTGTGATCCGAAGAAACATGATGCCCCTCTCCCCTGTAGTCATGATAGAAATATTCGACTGTTTGAGCATCGACTTCATGGGTCCTTTCCCTATATGAGTTGGTTACCTGTACATTCTCTTGGCAATGGACTATGTGTCCGAATGGGTGGAGGATATCCAGACCAAGACCAACGACCACCGGGTCGTGGTAAATTTCTCAAAGAGAACATTTTTTCAAGGTTTGGGATACCTCGCGCAATGATAAGTGATGGTGGATCATACTTCTGCAATAGGCTTGTTGCATCGTTAATGTCTAAATATGGTGTCACTCACAACGTATCCACCGCTTACCACCTACAAACCAATATCCAAGACAAGTTGGCCAATAGGGAGATCAAAAACATTTTAGAGAAAATGATGAACCCCAATAGGAAAGATTGGTCAAATAGACTGATTGATGCCCTATGGGCTTACCATACCATCTATAAGACTATTTTGGGCATGTCTCCCTATCAGCTCATCTACGGAAAGACTTGCCATTTGTTGGACGAAATGGAACATAAGGCCTATTGGGGCATCAAAACCTTCAATTCAGCTTCAGAGTGGCTGGAGAACAAAGAAAATTAGAGCTAAATGAGTTGGAAGAAATTAGGAGAGATGCGTGTGAAAGCTCCAAACTTTTAAAGGAACGGGCTAAAATCTTTCATGATCAATCTATCGTGAGGAAGTCATTTGAGCCCGGGCAAAAAGTACTTTTATACAACTCCCGACTCTCTGTTTTCCAAGGTGAACTACGATCCCGTTGGGATGGCCCTTATGTTGTCAACGTGCCCAACCCCAACAGAGCTGTGGATGTCTCCAACCCCGAAGATGGCCATAGATTCAAGGTCAATGGCCAAAGAGTAAAGCCATTTTTTGGGGCCTCTGAGGAACAAGTGGTGGAGGAAGATTTAATGGACCCGGTGTACCCATAAATTGTGGAAGAATTAAAACAAAAAAATTTATGTACAGTTGCTTTTATTTATTTACTTTACTTGTATTTCATTTGACTCACATTCCTTTGTTGTATATCATTATGTTTCTTAGTTCCAAATATTGGTGCTTTTGTCCAAACTCAAGTGCAAGGTGTTTTCTAACCCTACTCATTTTATCTACTGTCTTTCATTGCATATCCTATCTTTTGGTTGCACTGAGGACACTGCATCAATCCAGTTGGGGGAAGTGGTGCACCACTTGCATGATGCACCAATGTTGTGGAAATATTTTATGATACAGATTTTTGCTTGCATTAGGGTATTTATGTGAAAATTTTGAAAAATTTTTATGAAAAATATCAAAATGTTGATCTATATTCCCTTGTTAAGAGTGTTGGGTTGAATGATATATTGATCTTTGTGTGAACTTTTAGCACATGAGCACACTATGGAAATTGATCCTAGGCATGAGTATCACATATATATTGATTTTTGAACTCAACTGTATATGACCTTTGAATATGTAATTTCAGCAATTTACGGATTGAATTCATGTTTTTAGGCTTGACATAAGTAGTGGAGATGATAAAGGAACCACGAGAACTTTAGTGCCAAACCTTTTTCGGAGGGAACTTACATTAACTCAAAGAACAATTTTTCAATGTTAAATTTGTTCAATAGTCTCATTACACTTGTTTCGGTTAGGTGCATATGGACAATAGACTAACTTGTCTCTATTGTACAATGCCCTCTCATGCGTATCTGGAAGTGATTTTAGGCCACCATTGAAATACTCTGATCCTTAATTTTTTTTTCTTGTGACAAGTTTACCCCTAGTGCCGTGATTGAGCATAATTTAAATTCATTTCTATGCCACACATTTGACCAACCGACGAAAACAAGAAATATCTACCTTACTTTGGTTGGTCCTAAAGTTGGAAATGAGTGATTGTAAAAGTAAAAGAAATGTGGTGTGGAAATTCAAGCAAGGGATGATTGTTTGTGATGCCCGAAGAGTTAAAAAGAAAAGAAAAGAAGAGAATGAAAATCCAAGAAAAGGAAGAAAATGGGTGAGAAGAAGAAAACAATGAACAAAAGAAAAGGAAAATGTTAAGGAAAAGAAAGAAAAGAAACAATGAGTGAAGTGATGGTGTTAGCCTAGAAATCCCATAAAAAGGGAGATCTTTTTGAAATAAAACTCTTTCACTCGGAACAATCCTCTTTGTAATCCTATATCCTTCATTTCACCTACCTCAATATCACCCCAAGACCCCATTATAACCCTTGAAGTCCTAAGTGATCAATAGAAGCATGGGAGGTGCATAGTTTAAAGAAAATGATGAGTAAGTCTTACTACCCAATGCTCTAGAATTATTTTCATGAGATTATGCCAAAGTCGCTTCACTTGCGTAGATGGTCATTTTTGGATTACATGTGAGCACACTTTGTTTTGAACACAAGATTCAATCCCACATGTACACATGGAGTGCATACCAAGATAACATGAGTGTATTTCTTTGTTTAAGAGTGACCCTTGGTGAGTTTTGCATTGAA